>ML978730.1:350312-423995 GCA_010015785.1 Saccharata proteae CBS 121410
CTCTTTTCGACGAAAATTGCATTCGAGTATTTTGGATCTTTCGAGCATATCGGAACACGCCATGTACATTACCCGTGGGAAGCGGCCGCTACTAGGTCGGCGCGGTATATAAAATCTGGAGGAGAAGATTAGATTGACCGGACCCGGGATGGAATGTCAGTGAATTTGTCTAGGACGGGATCTCTGATAAGCCAGAAGCACGCCTCTACCTGTCTTAAAGCAAGCCTTGATTTGAATTCCTATGTTATTGAAGTAAGTGTAGACAAAGTCTGTTTAGATCAGAATTCAACCTGCTTTTCGCAGTCAGGGAATCGAACTAGGCCCTCACGGCAGATGGCTAAGAGGTTGAAGTGCGCCCGGTCCCGACCAGATGGCCCCAACCTGATCGGTCTACATCAATCCTGGCAATAAACTCACACTTGCACGACAAGACTTAACAACCAAATGTAAGAGGTTATATTTCTATATAATACAGAAGAAGAACGCCAAGTCTCCGAGACCGCAGTCTCGTCAAAAAACCCTCCCCTGTCCCCCAGCTTGGCTTTCATGAACAGGAAGAAGAGGGGAGAAACAGAGTGCTGCGGGCCCTTCCCCCTTCAACACGCGCGTAGGACCACGTTCGAAGCATCCTGTGGGGATCGGTTGAAAATGCGTGTAGCTGACGTTGCCGTTCTTTGTCGATGAAGAAGAAGATCCGATCCGGGATCCGGTTCGAAAAATTTATGGATATCGTATTTTGTTTGCTTGTTTGTTTTGGCAAATGGTGGAAGTTGTCAAGAGGATCATCTCTGGCGTGGAGGCTGCTGTGGCGCCATTTACATGACGATGCAGTGCACCTTGTGCGATTCACCCGGGGGGTAAGCGCCGTGCCAGACAACGATTTGAGGCATCTTGGTAGATTTGGTTGGTTGGTTGGTTGTTAAAGAGAGTGATTGAAGTGGAGTAACGATTGTTGTGGTAAGAAAAAGCTTGAACGGGGAGGGCGAAGATGGCTTTTATATGAGCTGGTGTGGTTAGTGAGAGAGAAGCTGTTAAATTGCGGAGATGTGTTTGTTCGACTGCTATCGTGGGCATAGACAAGAGAGTCTTATTGTTGTTTGCATGAGTTCAAAGGATGAGAATCCAAGGGAAAGTGAATATGGGGACGGGGCTGGGTTGTTGGTGCCGTTAGTATTGTGCTGCTTGCTATTGTTATTGCCACTGATATTGTCTCCGCTAGCGTTGTTGGTATCTCGGCATGCCGACGGCGGCAGTGCTTTGACCTCAATCACGCCCCGAGATTAGAAAGTCTTGTCGAAACATGTGGGCGCAGTGTGCCGAGGGGCTAGAAGTGCCATTCTCAGACGGACGGTGATAGCTGGGAAAAGCTTGTGAGAGGATGATCTGCGGTCAGCAAAGTTAGATAGCCGTGGACGGGTGGACGGGACGATGGAGGGCGGATTGGGCGACTGATACCCGGAAGCGAGCAGGAAGTGGTGATGTCGTTTCATGTTGATGTATATCCTCTGGCGGCGTGAACGGGTCCCCTCTTCTTCAACGATAGGTAGAGGTTCAAGGGGCGCGGAAGGCAACAAGGTAGATGCCTTCAGGCACGAAGGTTACGTCAAAGGTCCGCGGAAGCTGATGATGCAGCCGCAGAGGCGCTCAAGACGTCTCAAATCCCAGTCAACGTCTCAATTCGCAGCTGATGCATACTGTACTGTAAGTTAGTGGAATCATTGGGTCTTGGGTCTTGGGTCTTGGGTCTTGGGCATGTATGTCGCGGCATCGCGAGTGTGTGCCTGGTGCCCTTGCAGCGAAGACAGACGGCGTCAACAACACGGAGCCTCCGGAGGCATGCAGAGCTTGGGCGGCGGACGGGTTGACCTTCGGCTGCGCTACTAACGTTGCGTGCGGGCCACGGGCAGTAGTTAGCTTATAGCGGTCGTCGGTGGTGGTGGTGGTGGTGGTAGTGGTTCTGGTGGTGGTGCTGCTACTGGTGATGGTGGTGGTGGTGCTGCTGGTGCTGCTGGTGTCTTTCTGCATCGCCGACGCGTGGCCCCCCGAGCGCGCCGTGTGGCACATGTCGTTGACCACAGCCCGACCAACTATACTTATTACTGTGTGATCCTGTGGTCATCAGCCTCTGCACCTCTCTCTGCCACGATGCTGAAGAATCCAGGGGCCATTGCTGAATTGCACCCTCCGCTCCTCTCGTAACTCCGTACCTGAAAGCTACTCCTCCCGCCCTGCCTTGGCTGTGTTTATCTTGCACAACCCTTGCTGTCGTCGCTGTCGTCGCAGTCCTCGCTGTCGTCGCAGTCCTCGCTGTCCTCGCTGTCGTCGCAGTCCTCGCAGTCCTCGCTGTCCTCGCAGTCCTCGCAGTCCTCGCTGTCCTCGCTCTCCTCGCTGTCCTCGTAGTCCTCGCTATCTCATCCAGCCCCCCGGCCCACCCGCACCAGACTGCGCTCCACGCTCCTTCCTCCCCCAGCGCAGGGACGCAAGACCGCCCCAAATTTCCGTTTCAAGTCCCTATCGCCGCCGTTGCCTCCACTTCCTCCACTTCCTCCACTCCTCGCGCGTCCGAGTTCCTTGATACCGTCCCAACGTCCGCCTTTCCTCTGATAAAACCCTCCGTCCGCCTTTTCTTCCGCCCCGCCGCCCGTCTGCTACCTCTGCTATTGCTCGCAAGCTTCGTGCCTCCCAGGCTGCAGGCCCCTTCTCTCCTTCGCATCCAGACAGGCCACGGCCCTCGTCCCGGCGCCGCCGCCATGCTCACCTTCCGCCGGGCCCTCGTCGTAGCCGCCGCTGTCTTGACCTTCTTCTTCATCCTGCGCTCCTCGCACTCGGCTCCGTCAGCCAAAATACCGAATCCGCTGCCCAAGCCCGTCTCGACCGAGGAAACACTGGCAAGAGCGAAGCAGGAAGCACAGGAAGTGTCTGGCGCAGAATCCTCGCGAGGGAATCAGTCGCCCGTATGGAAATCGGAGAGCACAGGCATCGTCGCGCAGCCAATCGCAAAGAAGCCCCGGCCGCAGATCGCGCTGGATGACCTCAAGGAGAAACCACTGCGCCAGCAGCTCGAGTACCAATTTCCGTACGACCCCTACGGGAAATTTCCCGGCTACATCTGGCAGACATGGAAATCCACTCCCGCGTCCGGCGACTTTGACGAGATCTTCCGCGAACCTGAAGCGAGCTGGACAATCTTGCACCCTACCTTCGTTCACGAGGTCATCACCGACTCGGTTGCTGTTCATCTGATGCGTCACCTCTACGCTTCCGTGCCCGCGGTCCTGGAAGCATACAATGCGCTCCCGCTGCCCGTATTGAAGGCCGACTTCTTCCGCTACCTCATCCTCCTCGCGCGTGGCGGCATATACTCGGACATCGATACTGCGGCGCTGAAGCCGGCCACGGACTGGGTGCCTCCCGACGTACCGCGGAACAGCTATGGTCTCGTCATTGGTATTGAAGCCGACCCCGACCGCGAGGATTGGGCTGAATGGTATTCAAGGCGGATCCAGTTCTGCCAGTGGACCATTCAAGCCAAGCCCGGCCACCCGGTGCTGCGCGAGATCGTCGCAAACATCACGGAGGAGACGCTCGCGCGCAAACGTCAGGGCCGACTGTCAAAGGATGATGTCAAGGGCATTGTGGAGTTTACGGGGCCGGCGCTGTGGACGGATGTGGTGTTTGGGTTCTTCAACGACCCGGAGTACTTCGAAATCGAAGCGGGCTCGGGGTCTAACATCACCTGGGAAGCCTTCACCGGCATGACGAGCGCCAAAAAGGTGGGCGACGTCATTGTATTGCCCATTACGAGCTTCAGCCCCGGCGTCAGACAGATGGGTGCGGGCGAGGATGACGACCCGATGGCGTTTGTCAAGCACAATTTCGAGGGTGGGTTGATGGAGACCTTACGATCATACCGGCAACCCGAAGCTGACGATTTTCCAGGAACATGGAAGCCAGAGAACGAGCGACACATTGGCGAGTAATCGAGACTCACGGTACTCACAGTACTCTTTGATCGATCACGACCGCGAATGTTCTTTCCAAAAGCAATCATTGGATGTGTCACCAGACTACCCCTAACAATTGTCCTCGAGCAACTGCGACTGCTCAAAGCATCAAACACCACGTTTGAATGTTTGCGCCATACTACTGGGCAACCGCATGAACCGACTTTACTTGAATTGGTATATCCGTGCGCTCTGCATGAACACACAAGGAAGGCGAACCTCCGACCATCATCTGTGATGTCTCACCGACTCGTGCGTCGAGTCGCGGCCGAGTCGAACACGAGGAAGTGTTCGTGTTGGAAGCCGACGTTTTTCTTGATTGGAGAGATGGAAGGGGTTTTAATTATTATCATCCCGAGTCGATGACACGACGACACCGGCGCGTAGTATTGGAGTCATTGTTCCCCTGTTTCCTGACGGTCTTCCTCATTATCACCAAAGCATGTCGTTTTTTCCTTGCGCGCGCGCGAGCAAACACACTCAAGTGCTGAGTCGATTTGCACGTCCATCTTTCCATTGGCTGGGAGCTGCAGGAGTTTGCATCACCAAAAGTGAGGGTCCACAGCGAGAGAGTAGTATTATCCTTGGTTTAATGTAGACATGAGGCGGACAGAGGTCTCAAGGCTTTCGGATTATTGGCGGCGGCGGCAGCAATACCGTTTCTTGCATGCGTATGTACACGAAATACATTCGACACGCCGAGGCAATGACTATTGGCTAACACTACTAGTCTTTGCACGGCTCGTTCTGTGACGTGCCGAGCCACGAATTTTTCCAATTTCGCTTTCATGAATAAGTTCATATCAATTCTGACTCGACTAATATTCTGGAATGCGGCACAGTGCGCCTACATCGACAGAAGCTATAGTGCATCATGGTTGTAGCGTAAGTGAAACTTATATTCATTGGCTGATAAGAAATCCAAAGCGCCAGTCCAAAGCGCCCCAAGGATATATAACGGTGGTGAGAGTTCGATGTCGAACAAGGGAAAGCGAAAGTTCTTCCTCTATGGAAAACGAACAAAGGAAAAAAACAGAATAACATCATCCTACGAACGCCCAGCGTTCTCCGCGTGACAACGTATGTCCCAAAAATTCATCATGTCGTAATATTTCCATGTCCGCATTTTCCATCTTCGACAATAGCGCATCATCGCTTTCCACTAGGACTCCTCACCGCATCGACAATGGCATCCCACAACGCGTACAAGCTGTCTCCCAACGTTGGCCTTTTGTCGTGCTTGCTGGCGCTGCTGGCCGTCTTTGATCGTCTGCTCTGACTACTCGCCCTGCTCGCCGGGTTCGACGAATGATGGTGCGAGCGGTGCCCGTGACGTTCGCTGTGGCCGGAGTGGCCAGAATACTGGCTACCGTATGAGTAGCCTCGCTCGCGGTCTTGGATGGCGTGGGCTGCGTACGCGGCGGCGCCACTACCGGCAGCTGCTGGGTCGTAAGGGGCGGGACCGGGGCCGGGAGCATAGGGAGTCAAGTGCTGAGACGAAGACGGTGGAGGAATGAAGTAGGGTGAGCGGGTGGGAGGGGCAGCCGCGTATGGAGTCGACGCCTGGGGCGTGGTGGGATAGGGAGTCGAGGTTGGAGGAGTTGCGTACGGAGCGTAGTGTTGCGGCGGCGGCTGCTGCTGTGGAGGCGGTGGGGGATAGGGGGGGTATTGATGCGGCTGCTGATACTGCTGTTGTGCCATTGGCGGCGGCGGTGGTTGAGCGTACGCGGACATGGTATGTTCTGGATAATGATATTTTTCCTCGCTATATGGTCCAGCTGGATAAGATGACGTCGTCGAATAGGTCGGACGCGAGGCGTAAACGTCCGTATAAGAGACCCGCGGAGTACTGTATGCGGGACGAGAAACAATGTAAGAGTGATGTCGCGGGGCAGTTTTCGTAGTGGGTTCCTGGCGGGTTCGGTCAGGGTGATGTTGATGCGAGTAATGATTGTTTCGAGCCGGGGCGGAATAAGGTTTGGTGGCTACTGGGACAGCTTCGCGGGTGCCTGCTGTGTTATATGACATTTTCTCTCTCCTCCGTCTCCTGCCAGTGTCGGTCGGCGGCTGAGGCTTGCCAGGCTAGTAACGGGGCTGCTGATTGATCGTCCACCGGGGCGGGCTAGGCTGAATTGCAGGCGGACGAAACGAGAAGTCTCGAGGTTGCGCGTGACGTTTTAGGGCAGAAGAGACAAACAGAAGAAGGCGAATGCGAAGTCGTGCCGGAGCAGTACAAATGGATTTGATTGTTTCGGGGGCTGGAGTTGATATATCGCATCCCGCCTCGACAATCGGACCTACGACTGCCCATCTCTGACTCCATGTTACAAAATCTTCACCTTTTTTTTTTTTGCGCGTTCAACGGTGTCTTGGCTCCGTGCTGTACCCTGCGACCAGTTCCCACGGTACCTATTCCGTAACGGCAGATGGTCGCTGCTAGTGAGCGCGCGAATCGGAAAGCAAAGCGCCTGTCTGACAGGGACGTAGGCCAAGGGTTGACATGAGAGCTGAGAACCCGGGCCGATGAGGTCTAGCGGGCGAAGATGGGTGAAGGGCTCAACGGGAGTCGTCGGTTGCGGTTGATGATCATGCTGTGATGACTGAAGAGGCAAACGAGGCAGATGGTGTTGATCAAGTGACTCGTGCCACGGCGGAGTCTCGTGTCACCGATCTTCCTCCGCATTTCAGACGCCGGCAGCGGAGTGGCGGGGCGGGCTTGGCGTCCGATGCTGCCTTGACGCC
Organism: Saccharata proteae CBS 121410; assembly: GCA_010015785.1. NCBI lineage: Eukaryota > Fungi > Ascomycota > Dothideomycetes > Botryosphaeriales > Saccharataceae > Saccharata > Saccharata proteae. The sequence continues at coordinate 357,059 of ML978730.1, forward strand.
TTGATGCCTTGATGCCTTGTGTGTGGCTTGTGGCTTGTGGCTTGTGGCTTGTGGCTTGTGGCTTGTGAAGTTTCTGCCTTGGGCTTAAGGTTGCTGTTCTTCGGTTCGGCCGTTGCAACCCGACCTGGCCCTTTGCAGCAGTCACGAGCCCCCATCCCTTCGTATGTTCCTCCTTCATAGGGCTCATCAGCCTCGAGGGCGCCAAGAGCGGAACGCCCGATGCGGCAAGAGGGGTGGTGGCTGCGTACTTGGTCGGCTCAGCCTTGCTCATCGTCCGTCGCCGTCATCGTCGCCGCTTCATCCTTTTCGCGACTCTCCGCTGACTCCTCCCCGCCTTGCTCTCTTCCTACGTGTTCGTGCGGTTTATTGTTCCACTCATATCTTATTTGATCAGCGTCTCAGTCCCACAGCCATCCACTGTTCCGGTGTCAGAAGAGATAGGAGCCATGGCATACAACCAATATAACCAACCGCCGCCTGGGGGCTATCCACCCTACCAACAAGGCCGTTAGTTTACTGCGCCACACTGAACCGCGTCTCATCCACTTGGCAGCTTACGCTCTTATATAGACCCGCCCCAGCCTGGCTACCACAATCAGCCTCCACATCAGTCTCATTCACCATATCCGCAACGTCAACCTCACCACCCACCCCCGCCAATGTCCTATCAGCAATATCCCCCACAGGGCGGCTATCCCCCACAAGGATACCCGCCGCCCCACCAGTATGGTGGCCCGCCACCTCCACAGGGCCAGTACGGAGCCCCGCAAGGAGGCTATCCCCCACAGCAACCGCAATACGGTGGCCCACCGCAGCCCTATGGCTCCCCTGCTCCCGGCCAGTATGGAGCTCCACCCCCTCAGAATGGTTATGGCGCACCGCCACCTGGCCAGTATGGAGCTCCCCCACAGCAGGGATATGCCCCCCCGTCACGGCCGCCGCCTGGCTACGAGCAGGGACAGCTCCCTTATGTCGAGACCACCATGCAAGCAGAGGGTCTCCGTAAAGCAATGAAGGGCATGGGGACCAACGAGAAACAGCTCATCAGCATTCTCTCCCAAATGGACCCTTACCAGATCGCGTCGGTGAAACAGATATACAACCAGCGCTTTATCCGCGACCTCATACACGACTTGACCAAGGAAACATCTGGAGATTTCCGTGATGCATTGCTGGCCGTCACACGCGGGCCTTGTCAGCAAGATGCGCACATACTGTACACGGCAATGAAAGGCATGGGTACAAAGGAGAGCGATCTCAACGACGTGCTTTGCGCGCGCAGTAACGCAGAAGTCCGCGCCATTGGGGCGGAATACCACCGCCAGTACGGCCACACGCTCGAGTCTGACCTTCGCGGTGACCTTTCAGCCGAGACGGAACGTCTGTTTGTCATGCTAGCAGCCGGGAATCGCAACGAAGAATCCGCACCCGTAATCCAGCAGAACATCGAGCAAATGACAACGGAACTCATGAACGGCCTCGGCAGCGGTCCCGTCGGAACCGGCAAGAACCTCGCTGCCGTTAACGCAGTCATGACGCGCGCTTCAGACAACGAGTTGCGCGCTATCAACCATACCTTCCATAGCCGTTACCACACGCCCTTGGCTACACACATCGGCTCAAGGCTATCCGGACACATGCGCTCCGCATTGTTACTGATCCTGGCTCGGGCGATGGACAGGCCAAGGAGCGACGCCGAGATGCTGGAAGACGCGATGAAAGGACCAGGTACCCACGACAGACACTTGATCGATCGCGTCACGAGAGCGCATTGGGACCGCGGTTATATGGGCGCGGTCAGAGCCGCGTATCAGAAGCTATACAACAAGGACCTTGTCAAGAGGATACAGGGCGAGACGCGAGGCGATTACGAACGCTTGCTGGTTGCGATGGTTCAGTAGTTATGGGGTTTAATAGTGAGCCTGGGACGGTTTTGATCGAGTTGACTGGCGTTTTGGAGAGATTCCGTGGGGATGGCCGATGGTGCCGGAAATGATATCCCAGTGTTAGGCAGGGCTCTTGAGGGCGGATCTTTTTGCTTCATTAGAGTAAGAAAATAATACAGTTCATACATGACTTCTGTTTTGTTTTCATTTCGTGCGATCGTTGAGTCTCCGATCACGCCTGGGGGGCTCAAACGGCGGTTTCCCATCTGCTCTGTCCAGCAAGCAATGAGAGAGCTCCTCGCTACTCCATCAGCCCGCGGTATGAAGTCGTGATCGCTTGTCTTCGTGTTATTTGTCATGTGAGTCGAAGTTCTACCATTCTGGAACTGTCGAAGTGAGTCTATGATGCAATTCCGATGCTGTCGAAGCAAGTCTGAAAATGGCGGGATAAGAGGTTGGAGCAAGTCTATGATAGTATGCCGGTGCTCTCAAAGCGAGTCTATGATGCCATTCTGGTGCTATCGAAGCTTGTCAAAGAGCGGTGGGATGGGAGGTTGAATTAAGTCAATGATAGTATTCCCGTGCTATCGAAGCCTTTCTTGGAGTGGTGGGGTAGGAGGTTAAAGCAGGTCCATAACAGCTAAACAGGGAGGTCGAAGCAAATCTATTCTACTGTTCCGATGATGTCAAAGGTTGTCCAAAAGTAGTCAGATAGGATGTTCAAGCAAGCCCACGTCACCATTCCGGTGCTGTCGAAGGTAGTCCGATTAGCAGTTGACGGGAAGTTGAGGCAAATCGGACCTAGACTGCAACTATGAGCATCAAGCATTGCGCCCGCTTTTCAGAGATACTACAAGTCTTGAACCGACTTTCAAGCAAGATGAGAGGTACTACCGAACTATTTTCCGAACAGACTTGGCACAGATTTAGGTGCAATATAAACTTGAATGAGGTTAGAGAGCGCCTTTTCTTGTTGCCATGCTCACACTAAACATCGCCCTAGTACTCAATTAGGGATGCTCACAAAGTTTCTGGGCGATATGCAGTTCAGTATATGTATATGGTCTTCGCTATACTATACTAAAACCCCTTGGTGTCCCAGATAAACACCCCTAATTTGACATCCAGGCGCCAAGATCTGATTTTCACAACAAAAACTCTTCCCTTCCTCAAACACGGCAGTACAATTGATTCCACCCTTACTGTAACATGCCCTCCAGGCTCTCGCCAAGAATTTCTTCGATCCGCCTCACCCATCTCAATGTCTCCCGCTCAACGTCCTCGTCGTCATCCTCTTGCAACTCGCTGATGAACGGCAGCATTTCCGGCAACAACGCCAACCAATCTTCACCCAGCCTTTCCGTCAAACTCTGCTCGCACTTCACAGCCGCCAGCCTAACGCGTGCTTCGTCCGCACGCATGTATTTCAGGATTGCTGTGTTCAGCTCCTTGTGGTGCTCCGCCGACGACGCCGAGACCGCAAGCTCAGTGACTGCTGAAATGACGGACTCGATGATGAACAGAGGCTCCGGACTGTTGAGCTGCGTGATGAGAGGCTTGGATATGGCGTCGAAGTGTGCGGGCGCTTGCCAAAAGTCGTCTTGGTCGTGCTCGAAGCTTTGCGATAGAGCTGCGAGCACTGGTCTGCAAAGTGCTAGATGGTCCGCGTCGGAAGTAGGACTTCTGCTTAGAATCTCGGCGGCAAGCTCGATGATGTAGGAAGAGTAGCTTGTCACGATAGACTTCAGCTTGCCGAAGAACGTCTCGAGGAACACGAAGAGCGAGGTAGCGCGGAGTGCTCGGCCTGTGGCATCTTTCTTGGGAAGGCTGGAGACCCATTCGATAACGTGTACGAAGAATGGGCGGAAGGATGCGTCGTTCAGCTTCATGATCATGACAAGAGCTGCATCGTTGATCTGTTGCTCCAGCTCGTCAATAGCGGCAGCGTCGTATTCCTGTGCGGATTGCCCCTTGCAGGTCCGGCGAAGATCGAAAGCCTTAAGGAAGAACTTGAAGAGCGTTTGGGCGCTCTTTATGACGACGGATTTGGGTCGAGATTCCAGAGCCGTACTTAGCATGTCAAGGTGCTCGCTCGGAGCCTGCAGCAGCTTATCGTTAGTATCGCCAAGAACCAATCTGTGTGATGAGATGCTTACAGGGTATCCAGTGTTCACCGCGCTGTCCCAGTTCCGTTCAATGGCCGCAAAGCAATCCTTGGCATCGATCTGTTTCGATGCAAACTGGTAAAATTGAGCTCGATTCTCGTCAGAATCGTCACCGAGGCCTGCAGTTGCGGATTGGTGCGACAGCTGCAATGCCGAGTCGAGATATTCCCCGGAGAAGATGAACGGAACATGCTCAATGACTGAGCACAGAAGAGAGTAGACGGCATTGTGAGAACTCTGTTCGCCGGTTTGTATGCTCTCTTTAAGATATCCGAATGCCAGCGGAAGGACCTTGGGAATAAGCGGGATGAAGTCGTCATGGAGGATCTCGACGACGGAAGCCAGACACAAGAGTGAGTTTATCCGCAAGCGGATGTCATCGCTGCCGAGCGATTGCGGACCAGCAACGATTTCTGCGGCAGAGAAGACGGCTGCAGTATTCTTCTTGCCAAATTTCTCAGATATTTGGTCAATGCACGCCACAGCGGTCAGCTTCAGCGTGGCGTCAGATGATTGCAGGATGACTCTGGTGATGCGAGGCATGAAGTCGAGTAAAGTAGACCTTGCGGCCGCATCACTTTGCTTAACGCTGCTAGCTTGCGCTTCGACCGAGCGCAACGCAGTGCGGCGAACGTTGTCGCTGGAGTTGTCGAGGAGAGCATCCGCTGATTTCACGAGTTCGGCGGTAGGAAGAAGCTTCAGCAGGCTAGAGAGAACATCGCTGCAACCGTCGCGGAGGATGGTGCGGTCGTGGAAGCGATGAGACAGCTGAATTGTCTTTTCAAGAAGCTGGGTAAAGACGTCTCTGACAGCCCTGGCTGTTTCGTCAGAGTCTTTCAGTACCCTCAGGGTTCTGTTTTTCAGCTGCGAGTCCTGGAGTAACTCGGCCAAAGCATCGAGCAGGTTTACCGCAGAACGCTCGATCTGCGCGCCGTCCTTCTCGTTCAGACCGAAAAGCACGTTTGATGTCGTAGGCTTCGCCTGCAAAGCATCTTCGATAAGTTCGAGATATCGCCTCGCAGCGACTAGATTATTGACAGGATCGAATAGTCTCATCAGCTCCACAGCGAAGCGGCGCACGGACTTATCAGATGGATACTTTTCGATGAGCATGGCCAGGATTGCGAAAAGAGAGTCGCCAGCTCCCAAAGTCTTGGTGAGTTGACCAAACAGACCGAGGCGACGATGCAGAGGAATATGTTCGTATGCGGTCGTGAAGCTGAGCAAAAGTTCGGCCACGCCCAACACCAAATCTCTCTTCTTTTTCCGCAGTGAAGCGGCGAGCGGAGGCACAACACGTGAAACCGTTTGGTCAATGACATGCGCAGAGTAGTCATCGCTCTGGCGCAGAATGGAGGACCCCATGTACGTAAAGATAGGCATGACGCTGTGCAGGACGACTTCAGGCACGCAATCGGCCAAGCTCGAAATCAGCAGCAGAGCTGAGTTCTGCACCTGAGGATTGGAGGTGTTGCGAACGCAGTCAACAAGCAGGTCAGCCCTGATTGCGGCGCGATCGATTTCGGCTCCCGCGGCCTTGATCCCGTTGAAAATGGATAGTAGGGAGCTGATGGCGAGGCTCTGCAGGTATACGAGGCTGGAGTTTGTCTGGATTCTATAGTGCTGCAGCTCACCGAGAACGTGGAACAGACTCTTCAGTAGCTCAGGCTGATACTCAGAAGACGACCCTTCCACGAGCTCGAGCACGAGCGTAAGTCTTTCCAGTGCTTTGGTGGTTTCTTCGGTATCGCGAGAGTCGAATCGAGCCATTTCGGCTTTGCTAGTACGTCTTCGCTTTGCAGCGGGTGGGTTCTCTGGAAGCTGAACGGCGTTCGGTATCGTCTCCAGGAAAAAGACAAGGACCTCGCCCGGAAGCGCAATCGTCCTCAACGTCTCTAGTGCTTCCACCTGTCGAGACTCTTTGTTCGCATCGGCAGGGGAGGCAAGGGCAAGGTCCAGAAGGAAGCGAGCGGCCTCTTTTCGAACGCCTGATTTGAATGAAGGCCAGATTGCGCGCAGTCTGCTAAATGAAATCTGTTTCAAATGGGCGCGGTCGGTACCGTAGTCTCCATTCATCACCTCGTATAGGATTTGCATGCTCTCAGCTTCGCGAGAACCGACTGTGTTGAGGTAAAGACGATCGACCTCGACAAGATCAAGTCCCTCGTTGTGACAAAATAAGGCGGCCTGATCCCTGGAAAGAGAGAGCCATTTCTTAACCTCTGGAAAGACAATGTTGGTGCGCGCGGCTGAACCGCTTTTGCCCACCTGATCCAGAGTCGCGAGAAGTCGCAAGCGCACATTGATGATTGGCGTCTTGACAGCGTTGCTGCTTATGAAGCTGCACAACGCACTCCGAAGAGCGGACTTGAAATCAGGTCCATTGGAAGCACCTGCGTGCTTGTTGTCGTCCATAGAGGCCCTGAGAACTTGGTCGATGTGGGCTTGATCTAATATGCACTCTTCGAGTGATGGAATGATAGCGCCTGCAACAAACTTCGATGCCTCGTCTGTGCTCAACCATTTAACGTCTTTGCTGGAGCGCCCATAGATAGTGTCGCCAGCCCATACGCTTTTCTTGCCGATTTTCTTGGGGGTTGCTTGGTCATGAGCATACACACGTCCCAGTGTCGCACCGCACTCAGCAGCAGCTCTGCGCACTCCTGTGAACTTATCCCCAAGTGCGTAGATGATGTACGGGAAGAGCACCTGGAAGTCCGAGTCGTGGCTGACCGTCGATATCCATCTGCTGGTGATGCGCAGAGCTGCACTCCTTGCTAAAGCCGGATGCGAGCTGCTCCAAAAGCGGGCGAAGAAAGTCACCATAATCACTCGGCCCTCATCGCCTTTGGAGAATAGTGGTATCTCGCAAAACCTTTCCAGATTCTCTTGAGATGAGACGCACTGTACAAACGCTTGCGAGAGTGTGTCGAACAGTTTTGATGTCTCTGTTGCGAGAAGCGAGCGTCCTTCAGTAGTCCTTGTTGGGAGAGAAGAAAGTACGGCGTCGATCGATACGGGCTGGGTCGGCTCCTCGGTGGTATTCTCCATTTCGACATCTCCCGTTTCGTCCTGCTTTGACTGTTGAACAGGGCGTAGCACAGTCTTGAGCTGCAATTCGAGGCTTTCCACATCCATCCCTTCATCTTCGATGACCTTGGCAATTTTCTGTCCGATTGATTGGGACTGGTTCAACCGTACAAGAAGATCAGCTAACTGGTGTCGCTGCTCTTCAGAAATCTCGGAATTCTGTCCTATTGTATGGATGGCCAGCAAAAGATACTTGACAACTACAGTGGTCTGCGCATCGTCAAAGACCTGTGCTTGTAGGCTGCCTTCGACAATGGAGAGATCGAAAGAACCTTCGGCACCACCAGTCCTTGTAAATCTCTCAAGAGCGCCTAGCGCACAGCCGAGGGCAAGTCGATCAGCGCGGCACTGTTGGGAAACTGTCGCGATCGTGTCCGATAACCCTTCCAATTTAAGCAGGCCTCGCACGACGGTCTTAGGAAGTTTGGCCGCTTGTCTCTCCTGAGCCATGATGGCAATGGAGACAAGAGCACCGTCCAAAGTCTCCACAGTCCAGCTCGAAACGACAGCTTCCATCATGCCATTCAACACCTTGTCTTCCAACGACGCTTTTGTGGCCAGGACAGTCATGATCATGTAGCAACCAAGCTTCATTTCAGGCGCATTCTTGATCGAGAGCCCCTCATTCAAGACTGGCAAAATCCGAAGTAGCAAATCCTCTTCCCGTTGGCGCTGGATGTTTCCCCGTCCCGATTTGGCCTCGTCCAGAGAGCTGTCAATGGCCTGCGTGGCAATGCTAGCCCAAAACGAGAGCAGATTCGGCGATTGATGATGAGCCCTAACCACCTTCAGAACGTACTGATTCAGCGCCGAGAAGAAAGCTGCAGTATGCGTGGCGGTGTATACGATGGTCTGCCGGGGAGGATTGGCCAGGGACGTCATGTACGGATACAAGAAGCGGTAGGTCTGTGAGATTTTTCGTGGCAGAATTGAGAGCAGTGTGAGAAATATCGGCGTACTGTGGTACGGGAGGAAAGTAAGAATCGTGTATTCGGTGTTGTATTCGTGGATGCGAAAGCGCCGTACAAGCCATTCGACCGCCTTGACTGCAGGCTTCAGCAGCAGTCTGGCTCCTATCAATCCGAGAAAGCTCTCCAATACAGCATCCAGCTCTTGATTCTCCTTGGCAGTCATCTGGGTTCTCTCTTCTGTCTTGCTCTGTTCGCTGAACAGGTTTTGTGCGAAAGTCGTGAACCTGGGGTCCAGCATGCACAACTCTTGGAAGCCTTCCTGGCATATCTGATATACGGTATTGAAGTCCTGAGAGGCAGCGATCTTCGGTTCGAACAGTAGCGATTTGCCATGCGCAGCTTTCTGTGCCTTCAGATCGAGTTGGCGAGTGCTCGTGGCGGCGATAGCCGCAAGCTGCTGCTGGAGCGACGTCATGTTGGCGGGAGCAGATTCAATTCCAGGCTTGATGCGTCCATAGGAAAGGGTTGGTGTAGTTGTGACGGAGCAATATAGCCGTGTAGCGCAAAGTCGAGCTCGTCGCGATTCTCTTCAAAAAATCCATCCAAGCGTCCCTGAGCCGCGGTTCTTCCGACACTATCATGCCTTCACCTCCGCACCGCCTCCGAGGAACAACGTCAGGTACGTTGCAAGCCAAGTTCGACATCCGATTCAATCAACGGCTAATTCAGATATGTCAGAGTTAGGCAAAGCTCCTGTCCCAAAATTCTCCAGCTTCAGGCCTAAAACTGCACCTAACGCTCCTAAGCCAGCAAGTAGAAAGGATGATGAGACCGGCACCCACGAGGAGCGCGCTCTTGCGGAAACGGACACTCAGGAAAGCAAGTCGCGCCGGTCTCGAAGACGAAGCCCAAGTCCACACCGCAATGACAAGCTTCGTCATCACCGCAATCATTTAGACCGGGATCGAGGAAGCGGCAGCGACGATGCACGCCGACGGCGTCACAGGCGACAGCACCGTGAAGACAGAGAGCCACATACTGGAACAGAAAACAGCGCCAGAACTCACATATTGGAAGAGCCGGAGGTCGTTCCCTGGGATGGGGAGAAACAATTCTACGTAGTGGATCGCAAGGGCGACCTCGAGAACTTGACTTATGGCAAACCACACCGGTATAGCATACCTTCATTCCGTCGATTAGGTTATGGGCATGTTCTGGGTCTTCCGTCCGATATAAAAATCGACAGACTCAATTCAGACGATCGCGGAATCGTTCTCATTGATAGCGTACGGCAAGGCGGGTTGGAGCGGCGCTTACTGTCAAAGCAGCGGACAAGTGAGCTTCCCATGCTGCGCATTGTCAAACCGTCAGCAGTACACGGTTTCGACTTAGGCGAGCATCGCCTGGACTACATCCCCGTCCGAGCAATGAAGAAAAGAAAGCGCGACAATGAATCCCCGGATCCTTCTCGTGGAACGTTCGACTTTAGGACCATTGAGGACACGAAAGCGAAGGTTGAACACGATCTTTCAGATTCCGATCTTGAATATATGTCTGACGCTGCCGGTTCTCTGCTATATCAGGAATTCTTCCAGGAAGCAAAAGAACAAAATGCGCGACTCTCCAAAAGGGTCAAGCAAGAGCCCCAAAACCTGAATGCATGGCTAGAATTGATTGAACACCAAGAAACAATGATACGTATTGGATCAACCGAAGTACATAGAGAACTCACAGGCTCCGAACTTAAAGCGCTCGCTTCAGTCCGACTTGATTTGTACCAACAGGCAGCCAAAGTGATAAACTCCGATCGCCTGAAGCTCGGTATCATGGAAGAGAGCTCCAAGACCATGCAAAGAGACGACTACTCTTTACAATGGAAGCAGTTGCTCGAGAGGGACCCGGATAACATTAATCTATGGGTGAAATACCTTGACGTCTTGCAGACAAGCCTCACGGAGTTTAGATACGAAAATTGTCGTTCAAAATTCCTAGAGTGTCTCAAGATACTCCTGAAGGCCTACAAGACAGGGGTACCGAGTTCAAACTTGGAGGAGTTAAGGATCTATGTATTCTTGCGCCTTACTATTACCACCCGAGAATCTGGATACCATGAACGGGCAACTGCATTGTGGCAGGCTCTGTTGGAATATCACATCCTTGGACCATCGGACCATGGCGTTGAAAATCCCGAATCAGGCGATGTAAGGTTAAAAGAATTTGAAGAGTTTTGGGAAAGCGAATGTCCACGGATCGGTGAGCGCGATTCCCTCGGATGGGGTAATTTCAAAGGCAGTGAGGGTTGGCTTGATCCTCCTGAAGCGCCTGCTCTGGGAGCAGAGGAATCACAACCAAGCGACGTCTTTGAAGGATTCTGCAAAGAGGAACAACGACGCACCATTGCACTTCGCTGGCCAGGCCGTACCGTCGACGAGGCGGGCGAAGATGATCCTTATCATGTCGTCCTTTTCGCAGATATAGAGCCTGAACTCCGGCTCATGCAGGAAATCTCTGACCATACACTACTGGCGCAGGCATTCCTCTGCTATTGTCACTTGCCACCACTGCACGACCCTCGACTGTCACTCACGCGAAAATGGTGGCTCGACCCTTTCTTACGCGACGAAACGATACAACAATCCAGAATGCCCTGTCAATCGAAAGACGTCAGTGATGATGCTCAGCCCAGGCTCAATTTCGTCTCCAACGATTCGCTCACCATGCCGATGAAGAACCTTGCAATCACGACAGAAAGTCTTTATCGTGGCAACCTTTTCCAAAATTGTCAGGATGCCGATGAGCAGCGGTGGCTCCGGCGATCGCTCAAATGTCTTGCTGGTGTTCTTGCCGGCGATGAGCTTGCAGAATATTATTTGGCGTGGGAACTACACTGCAACCCTCAAACCGCGGCGAAGCAGGCAAAGGCTTTGCTTAAAAAGCGACCCAGCAGTCTCAGATTGTACAACGCTTACGCTATTACCGAAACGCGGAACGGCAATTCTGTCTCCGGTGATCGTGCGTTCACTACCGCAATCGGGTTGAGTGCACAGCTGCCTTCAGAATGGCGGGCAGATCTCCCCTTGCTCTGGCGTACTTGGGTGTGGGAAGCTCTTCGTGTTGGTGATGTTGACACAGCCAGAACTCGAATTGCCTTAATCGGGGCTACAACTCCAAACCCACTGACTCAGCTAGACCCAGCTATCAAGGGGAAAACGCCACTTGAGCCTGCAGCAGTGCTCAGGGTCCGGCGAGGTCTCACGGAAGGTCGCGACCATGCGCTATCAACCGGACGTCCTGAGCATGCGATATTCTACGCTGAATGCTTATGTCTCCTTGCATATCTGCAGAACAACAACGATCTCAGCGCCGCCCTAGACGTATTTCGGCAAACTTCAGCTCTACTAGAATCGCGGGAGCTGGCGAGATCTACAGCGAATGAAATGATCCATCAAGCCCGGTGTCAATTGCTGTCATGGCACATGGACCACGCCAAGCTCTTCAAACCGTCAGTCGTGCGCTCAGAGTTGGCTGACAGTTTACAACTCTTCCCGAACAACACGGACTTTCTCTCTCTGTTTGCTGTTAACGAGGCTCGATTCCGCATCGATGATCGCGTACGTGCCATCGTGCGGGACGTAGTGCTACGGAAAGAGGATCAGTCGGTGGTCGGGTGGCTATTTTCCGTGTACGCGGAGATGAAGAGAGGAGAGAACCTTGGCGGGACCAGGCATGCCGTTCGCGCTGCTTTCGAAAGGGCTGTGGGAAGTGAAAGGTATGTCGAAGATGCGCCTCACCGCGCAGTGTTTCTAATACTGACGTCGCATAGCTGCAAGCACAGTTTGGCGCTCTGGAGATCCTATGTGCTCTATATGTGTTCTACAGGGGACTACGCCGCAGCCAAACCTGTCTTCTTTCGAGGACTACTGCATGTACCCTTCTCCAAGGCATTCGTTATGCTAGGCTTCGAGGGGCTAAGGGGTGTCATGACACGACGGGAATTAGAGGGTCTCTACACCACGATGCAGGAAAAGGAGCTCCGACTGTATATTGACCTGGATGAGGTGCTGGAAAAGGAGGATGGGGCGAAGAGGCTTGCAAGGTGAATGTCGTAGGTAGCAGTTCAAAGCAAGCCTTAACGTTAGTTAAGCATGGGGTAAGTTGAATTAGTGCGGCTCAGCCCTATGCAAGCGGACGGCGCGCACGAGCGAATGCCCGGGCCACCCCCACCAGCTGCAGTCCACTTCGTACATAAACATTGCCCCACCACCAGAGCACCACTCAGTCCACCACCACTACTGCACCTGTCCGTCCGCGCACCCGCATAACTACTCTCTGCCCCCGTAATCTCCGTCTCAACAAACCTCTATTCGAGTACATTCTGAAGGTCGCGGGCCCCGAACCACGAACCAGCTGTCGCTCCAAGTTCCGCAGCTTCATTCAAGATCTCAGAACAATTCATATGACTTGGAACTGCAAGAGCAACTGATCGCACCTCCAAAACAGTCACAGGCTACGAATTGGATCCCTCAGCCGGCCACATATCGCTGAAGTGCTGGCTCCCGAATTCGTGCCAGGACACATTAAGAAGCCTACTTTGTTGCACTCTGAAAGGCTCAACCACCACAAGGTCCGATCGCGCAATCTTGTCGCCTGTCCGAAGATGCCAGTAGCTCCCCTGGGATCTTGAGTACAGCTGCATCACGGACGAACCCCCACCCACCAAAATGGCCAGCCCTCTGACTACGGATGAGTTGGAAGCTTCCGATGAGTCGGACTCCAGTCAATCCATAAGTTTGCGTCTGCCATACCGTCCAACTTATCTAACGTATATCCCTGGCACATCGCGAAGGAAGGCAATGAAAGTCGCAGCAATCATGACCAAGAGGGGCTTTCCCGAATTCGACATCATGATAAGTCATATGTCTTGGTCAGACGATGCACTTCACCCCTCCAGCTCTTCCTCGAGCCATTTCAGTCCGAGTGCCGTGTCCCGTTCTTTTCGCCAGTCGTCTGTGTCCGCTCATTGGAAATCGACGAAAACTCGCGCATGTCTGGAATACGATTTCAATTTTCCCTCGACAGGTTGCGAAATTTGGCCAGACATTCGAAGCTCACAGAAACGACCAGCAAGATATGAGCCGCGTCACATTGTCCGCCCGTGTTACCCCTACAAGCATGTTGATCCCACAACAGGACTGACGACGAGCAATGGACCAGACACCTCTCCATATCACTGGCCGCCGGGGCGGTTTCCAACAGAGCTTTATGAAGAGATCGCGAGCTATCTTTCGTATGATGATGTCAAGTCCATGAGACTGGTGTGCAGAGAGTTTGACCGACATGTTTCTCAAGTCCTCTTCCGCACTGTAGTGGTGAAGTTCAACACAGAACTCTTCGGAATGCTTCAACCCCGGCACCCAAGGAAGCAGGATGTAGAGGGCAAACGAGACACAACGAACTCAAGCTCATATTCGATCGACCTGGACCAGTCCGTGTCATTACCACCGTTCCTATCCTGGACCAACGGCCATGATTCCAATGCTTTTGATGTGCATGGTCTGAAAGTCTTCAAAATGTTTGGACCGCACATTATTCAGTTCGGCATGAGCTTCGCAATTCAACAAGGTAAGTTTTGAACCTTTTGATTATGTATCCATCTCTATCTAAGTCTCATGGTCCGTTCATTTGCTGACTTTCTTCATTAGATACGCTTGCACACCCTCCTGACAAAGTTGACACCGAGAGGCATAAAACCTACTGGGGTTTTTATAAATGGCCGCTTCGTCACTATCAACGCTTCGACTTAGTCGCAGGTCTCGAGATCACGGCGGATGAGACCTACAAGATGACGGCGGCGTTCTCGCATCTCCCAAAGGTTCAAGAACTCGGACTCTCAATCGACAGTGGTCTCGGCTGGCTCTCTGGCCCCGATAAGTCCATTCGGTCAATCATTGTTAGGGATTCTCCGCCTATGTTTGGAACTTCAACAGTCGTGCACGATCGCAGATACAAGGCGCAGCGACAGCTTTGGGGCTTCCTACAGGAGTCATATTCTGATGATATTGAGGCCTTTCGAAAGGCAGCACTGCATAGGACTGAGCTCTGGGCTTTCCCAAATTTGACAAAGGTCGATGTTCCGGATATGCTGCCAGAGCTACAGTATTTGGATCCATCGGTCGTGGAAGATGCTCATCTCGAGTCGCTCTCGTCCAAGCCTCAGTCCTCTTCTGTCCATTCATCAGGGCTTCTCTTCGCCTCTACAGAAAGCGTATCAGAAGCCAAACAGTGTGATCATCCTCTTCTGCCCAGGATTCTCTCCCAAAGGCAGAAGGAATGGCTCCTCGAAACAGAATGGGCCCAGCGGGCGTTCCTGAGCTCGTATATGCTGTCGGTAATGGACAATCCGGCTACCTTCGAGAATATCCATGCTCTCACCTTGGTCGACCTTTCCAGCAGATTTCTGTCGATTCTTACCCGATCTGACTTTTGGAATGCACTACCCGCTCTAAGACGCGTCAGTTTTGGCATCATTGCTGATTGGCGGGACATCGTTATGGAAGACTCGGGATTTGTCGACATGCCACCAATTATGCCCACTTCCTCCATGGATACGTTTCATCATCTCCTGGACACTATGATTGCGGAGCGCAAAGGGATTGAAAGCTTGAATATTGGCTGGACCAGTGGTGGGGAGCATGCGACCGGCGTCCATGCTAGGAACAAGCATTTGATGCCCACTCCGCTATGGCGAGACTCGAAAGCTTCGGTCCAGGCCCTGTCAGAGATGCTACTATTTCCACATGTAAAGCATCTGACTCTCAGTAACTGCTGGATGACCCCTCCTGCCTTGGTTGCCTTGGTGGAGAAGTATTCAACAGCGAAGCTGCTTAAATTGACGCTGGACTCTGTGTCAACCACTGTCTTGCCGTCCTCGCATCCAGCCCCGAATGTTCCGCCGGCCCTTCAAGGTAACCCGCCGGCCCTGCACGTTCTCAATCTCCAGGCGCAACCTCCTCCGCTGGATCCATTGGCTGCATGGAAAGGCCCCCACCGTGGTTTCTCTTGGCCCGATATCCTCGATCGCATCTCTCCCGGTGCTACACTTGCGGACTACGTTTCATCTTCCTCGCGGCCCAATCAAAACACCACATTGGACGAAATCGAGCTCAAATCTTGTGGTTATGCCAAAGTCTCCAGTGGCGATTTCACAAGGCAAGAAGTCCTGGACCCATCGCCATTACCTGACCTCCCGAACGCCAAGTTCTTCGACGCAAGATTCAAGGCTCTGGCACCTGTCATGATGGAAACCAGGGATGTGTATATGGGAGAGATCCAGCAGTGGATTCCAGACACAGAGCTGGAAGCTATGGATATCGTATGGGGCTTGAAGTCTGGCTGGGAGAATAATGAAGAAGCAGAGGCGGTTGAATTCGATGGCGGCTGGAAGGGCGGCACAGGTCGGGTGTCGGGCATCATCAATAGAAGTGATCGCGAGCGCCTGCCTGAGCCGATGGAATTCTAGGCGGCTTCTAGGCTCTCCGAGGGTCTTTCTTTCCGAGTTCTTCGACTTTTACCTGCAGCATAGCTCCGGCGCGTTTTGGTCTCCTAGGCATTGGGCGCTCCTGGAGAGCTGGATCATGGGCTTCGGGGTATCTTGTACATCGGCTGTTTATCTTGATGATCAGTCTTGTTCCTTATTGTCTTCTTCTACTGTCCAGTCCCCTTCTATACCCCATTTCAACTCCCCTCTTTTTTTCGCATCACCAATCACCCTTTCCGGACATGTATTGTTTCACCTGAATCCTGACGTGACGGGACGAGGTCGTTTCGAGCTCACCATAAGGCGCCATTGTTTCGGCTGTACGAATAGTTATGTGAAAGGGATGTTCCCTAACGTATAGATGATACGATAAATGTGATAGTAATGTGAGAGAAACAGCATAGTTGAACAGAATTTTCTGTGGTAAAGTCAATACTTGCTTGTCTCGACTTGCCTTAAGCAACAGGCTGCATGCGACTGGGTGAGCTTTGCCCCCATAGCCGTATCCAAGCTGCCGTATGTCCCTGCCAGTAAGTTCATACTATGATTCCCACCCTCAATGACGAGGCAAATTATCTTCCCTCCAAGGTAAAGTCTTTAATCTTTCAACAAAGGGCATTCCTTCGGATACGCTCATCTATAAGATCCAGCTCTAAAGATCAAAGCCCAGTATGCCGTATCTCTTGTATGAGTTAGTTCACAAGGACACAACGGCAGAGCTGCTGCTGCTACGTGCTCGGCCGAACTCCACGGCTGAGACCTTCCAACCCCCGGGACACCCACACATGCCGCCCTTTTAACATATAATTTACAAGTAAGACAGCCCAAAAACGCCAGAACCTCGTCAAACCCAATGTCGATGTATCTGTCCAGTGGCCGATTTTTGTCTCCCGCGACGGTTTCCGATCCATTTTTGATGGGGAAGCTTCCATTGATTGCAGTAATCCAGCGGCTGGAAGCGGCTGGTCTGCGATTTCCTGGGCCCGTGACAGACAGGATGAATAAAGAACTCATCGTTTTGAAAAATAGGAATTCGTCATATCAACGCCGCTGACCGCGTTCATCGGCCTCCGTTAGACTAACGCAGGCGCGAGAAATTCACCGATCCATGCTCTTCTTGCTCGGCCTTACGCGCTCGACTTGGACGCTTCTTCCTCTGCTGCCTGACGGGGTCGTCGACCCACTGCGGCTACCTCTTGGTGTGCCAGAGCTTAATCTTCCGTTCGCCCCGTTCATTCTCCTCCCGCCGTCCTCGAAACTAGTTCTTTTCCTGCCACTACCGCCCTCGTCATCACTATCCTCTGTCAAGTCGCCCAAGCCAAATGCCTGCTCCTCATCCCCAAATCCGCGCATCAAGCCCTCCCTGTCTCCCAAGCTACCGCTTCGGCGGGATTGCATGGAGCGGCGGGTGAGCCCACCTGCAAGACCATCGGTGGGAACGGCATCTCCGAATTTATTTGCAAGGGCAGAAGTTCCTTCTGGATCGGAGCGCGAGAGATTGAGGAGGTAGACCCCGGAGAAGATGACAAGGAAGCCACATAGGAGCGAAATAGTGTTGACGGCCGAGGTAGTATTGAAGCCTCGAAACAGGATGAAGGACGCAGCAAGGGTGAAGGTCGTGAATGTCACGTAGTATAGTGGATTCACACTGTCGCGCACGTCGTTAGCATGAGCACCATGTGTCTTAGATCCGGTGTTGACTTTTCTTCCCAAGACCTACATGTTTGTCGAGAATTGGCTCAACGCTTTGTTGAAGTAATTCATCTGCGTAAGAATGCATACCACCACAACAATGGCAAAAGCGTATGTCGAGGGGTGCGTGAACTGGTTGTTTCCGTTGATACTGAGCTTGAGCGCGATGCCGAATGCCTTGATTGACATTACGGAGAGGGAGCCGACAGTCGAACAGATGGTAAGATAGATCAGAGGGTTCTTGCGCCCATGCTTGGGCGCTACTTTGTAGATCATGAGGGATGCGAAGATAATTACGAAGAGGACGTAAAAGAGGAAACCTGGCGGTTCGCGGAATCGTCAGCCAAAGACATCATCACGGCGCCTTGGTGCGGAATTCGTACCCGGCTGGATTGCAAAATGCAGAATCTCGTCAACAGTCTTAACCTCCCTGTCTGGTGGCGCATGCAGCACAATAATGACACTACCGATGAGGCAAGTCGCACACCCAATCTTGCCCAATGTGCCCAATTTTTCTCCAAGAAAGTATGCGCCCAATACGGAGCTACGAGCAATTGTTAGCGCTGACCGGATACGCATGGCAGAAGCTCATAGATCTCACCCTATCAGCACGCTGAGAGCCCCAAGAGGTGTAACTAGGATAGCTGGCGCGAAGGCGTATGCGGCAAAATTTGCGATTTCTCCCAGGACCACTGTGGGCGCACCATTAGCATCGGCACCGGGGTGACGTATCAGGGAGCAGGATCGGGCTTACTGGTGATGATGCCTCCCCACCATATCTTGCTGCGCAGATAGGCAAAACCATCACCCTCAAAGCCAAGTTGTTCGCTCGCTTGATTTAGACCCTGCAGATTCGCCTGTCAGTCTTCAGGCCTTCAGGCTTTCTGGCTTCGCGGCCGCTGTCAGGGCTTGCTTGAGGGATTGGGTGCGGCGCACAACGCACCTTCTTGGTAAGAACGAAACTGGTACCTGAAGCGCATAGTCAGTCATCAGGACTCTGGAAGGAGGAAAGCCAGAGCACTTGGACTCACCGATGGCCAGCGATGACGAGACGGCTAGCATCAGCCCGACATATCTGCAAAGCCAAAGCTCGGTCAGTGTTTCCTCCCACAATGGACACGGAACATCGATGACAGGCAACGTACTTGTCCTCTATCATTGTTCAGGTGTCTTGGGTCCTCAGGACCTGGGTAGTGTCGCGTCCCCGTTGGCGGCGCAGCAACGGTGCTCTTGGATCTGCCGCTACGGTCGTAATCGATATGATCGTCAAAGTATGCCCGAGAACGAGAGTGGGTGGATGGGAAATGGCGGCGCAAGCGACAGCAGCGACAGAATGCTACAACGAGCGCGACGCGAAGGGAGCGATTCGGAGGTCGGGCAGGTGGCGGCGGCGTGCCTGAGGTGCAACGTGGACTCGGGAGTGTGAAGAGAGCGGAACCGAGGGAGCAGCGGAGCGGAGGTTGAGCAAGCGAGCGAGCGGCGGTGGTGGTGGTGGTGGTGGACGTAAGGCGGGCAGGACAAGAGGCGGGCTGAATGGCAACAACCAAGGGCGTTTCATGCAGTCGTCAGGAGGTTTTGAGGGTGCGAGGGTGCGCGGGTGCGTGGGTGCGTGGGTGCGTGGGTGGGCGGATGCTTTCAGGCTGGCGGAGGGCGGAGGTGACCTGGATGGTTGATTCGCGTCCGGTACGTCCGATGCCTTTCGCCGGTGGGTGTGATCCGGCCCATCCCATCACTCGACTATTTCGAGGGCGCGCTAGCCGCGTTTCAGGCCTGTCTTTGACCGTTGTGGAGCCTTGTGTTGCGCGTTCATTTGGGCCAGAGCACCAACGTAACTTACGCCCGTGCCAGCACCGTGGATCTTGTTACTCTAGACACTCATCGCTTTGCTGATATACTATCTGAGCATTATTGCTACACACAACAGTTGCCTGCAGAAGGAAGAGGCCGCCATCCTGATCGGCTCAACCCAGGGTATCTCCCACGTCTTGCTCCAGTCCATCAAAGGGAAGACAGACACTCGACCCGGTAAACTGCCCAGCTTTTCCACGGCCATGCCTGCTCCGATGCTCTCAAGACGCCGATGCCATGCGCCTGGTCGCGAATGCTGCATCCATCCACATGCCAACATACGCGCCAAACCAACTACGCAATGACTCGAGTGCCGATACTCAAGGTTAGGAAAGATGCCGTAGACAAAAGACGACGGCGAGAAAAGGTGTTGCTGTTAATGTGGTCTGCTAGATGGTGTTGTCAGCTGTTCTTAATACTTACTGGTTTCGTCAAATCGGATAACTTGCTCTGGCGCTCTCGGTACTTATCAGTGATATCGCCGTCAACGGCAGAATCGGTGGGGGGCTCTATATTCGCATCAGTTGGGGAAGTGGCGCCACAAAGGCGCCTCGCATCTTGGTGAGCGGTTCGAAATCTGCAAAGCAATCATGCGTTTACAGTGGGATCGTGGAGGTACTAAGAGCGCAAATGTCCCAAAAACGTCATCGGCTCGCGGGAAAGAGACAGACACACGCTCGAGGTGAGCAATGTGTCTACTCAGACTTCACTCGTTTCATGGCTACCCCATACTGTCAGTTTTGCGCCCAGCTAAGCAAGAGCTGCGGACGACTTACCTTGCTCGTCAGAGACATCATCACCTTGCTGGCTTACTTCCTCCCATCCTCGCTTGACCGAAGATGAAGGCTCCGCAGTCGTCGGTACCGCCTTGCTATCGGCCTGTGCAGCAGTGGTAGGGGGCAGCTCTTCGTCATCATCGTAGTCGATAAGATCGTCGTCATCTTCCAGCTTTGCAACGGTCTTGTTGACCTGCGATGCCTGGGCGCCAGAAGCATGGGGTTCAAAAGCTGCGCTCTCGAGCTCGCCAGTACCCGCTTCGCCGGTCGCCAGGGGGTTCTTCCAACGAGTCTGGAACTCAGCATGGCTGGATTCATCAGCCTCATCGGCCTCGTCAGCAGCGGCAGGTTGCTCGGCAGGGTCGACCTCATCGCCGTCTTCCCAGCCCACTTCGTCGTAGTCATGAATCGTCTCGTAGACATCCGCGACATCGCCGCCTAGTGCGGTGCTGTTTCCAAGATCGCCTGCTTCTGATGGCTCAGCGTCATCCTCAGGGAGGTCGTGAACGTTTTGCACATCGTAAACAGTGGACTGCTCGTCCGGGTCTTCGCCATGGTCGGCAAAGTCGTAGTCGACGTAGTCAACGTCGACGACGACATGAGTCTCGTCACGCACATGGTTGGAGTGTTCCTCCTCGGTTGGCGGCTCCTGCACGTTTTCTACCGATGTCTGAGCTGTAGGATTCTGGCGAGCGCTTCTCTCAAAGCCTCGCTGACCCGTGCCGGGACAGTGTTGTGGCGGACTAGCGACGCTCGTGTGTGCTATCTCAGCGTCAAACTTGACCGCTGCAGGGCTGTTGTCGCCTTCGATAGTGGACGACCTTGGCGTCTTCTCATTTCTCGCTTTCTCTTCATCCTCATCGCTGCTGTAGCCAATTTCGTCATCGTCTTTACCGGCGAGGGGGTGAGAAATGGCCTGAAGCTTCTGCTGTTGTTTGGGTGTTTGTTCAACCGCGACGCTCTCCAGCTGCTGCGATCCTACTGCAGGACCGCGTTGCTCTGCTTCGTGAAGGTCGGTTGTTTCGTGAGGATCTACCTCATCATTGATAGACTGTGGTGAACAGTGTTCGTTACACGAGACAGAGCGTTTGACATTGTGCTCACTGTCAACGACCGAAGCGTCTCCGCCTGCAGGAGGCTCTGATGCATTAAGCCAAGACTGCTCACCGGCGGTTTGGTTATGGCTGTCCTCGGCGCCTTCGACGACGCTCTGGGTTCCCTCTGAATCTGTGTCACTGATCTCATCAACACTAGGTTCAAAGCCGAGAGTTTTGGTGGCACCCTCGTCAAAGTTGTCTTCTGGAGCACCGTAGCGGACCTCGCTAGTCTGTTCGATTGGTGGGTGGTGTTCGGACTGCTCTTGTTCGTACGATATCTCTTCTTGATGCTCACTCCCTGCACCGTAGTCATCGCTCGGGAGTTCTCCGTCCACTCCTTCGTCAGCAGAGACCTTCAGAAACGTCAGATGGGACAATCCTTGACAGTCGGCCGCAGCGCCCAACAATGCTTGCAGTCGCGAGGAGAATCTGGTTTTAGTAGTTAAAGTCACATATAACGGGGCTGGGTTCTGCACGCCATCAAGATGGTATAACTGCACGTAAACGTCAAGAATCTGGGCAAAGCTGGTGGATGTGGCAGGGGATGAGTCCTGAGAAACTGTCAGCTTGTGGTTTGGAGAAAATAGTACGTGTACTCACCTCGCTTACGCAGAGCCCAAGCTCTGCGATGTCCATTTCCAGCTCATCTTCATCAGAAATTGAGTCACCTAATACCTCCCTACAAGCGAGCAGGAGATCGCGGATGCTGTGGTGGACAAGGGACACATCTTGGAGGAAGAATGTTTCAGAGTTGCTCTCCTTGGTTGGTGGGAAAAGAGAAATTTCCGAGCCAAGGTAGATCACGATTGTAGGGTGAGGAGCAGAAGCCTGGTAGTAAGACTCATCTGTCTCTTCGACATGACCGTCGAACGGCAATTGTGAGAGGGTGGATGCATCTTCGTTGTAAGCTGGCGTGTCCTGCGGCTCTTGACGTTCAACTTGATTGTGCTGTGCAGATTCTTGCTCTTGGGCTTCGTCGCGGCGACTTTCATTACCGTTGTCGTGCGCATCTTCAGTGACTGTAGTGGCTTCATCCGAGACGTGCTGCTCGCAAGAGTTCGAATCCAAAGAATGAACCTGTTGCGGAGACTCGAAGGCAGGTGCTTCGGCGCGAACGGAGTCTTCAAGCTTGGCGGCTTGGTTTTTTGTTTCTTGATCGGCGTCTTCTGTAAATTCCTCGACGTGTTCTTCAGCCTGCTGATCGATCTGCACAGTTCGGGGCAAGGCACTTTCAGATTCTGTTTGTGTTGGCAAGTCTTCTGGCTCATGCTGAACAGATTGGACTAGAGCTTGTGGCTCTTCGGGATAATCATCATCGTAGTCGATAAGATCATCATCTGCTTCGTTACGGGGTTCGACAGTTTCGTGATCTTGGTGTTCGATTTGTACGTCGACTTCCACGGGGGCAGGTTCGCTGATGTCCGTGAGGTGTTCATCAGCAATGGATGTTTGGTCTTGCATGAGGCCATCCTCGATTTCGACATCGCCGTCGCCGTCGCGATCCTCATCGAGCATGATGTCGTCCCTGTACTCAGCTCCTTGACCGTTCTCGGGCTGCGCGTCGTCAAGCATGAAATCCTCGTCCTCATTTTGACCAGGATCGATGACGAAGTCTACATCGATATCGATCTCATCCTCCTGTGCAGAGTCGCCGACGTTGGAAGAGATTTCCATGTCCTCTTCAGCTGCCGCAGCCGACGGACCAGGTGGTTGGTTCGTGGCGGCCATTGCCATGCCGATTGCCTCTGAACAATGCTCTCGGAGATCTTATAGCAGCTTGTCAAAGTCGTGTATGTAGGCGTGTCGTGTTGCTGCTTTCCGTGTGGGAAGCTGTGGGTTAGTATGTGGTAAGGCTAAGGGAGCGGCGTTGGCATGGGCGAAGTGGGAGGTGTTCGGGCGTCGCGATCGTTCCAAGACGCGTCCAAGCCGGCCAGACTGCTCCACGCCAAGTAACAAGCGACAGTGGATATACTTCCAGCCTCGATGATGTTGAACTTGAATGAGAGCCGACGAGGAGATCGGTCGGTCGGTCGCTGTGAAGAAGTCAAGGTCACTTGAAAGGACGTGGTTCCATTGTTGCTGCGAGTGGAATGAGAGCCTGGAAGCGAGATTGAGCCGTAGAAATGCCGGCAGGACGCCAAGATGTCAACCTGAGGCACCAATCCCCGAGCACGGCCAAAGAAGCCAGGTCGTCCAGAGGGGGATCGCATCTTCAACCACAGGTCGCCCAGACAGCGACCTTGAACTCTTGGCCGCTCGCTCGAAGCTGTGCTGCACGGGATTCACGCCACTCTGACATCTCCGCTTCTGAACATTAACAAAATGGTAATTGCCAATCAATGTCCACTTTAACCTGCTCAGGGAGCTTACCCTCTTCTCCAGGTCGTCCTCGCAGCATCGATATGCACCCGTGGCGGGAAGGCCGTCCTGTCGCGCCAGTTCCGCGAGATGCAACGGTCACGCATTGAAGCTCTTCTCGCGTCCTTTCCCAAGCTCGCCGCCGAGGGCTCCCAACACACTACCGTCGAGCAAGACAACGTCCGCTATGTCTACCAACCTCTTGACGAGCTCTACATGGTCCTTATAACCAACCGACAATCCAACATACTGCAAGACATCGATTCCCTTCATCTGTTCGCCCAAGTGGTCTCTAGTATATGCAAAAGCCTAGACGAGCGGGAAATCCTTCGTAATGCTTTCGAGCTACTCACTGCCTTCGACGAGCTTGTTACACTTGGCTACCGGGAGAACCTGACACTCAGCCAGATCAAGACTTTCTTGGACATGGAAAGTCATGAAGAGAGGATACAAGAGATAATTGCGAGGAACAAGGAGCTTGAGGCCAGTGAGGAGCGGAAGCGAAAGGCGAAACAGCTTGAAATGCAGCGCAAGGAAATGTCTCGCGGTGGCCGTGGCTCAACTCCACGTGCACCTACCTACCCGACGTATACTCCTCCTGTCCCTACAACCGTCCCGGATACGTACGACAGCTACAATGCCGCCAAGAACGAGGCCAAGAAGCCAATGGCGATCAGAGGGAAGGGCATGCAGTTGGGCAAGAAATCAAAGTCCACGAACATGTTTGATCAAGTCCGCGCCGAGCTTGGTCCGGAAGAAGAGGCGTCTGCTCCTCTCGTATCAAACAAACCGACCCCCACGGTTGTTGCGACTGCACCTGCCGCTCGTGCCTCTATATCTTCGGAGCGTGAAAGCATACACGTCACCGTAGCCGAAGCCATAACCGCGAGGTTGAGCAGGGAGGGCTCGCTCGAACATTTCGAGGTTAAGGGCGATTTGCAACTACGCGTCACCGACTCTGCTTTGACGCAGGTCAGACTGGACCTGGGCATGGGCAACACGCGCGGCGCGCAGCTGAACGCCCATCCCAAGGTGGACAAGCCAATGTTCAGGAACAGCAAGACCATCCAGCTTGCGGATACATCGAAGGGATTCCCGGCAAACATGGCCGTCGGCGTTCTGAAATGGAGGTTGGTTGCGAAGCCTGGCGAGATCGATGATCCCCCTATCAACTTCACGGTCTGGGTTAGCGAAGCTGGTGCAAACACATGGAATGTCACCGTGGAATACGAATTGACGGGGGGGGATTCATTGAAAGAGGTGGCGGTTGTTATTCCTTACAGCACAAACGAGCCCTCGGTTTCGAGCTTCGATGCCGCTTACGAAGTATCAGGGGACAGCCTCGAGTGGAACATTGGTGCTGTAGACGAAGACAACTCTACAGGCAGCTTCGAATTCGAGGCAATGGCAGATAGCGATGCTGAGTTCTTTCCCATGAGGGTGCGGTTCTCCAAATCCAAGCCGTTTGTTGACATCGACGTAAGTTCCAACTGCCGTTTTCACTCATCGAGTACTGACATAAGATGAACACAGGTCTCGGCGGTAACGCTGTTGAACATGAACCAGGAGATATCTTTCTCTAAGGACACCAAATCTGTGGCCGATGTCTACGAAATAGTCTAATGAGTGACTACGTGCGGAGGCGGTCGGACTTATTGAATGGCTATCAATCAATGTTGGTTCGTGCAGGTACTTCAGTTGATGCGGTAGAAGCGAGGGTTTGTAGGACGCTGGTTCAGGAAGCATAATCCAGTGCACTCAGTGCGCGGACGGCGCAACGGTTAGATGAAGCGTATCACAAAATATTTAATTCAACTTGTGTGGAGAGAACGAACGTGATGCCATGGTGCCAACCCGAAAAGCAGGCCTGAGGTCGTTGAACCCTTCCGCTGTTCCGCGGTGTTGCCGACAGGAGCCCGCTAAATTAACGTTACCTACCTCTCGTAAGTTGCACCTGCAGTCTGCTTCCTCGTCTGCTCGAGATTTCGGTAATAACTTGAACAAACTTCACCTACACGCGCGATGATGCCCCAAACTGCCTGCGCTTAGTTGCGGGTGAGAGCTAACTGAGTTGTTCGACTGTACTGTACCATCGCTCGTAACTTATCGCGTCTTCTCGCAGTTCGGCAACGCGTCTGGACCTCACCACGCATGATCTCGACTGCCTCAACCAGCGTTATCGAGCCCACTGCACCTGCAAGTCATCATGATAGGTCATGCAATGCCGGAGTTTATGCTCCAGGCTGAAAAGGCTCTGCCTCACGCCGTGCATGCTCAATTCCTTTCCTACTGTCCCACTATGGATTTGGTGGCCGTAGTCACGCAAGAGGAACAACTCGAGGTTTACAGATTGAACGGCCAGCGAGCATTCAGCCACAAGCGGAAGGATACAGATAACAAAGTGAAGTTGATCTGCTGGAAGTTCAATGGTAAGTTCCAAGTTGACTTTTTCGATTACTGACTTGCTCACCATATCGTGTAAGGCCAGCATATAGCTGTTGCGTGGCTCGACGGCTCGATCGATGTCCTGTCCTCCGAGACTGGGAAGGTAGTGAAGCAGATCCAACCCGAAGTCTCGACAGACGCAGAAGGTGGAGCCGCTTCACAAATCTCGTGTCTTGGCTGGGGCGTCAACTTCATAGACATTGCGGCCGTCAGATCTCGATTAAAGGCTGCCAGAGAGTCAGCTCGAGGCTCTCAATACCCTAATTTCCTCGAGACAGTCCCTAGCTGGCAATTGTCTCAGGACGAACTTACTTTGGATGACTTTCTCGAGCGAATGCCAGACCTGCGAAAACTGGGTATCACACCGGATCTTCCCAAGCAGTTAGCTTTAATAGATGCACAAGACGTGCTTCCGAAGCTGCCCATGATACCTTCACCCCCAGCAATTGGAATGCAGATGATGTCCAAAGCTACAACTTCGGATGCATTTGGCTCCCAACAATCTGTCGATACGATCTTCCACTCGGCCCATCTAAGAGATCAAAACGCGGTCGATGCTCTTCTCCTTGGCTATGAAGATGGTACAATCATTCCGACTATCTACGATACTTTAGAGATAGGCGGCATGTGCTTGCCGCCCGACTGGCCTTTGACGAAGCGAAGAGTGGTTTTGCACGCCTCACATCCATACTCCTGCAGTTATCTCTCCTTAGTAGAGCTTCAAGACAGCCAGAAACGGGATCGATTAGCTTTGGTTCCTCTCACACTACGGTTCATTCCATCTGCCGGTATCTACCTACACCTCATAGCATCCAAGACAGCTCAGCTGCAAAATCTCCTTCAATACATCCAGTCCAGCCTCAAGACCATTTCCACATTCTTCCTCCATTCACAGGATCTGCCAGGCCGATTCATGCGGAACGTCAATGAGACGTTGATGGAGAAGGACGAAGGCACCCTCGTCGACAACTTCTTCCACATGGCGGTGACAGGAGATTGTCCCACAACTATCAAAGAATGGCTTGTTGACGAGTTGACTGAAAGCGTGTGTTTTACCCCTGTTCACTATGTCTATCGACTTTACTGACCTCACTGTTAGGGTCACAAGAGGTGGGACCATGCTTCCAACCAAGGCTACAGCAAAGTGATCGATCTGACACATGAAAATCTGTTGCCTGCGCTCGATCGTTGCAGCATCATTGTGAGCCGATTACGAGGTTTGGCACGCTACCATGATACAAGCTTGATCCTCAATGTTCCTGAGAATGACTTGTCTGCGGTACTCGACACCATACAATGCCTGCGGTTACTGGCCCACAACATCTTAACGTACGCAGCACAAGAGAAGAGACAATTTCTTTCGTTCTCTAAATGGCTCCGCTACGTAATCGATGTACAAGCTACTGATCCTTCCTCTACGACCGCGGACGAAATGGCTGAAAAGGACCCGGGGATTAATTACGAGCAGCTGCTGACATATATCCCGTGTGCACTATCTGGGAGCATGATTCAGCCATTTCTGCGGGATAGAACCGCAGTACTGACTCCGCCTTCGACTGCCGTAGTTGCGGATATCACGAACAACATGAAATTGCACAAGCAGGGAAAGCCTGTGCCAGAAGGAGGTCTTTGCGCGTGGTCTGTTTTCGACGTGCTCAGGTCACAATGCAGGACTGTTTTCAAGCAAATCACCTCCTGGCAAGCTGCTAATAGTTCAATGGGCTGTGGGCTCTATCTGGAAGATACCGAGATGGCTGAAATCAAGTCTATGCGGATGATTGACGAAGTAAGTCTCAATCATGTCTAGACCGGTACTTGTTCTGATAACTACATTTGTAGAAGCTGGACAGCGTCTCAGACATGGCAACGTACATCGCTGTTGTCCCTGTTGAAGCTAGCAACCAACGTAAGACAATAGCCCCTGAAACTAGAGCTTGGTACTAAAGTGCATCAGTCCGCATGCATCGCGTTGTTCACAGCGATGTACTCGACAACATCGACAATTGCGTGCGCCAGATCCAGAGCATCATAGTACAGCTACCCGAAGGCGAGATCAAGGATGTCAAATTCATCGACGATAGCGCTTTGATGTTGCTCTTCAAAGCCCGGGAAGCTTCATACCTCATCACCTTCCCTTACAACCAGGATGGTTCCGATGGACATATTGCATCACTGTACCGGTGTGATCCCAACAGTGCCTCGCCCTCTACAGTCGGGCTCCCCGATGGCGAATGTCCGCCGGTCCAGGCACGTCCGATATGGCGTGTCGAAACAATCGATGATCTACTTCCGCATGTCAAACACGTCTTCCCAGCTAGCGAACGGTTTTCACCCATCAAGATTGATGTCAATGGACGCAAAGACAGGCGAGTGGTTTGTGTTCTTGGGGATGATCTCAAGCATTTCAAGGTATACGATCTGGATTATGAAGGCGAAGGGTTAGAAGGGGATGTGACATTCACAACGCTACGGGGAGGTGATGAAGATACGGTCATGAGCGACGATTGAGAGCTTTATGGTCAGGGAAATATGCAGACAGCTTCAATACCGTGTTCAATCGCATTAGAAAAATAAAGTGAAAAATGGAATTACTCCATGCAGGCTCTCATGCTTGTTATTTCCCTGTCCTGGGGTTCATATTCTTGCGCCTGATCATCCATTCATAACCCAATTTGTGTCCACAAACGCCTGGTCGCAGAAAACGACCAAAATGCTCGCAGTGAATGGCCATTCAAGTCGAAGCCTTGGCCTTGGCCTCCCTCCTTTGGACATCAATTGCCTGATCAACCTTGTTGAGAAACGCCATCCGGCCAGTGTAGCCTTCCTTGGCCTTGCCATATGCATCCAATTCTTCCTCAAAGCCACCCTGGTCTACGTATTGTACCCAATCTTGTCGACTCATGTCAACTGTGTTGAGGTTCTCGACCTTTTCAGGCCTGGGCTTCATTCTAGCCTTAGAATGCTGCTCCACTGATTGCGGGAACTCATCATTTATAACGTCGTTTGGAGGAGCCACGCTCTCTGCTGTCAATGTGTTGATCAGGGTGCGGCGTCGAGCCCAGGTCAACTGATGTGTGGGAGGTATGGCTCGGACTTCGGCACCAGGGTTTGGATCGAAGCGCGAAGGCCGGCGGAGTGGACGTCTCAAGGACGGTTGATCGCTGGCTGTTTGTTTAGTCTGTTCCTTTGCCACCCGTTGCGTAGTATGTATGGGTGTATTCTCTGCGTCTGCTTCTGTAGCTTCCTCCGCGGGCGCGATTTCAGGCGTGTTCTCCTTTTTCTCTTTGTCGGCCTGTTGCGACAAATATAGCCGCGCCTCAGCAGAATCCTTTGGGACACTGCGCTCCTCTTCATGGCGCTCCCCTGCAAAACCGTAGATTCGCTTTATGATGATCGTCTCCTCTGCTCCATCTCGTTGTTGGGCCGGTGCAACAGACTCGACGGGCCGGTTCAGAGGTAAAGATTTGAGTCTCGCCCATATAGCATCCACGTCCGCGGTCGCCCCATCTATACGGGCGATTGGTCGCCGCTCCGTCTTCTCAACAAGCCGTTGCGCGCGAGTCTTGATGAAACCTCCGTCGCCGCCCGAATCATCACTGGGGAGCTCGCTGTTGATCTCGCTCTTGCGGCGCTTCGACGCCTGGATCGTGATCTCATCTCCGGAATCGAGCTCTTGGTCGGCAGCTTTGCGTTTACGTTTGGGTTTTGCTCGAGAGCTTACGGGCGCAGCGTCGTCTTCAGAAGAGCTGGTGGAGGCATCAGCATCAGCGGCGGGAACGGCATCTGGATTGAAGTCTTCATCAGAAACGGAGTCATATGGCTCTTCTTGTTGTTGAAGTAGAGGATCAGCCATAATGTTGGCAAGTCGTGGAGTTCATGCGAACTTGAAGCCCGAGGCTGCGCAATTCTAAAGTTGCAGGTAGGTACGTACCGGATACCAATGGCGAGTCCGCTCAGTACGGGTAGCTTAGCGGCCAGGCTGCGCAGTTCTCGCCCTTGACCCCACCTCACCACCGCCCGTGACCCTGAACCATCCCCTTGAACGACCAACCTGGAAGGGAACGTATTCACCAGCTGGTATGTACGCTTCACACAAGATCTCCATAAATTAAATGCATTTGCTATTCAGATGTTCTATGTGAGTCCATCTCACTTCTGAACGGAGTTGGACTCGCCCTTGCCCAAAGTGTCCTGCACCGCACCACCAATGTTTCCGCCGGTGGTAAACTGCTTACCAATTGCGCCACTCTTATCGAACGGTCCACCGACCTTTTGCGCCATGCCACCAAGGGCACCTTGAGCTATGGGGTCCGTCAGCTTGATCTCTTTGATGGAAACAAAGCGGTGTCTGCGTGTATTGATATAATGTGCTTTCAGGTCCTGCGGACTTACTGGTAAACTGCTTGCCGATGGAACCAGAAGCATCGAATGCCGATGTGCCAGCACCACTGGTTTTGACACCGGCAGGCTCCTAGAAGACAATAAGTATGCATTCCTAGTGATATGAGTGCAAACATACGCCACCGAGTTTGCTGTGCTCGGGGGTACCCGTTTCGAGATCCAAGCTCTTCGTCGCCCTGCGTACTCTTGTTATTCATGATGTGCGTAATATGTTACTGAAGATATACATACGATGCGGCGCCATAATCCATGGCCTTCGCGGATGAATCACCGTCCATCTCGTGCTTCTGGTATTCGGACATGGTGGTCAACGTATGGTTGTTGGATGATATGTCTGAGATGTCCAGCTTGCAAAGTGGAGTGTTGAAAACTCGTTGCGGGTGGAGAGAAGTGATAGTTATTACAGACACATCGCATATATGTAACTCCTTTCTCATCGTGACTGTCTCGATGCGTCATCGACTAGTAGGTGATCTCATCGCGAATCGTGGCAACAGACATGATGGCTCGCTAATCTCGGCAGAGCATCGTTGACAGCCCAAGAGAGGCTTAGCCTGGAGGAAGAGATCTATGGGAACATCCCGCGCTACTAGTAGATCTTAAAGCGGCGTTGGTCGGATCTAAAGGACTTGAACCTGATAGTTATCAATATTCAAGTTGTTGTCGAGCTGCTTGGGAAGGCTAGCGTTCTGGTCTTGCCTCGAATAAAATGATGAACTAGCTGTAGTCCTGCAAATCCGCACCTTTACCACGAGGAGCTTGAGCAGCTGAGCTTGTCTGCCACTTGTGCGCCCCTTCGCATTCAGTACTGGTCTTTCAGACCGCCGTAGAATATCACCGGACCATGACAGACAAAATGAGAGTGATGCAAAAAGATAACATTAGCCTTTGAATGAGGCTCTTGGGAAGATCCACTCGAGATTTTCAGGTGGCACTTTCCCGAAAGTACATAATTCGTATATCAAATTTCCTACATAGTGAACCATACGATGAGTGAGTGCATCTCGTGCAACAACGGCCGTTAAAATGTGACAGAGCCAAACCAGGTAAAAGCGAAACATAAGGCGCGTTCGGCTAATGAGCACCTTCGGTTGCCGCGGGCCGTCTGGTACATATGCAGGCAAGTTTCACCTACATGTATGTACTTCGAATATTTTTACCTCCAGCACATATACTAGTGGTACGTGTCGAGAAACTGTGTAGAACCGTGGACTAGAGGTTTACCAGCGTTGACTTATCGTACAACTAGAGATACACATTAGCAACAGCCCTTGACCTGTCTATTCCAAGTACGGAGATCATGTTTGCAATTAGAGCATCGTCGAAAGCAGCGTAGTCATCACCAGACCGTACAAGGTACAGTAGAGGCGCGTACAACGTTACTTGCTCCGGTCAAGGCGCCATTCGCTACGCTTGAGATCTGCGAGCACCCACTTGCGCCAGGGCCGTCCCAACAGACTAATCGTCTAACGTACGATCAATACGGAATACGTGCTCGTTGTCTGGAGTTTACAACAGTTGACGAAGTTCGATGGCGGCGGACTCGAGGAACGTACGTCAGCAAGAGAGCTCTCTGACGAAGACGAGTGTCTGCGTGACTTGACGGCACCAGGCCGGAGACACTTTAAGTGTATCTGATCGGACGCTCGCGCAGTGGAGACAGACACACGACACTAAGGGATCTGTGTGTCGTGGAGGGGCCTGATGCTCGGCTGGCAAGGGTACACAATATTCGTGCATGCAACTTGGATCCATTCATTCTCCAATGTGATATTGATGCGGCCGCCATTGCCCAAAACAACGGCCATTGGACGTTCAAAGCTGTCTTAACCTATCGAGTTCGACAGCCGCCTGTCCGACCAGTGATGCGCAGGCGCCAAAGGCTGTTTGGCACAAGATCCAGCGTCTACGACAGTCCGGATGCAAGTGCGGGTGCATAAAGTAAATTAGCGCCGCTGCAGATGGCTACTGCATACATCCTGTTGCGTGATGCCGTGTGCGCAGCTCGCGTGCCTCGACCGTTGCAGTGTCCGAGTTGACTTCGAGTCGCGTCTTTCGAGGTTGAGTAGTTCCGGTACACCTATACCTATGTAAGCATGCGCGCCAAGCTGCTGATAAGACCGCCAGCTCCCGTCCATTCGAGTCTCTTGCCGTCCGCAACAGCTGTGCCCAGCGCTTCTCTCGCCCAACACGCATAGAGACAAAGGGCTGCGCTATCGGCTCCCGCTGTGGCTGCCATCAGCCCAGAGTTGCACGCCGCTCATAATTACTTACCGGTGTCTGGAATCACAGCTGACTTCGCTTACTTTTTTGAATACCGCCTTTGCCATTCCAGCTGCGTCGAGGGCCGCCACAGCAAGCCCCGCTCGCCCTAAAAGTCGCTCTCAGGCTCTCAGCTGCACTCCCATATCTACCGCGGACGACGTGATTGGCCCCAGATTCACACTCGGAGTGTTTGGAATGCCCTCATTGTCGGCACGCCTGCTCCTCCCTTCGCTTTACTCGCCTCGCCCACCGTCCATATCTACTTCCGCATCGAGCTTCCATCTCACCTGATCTTGGCTCCTCCGCACCTTCGCTGATTCTCAAGCATGCCTCACTCTATTTCGTCCAGTATGTCTAACGAGGGAGCATCAATATCGTCGTCGTCGACCTCGGCCGATCACTTCCCTAAGTCTGCTGGCGCAACGTTAAGGCTGCCTGACCAGCACACGGACCAGCTATCTCCCGCGCAGTCCAGCTTCTCCTTTGAAGATCGGGTGGCCTCGTCCAGGTCGTCTAATCTGCCGGATCACGACAATCTCGCCGACAGGAAGAACATCACCAGGCATATCGAGTATGGGGCGCCGGGGGAGAAGAAGGATTCGCCCAAGATGAAGCAAGAGCAGACACCCAGTCAACACAAAATGCGGAGAAGGACGCAGTACTTCGAAGGCCAGTTCAACGAGAGGGATACAACAGGCCCAGCAAGGGATAGAGTGGGAAAAGATTCGCCGGTCATTGTGGAGCTAAAGACGAACGTTATCGTGCGTAGCTGCAGCTCCTTTTGCCTTATGAAATCGAATTGACGTACCTTCAGATCAAGGACGAATATACCATGGTCACAGACCTTTCGTACCAGCTCTCGCAGCGCTACCAGCGGCCAGAGTCAGCCATCATGGTCACGCTTCACCACTCTGCCTGTCTGCTGCTTGGCGGCTCCTTCGATCCAGCTTACATTTTGAGTATTACGGCGCTGCCAACGCAATTGCAGCCTGTCACCAACAAGCGAAACGCTGCTCTCCTGCAAACCTTCATGGCTGACGTCCTGGGTGTTACGATGACTCGAGGCATAATCCGCTTCCAGGGTCTCGCCGAGGAAAATATGGCTACAAACGGCCGGACGATGCTAGGCGAGATTGAACGTGTCGAGAGAGAGCACGCTGAGGAGAAAGGCAGCAGTCTACGCAGGGCCGTCACCAAGGGATCGCGTCGATCCGGCATGACACCAAAACCCAGCACTCCAAAGCTCAAATCCAGTGCGCAGCTTTCGCGCAACGAATCGGAAAGGTCGGGAAGAGACGTTACACCTGCGATGCC
Organism: Saccharata proteae CBS 121410; assembly: GCA_010015785.1. Taxonomy (NCBI): domain Eukaryota; kingdom Fungi; phylum Ascomycota; class Dothideomycetes; order Botryosphaeriales; family Saccharataceae; genus Saccharata; species Saccharata proteae. The sequence continues at coordinate 390,844 of ML978730.1, forward strand.
GAGCCCTGGTCCGTTCGATTCAGTTACCGCTATTCCAGAATACCCCTATGACGGACAAAAGATGGAAGATGTTTCGCCTGTGGACAGCGCGGTCAAAGGGGATTTCGCCCTGCCGCTGACGAAGAAGTCGAAGATGAAGCCAACACCGACGAAGTCGGTACCTAATCTCGCACCGCCTCCAATTCCGGTTGATGCGCCAACGCCGAAGGTCGGAAAGAGGAAGAGCTTGATTTCTATCTTCAAGAGGTGAACAGGAGGCGAGTCGGTTTCCTACGACGCGAAAAGTTAACAACGCCCGATGCGCAGACGCTGTGGACGAATAAACCTGAGAGATCTATGGCAAGATTGGTCATGGTGCCTCGAAGAGGAAGACGAAACCGTTGGATACGTTTCATCTCCTGTTTGCATAGCGGCAAGGTACTCGGCGTTTTCTTGTAGTGGTATTGCTTGCTTTGTATGACTTGTAGCGCATTCTATACCCTCTTCAAGATGAATGATATGATTATGACCAGCTCATTAAGTTCTGGATCCCGTCATGCTGTGATCACATGCCGGCGCGATGAACTACCGACGTAGTTCCGTACACAACGCGCCCGGACGCGCCTCCCGTCCCGGTCGCCGTTACGACCTCGAGCTCCGTATTCAACAGCTTCTTCAGGGCCGCATTAATTTGATCACACCCGACTGCAACACGAGGTATCAACATTATCCATCATGCCTCCGGTGCGTGCAAAACCAAACACAGCATTCAAGCCGCCGCGGCCCTTGATGAATAACACAGCCATTACCGCGAGCGCCGCTTCTACGACAAAGGTTCCAAAAACTCGCGCCCCAAACGCCTCGAAGGGCAAGAGCGTACTCCCAGCGCATGGCAATTCTACCAAATCTACTGCAATCCGCATCTCATCAAGCCCTGAAGCCTCCGAGGTTGACGGTTCGGACAGCGACGACGACGAGATCTTGACCGACGCTTCACTACCACCTCAGCCACCTCAAACAGACAGCCGTCGCGAAAGGGTTAACTCGCCGCTACTCGAATCAGATACAGAGATCGGAGTACCGCTCTCCACTCCACTTGAAGCACCGCCTATACCCACCAAACTCCTCAACAAGCTCCTCCACGAAGGTTTCGAAGACGAGGAAATGCGGATCGGGAAAGAGGCCATGGCGGTTGCGGGAAAGTACGTCGACATTTTTGTGCGGGAGGCAATGGCTAGAGCCGTCTCCCAAAGAAAAGAAGATGACAAGAAGATTGGAGGGGTGGGCGATGGCTTTTTACAGGTTGAAGACCTAGAAAAGCAGGCGCCACAGCTGCTGCTGGATTTCTAAATAATGACAACGGTTCGGTGGCTGGGCGTCATTGGAGTTTTGGAGCCGGATATGTTATTTGGTTTTTGAGAGGAATGGATATGGGCCGTTGACTGAGGATATGTTTCACGGAACTCGGCTCTTCTGGGTACTCTGCGATATACCCATTCGATTTCAAACCTTGAATCATCCCACAACGACCGAACAATCCCTGGTTTTCCGGGGCTGGTATACACCAAAGGAAATGGTAACGGGAATATGGCGCGCTCTTTTCCAAAGGTAGGGCTCGGTCAACGGCATGAGAACCCTTCCAGCACTATGCCGCCGATGATAATATCGAGTTCTCCGTCTTAAGCATTCGCTATGACTCTACTTTTTCCACCTGTAGTTCTACATAAATCGGCACATGATCGCTAAAGCCCCTCTCCTGTTTACTGTCCAGTATGCCCACCTTTGAGATTCGTTTTTCATTCCATAATTTCCTGCTCACAATCACCAAATCCACCCTGTCGCAACTTGATCCCCAGACCCTATTACGTGGATAGTAAGTATACTTCCGCTCGTCCCCTTTCATTGCCCTCCAGACATCCACCCCCCGCAGGCCGGCTTCGCCCTCAAGAAACTTGTTGTTGAAATCGGCTCTATTCATGACGTGTTCGGATGGATATGTCCTTAAATTTGGCCATCCATCCCGCGCGTCACGGGCTATATTGAGATCACCAGCAACTACTACACTCTTTCCTTGTGATTCCAGGTGCTTGCATTCGTCAAGGAGAAGAGAATGGAAGGCACGCTTTCGATCATGTCGTGTTCCTGATACAGCCCCAGTCTGAGCATCACGATACTTGTTATTTGTACCGTTGACTGCATAAATGTTGAGAAGAGCGAGCCCATCGTTCGTCTCAATAATGCTGACTCGCCCTTCGAGGTCCCAGTCTACGTCGCGCACGATAGCTACGTGCTCAGCGTGGAAGTCTGCGCGGATTATACTGGCAACGCCGTATATTTTGCCACCGAAACCGCGCGCGTTGTGCTTGTCCCGCGGTAGGGTGAAGAAAACCACGTATTCGGGTCCAGCGTCATGAGTGCCCAGGCGATCGTTGATGGCTGTATGGACAGCGCGTCTGGTACGCTCATCGTGGGGGTTAATTTTGACTTCTTGAAGCAGCACACAATGCGGCCAAGCGTAGCGATGGAGGAACGAGCGAAGAGATGCAGTTACGGGAAGAGCATTGGGCGAAGCAGAGGTTAACGACTTGGGTTCATCCTTTTGTGCAGGTCTAAAGAACGACATGATGGGCTTTTGCACGAAGGGCGTGATGCCGTTGATGTTCCAAGAGAAGATACGGATAGTTGAAGTCGTATCTTTGAATCCTGTAGAAGGGTCCAGATCCTTTTCCTGTGGATTGGAGATTGGGATTGTACTTTTTGTACCATTTCCGGGCCGCTCAAGCTCAAGTTTACGCCGTTTCGATGGCGGAGGGGTAATCTCTCGGTCAGCCTTGGCCATCGGTGCGTACGTTCTCGGCCAGTTGTACGATACTGGTATATGCAAGGAGCTTGTCGCTGCGGCGTGCTCTCTCAGCAATTGAAGGCCAGGGCTTGGAAGCATCGATGTACTTGTAGTATCTTAGCAGTCGGTTCTTGTCCACCGTCACGTGGACTGCTCTTTGTGCTCCGCTTTGAACCTCCTCTCAACTTCCACATTCTCAAGCACACGCTTGTAAATGAGCAAGCTTGTTTTGGCAGAGCCGTGCGGGGCTCTGGTTTGTCTTGACTTGACGATGCGATTGCCCTCACAGGCGCTGTGGATGGCAGTGAGGTTCGGAGGTCAGACTACTGATGCGCTTCATGATCCCTGTCGCTAATGACGTAAGTTAGCCGAGTTGGCTCAAGAAACCTGGCAAGCTTCGACTTCCTCTCAACCTCGACACGCCATCTTGTCAATGTAAACCTCTAGATAGTACATATGATTATTCCTCGTCCAATTTTTGGTGTCTGTCATGGTGACTCTACCAATCCGCGATCATAGTTTCCTCGCGTGGAACGCTGCAACTCCGAAGGTTTACATCACTGCAGAAAGCGATGACTTTGACGAATACACCATACAGGCCTGGGCTGAGGAAGGGTTTGACGTAACATATGTTCCTTTCCGTGACGGCGGAAAGCAGTACGTCAAGACTTTACATTCGCTCGGCGAGAACCTGGGTGTTGGGGGACAATATGCTGTTGTAGGTAAGTTTAGTGAATTCTCAACTTCGTGTGCAATGGCAATGGGGACTCATCCCACTTCTATTAGCCTTCGGCGATGCGGCATCAGTGTGCCTCGAGACTTTTATCCGTCAAACGCCCAAGCTCGCTGCCATCATAGCATACTATCCATCTTCGATTCCAGACCCGCAGACCCGATTTGCACCTTCACTGCGAGTCCTTGTGCACCTTGCCGGAAGACAGATTGGCGTGAATCGCAACTCCGAGATTCTTGGTATCCAAGGCAAGAGAAGGACTATTACAAAGAAAATCACACCCGGAATCGGCATGGGTGGCACACAAAAGCTGTCATATCCATGCTACACGTACCAAAACGTAGAGGCTGGCTTCGCAGAACATGATCTCGAGGATTATGATAAGATTGCTGATGCTCTGGCTTGGAGTCGGTCTCTGGCAACGATGAGACAGGCGTTCGGCGCAGAGCTAAATATCGAGAGGGTATGGGAAGAGAACGAGGAATGTCAGTACCCATCCCCCGTCGATCCACTTCTCAACCAGGCCAGGTGACTCGACTTGACGGCAGTCAGTGCTGACCTGAGCAGACAAATTTCACAACCCCAACACACAAAAGATCATGAGCACTATGACGACGACAGAGAAGCCTGAGGTGGTTTACACGCCCACCATGACGGGCGGTCGGTCCCACGACGATTTGTCTCGCTTCTATTCGGAGTTTTTTATTCCTTCAATCGCGCCCAAGAATCCGCAGTCGATCCGACTGAAGACCCGTCTCCTCTCTCGGACAATAGGTGCCGATCGCGTTGTGGATGAGTTGTTCGTCGCGTTCAAGCATACGCAAGAGATGCCATGGATATTACCCGGCATCCCACCAACAAACCTGCCCGTAGAGCTCATCATGGTAAGTATAGTTGCCATCAAAGGAGGCAAGCTAGTTAGCGAGCACGTCTATTGGGACCAGGCCAGTGTCTTAGTGCAAGTTGGCCTAATAGATATCGACAACGTGCCGGAGCAGTTGAGCAAGAAGGGGGTCAAGGAGTTGCCGATCTTTGGAGAAGAAAGCGCAAGGGAGATTGTAGGTGGTGGTGAGCCACTTAACGAGTTGATAGAAGACTGGTGATGGACGACGACCTCGACAGCCTCGACAGCCTTGGGTGGATTCTCATTCCGAGTGAGGGACGATTACATGGTGAGAGTGTGAGAGTGTGAGAGTCTGATCCCGCGGTCCGTCCCGAGTCGGCTCCTTCCCCGCATCTACCCCACTGCCGTGCGGCCTGACAGCTCTCCAAGTCAGTCAGCTGGGCATGTACATAAGTTAAGGTGTCTACAGAGCTACAGTAACTTATCCTCTCAGCATCCATGATGTTGTGCGCGTCTGTATGTCGGACGGCTGGCCACCAATCTGCCGTAGTCTGGCACAGGCTGTTGACGCACAGCTGCCGTCCCTTGTTCCAGCCAAAAAATCGCCCACTGCTTACCCACGCATTTGCCCGCGGCCCATTGGAGGTACCATGACTAGTCGTGTGGCCTTTTCCTGCGACTTGCTGACCATGATACGTAGCCACCACTCCTTGAGCAGACAGTGGGCGCTCATTTCGCTAACATCGTATCGCAATTCGGCGACCGGACTGCGTGCGTCCCCTGAGTGGTACTTTCACGTTTGCGCGGGCGCTGATCATATCCAGTGTCGTATCTCGACACCAACAAGTCCATCTGTCCTACGGTGAACTTGATGAGCGCAGCAATGCTCTTGCGCGCGGGCTGCTGAAGCGTGGCGTTGTCAGAGGAGACCGCGTTGCTGTCTCCCTGGGAAACAATATCGAGTTCGCCACGGTTCGGTCCTCTTCAAGCAGAAAAAGTCGTTTCTGTTGCTGCTAATAGCTCGATAGGTAACCTATGCCCTCTTCAAGCTAGGCGCTATCCTTGTTCCGTTGAATCCGGCCTTCAACGTCGCACAGGTAGTCTCCGCACTGAACCATCTCACAGCTTCACACCTAATAATTGGCACTGAGACTCCTCTGCCAAGGAAGGACCCCCGCTCAAACATACCTTTGTTAACTCACATTGTGCCAAATCTTTCGGGCCAGGAGGTGGAGTCAGCGCTTGTTCCCTCCCTGAGGAATATCATCATTGTGGAAAATTCTCGGGGCCGCGTGGCTATCAATGGATTCAGATGCCTGACAGACCTCAACGACGTCGAACGGGAAGGCATGGATGGAAGGTCGTTGAGCGAGCAGCACTTGGATCCGCATGATGTGGTTAACATCCAGTTCACGAGCGGCACAACGAGTATGCCCAAAGCCGCATGTCTGACCCATAGGAGTATCCTCAATAACGGAAAAAGCATTGGAGACCGCATGAAGTTGACCGAAAAGGATGTTGTCTGTTGCCCGCCACCGCTTTTCCAGTAGGTCTGCGATACTGTAGCTTCGTCTCTATGACTTCGATGCTCAGCTCACTCGATCCAGTTGCTTCGGCTGCATATTAGGTTATATGGCCACTGCGACCCATGGCTCCGCAATAGTCTTTCCCGCAGAGGCTTTCAATGCCTTGGCCTCCATTAATGCCGTGCAAGAGTATTCATGTACAGCTCTCTACGGAGTGCCTACCATGTTTATTGCCGAACTTGAGCTCCTCGCCTCCGGTGCTGTTCCCCGCACTGGTCTCTCGCAACTTCGCACTGGAATCGCGGCTGGCAGCTCAATTCCGGCGAATCTGATGAGGAAGCTGCATAAAGACCTCAATCTAACGGAGCTCACGATATGCTACGGCATGACCGAGACAAGTCCAGTCTCTGCTATGACTACAACGGATGATCCGATAGAAAAGAGGATCGAGACTGTTGGGCGTCTGCTACCGCATGTCAAAGCAAAGGTTGTGGATCCTGCCAATCGCGCCAAAATTCTGGAAGTCGACCAAAGAGGCGAGCTTGTAGTCAGCGGTTATATCACCATGAAGGGTTACTGGGGCGATGAGGAGAAAACTGCGGAGGTTCTGGTCCCAGATAGTGATGGTGTCATGTGGATGCATACCGGTGATGAGGCAATGATAGATGAGGAAGGTTATGTGACTATCACTGGTCGAATCAAGGACCTCATCATCAAAGGTGGCGAGAACATTCATCCATTAGAGGTTGAGAACTGTTTGCTTGCCCATCCAGCAGTCTCGGAAATATCTGTAGTTGGACTTCCCGATGAGCGGTATGGCGAGGCTGTCGCAGCTTTTGTCGTGCTACACAAGGACGTTCAGGCGTCGAAAGAGGATTTTCAAGATTGGGTGAGGGAGAAGCTGAGCCATCATCTTGGTGAGTGCCTTCAGTTCGATCCCCCGCGGAGCATTACGGTTGCACTGACAAAAGGCAAAGTGCCGAAATACTTCTTCTGGGTAGATAACTATCCCAAGACAGCGAGTGGGAAAATCAAGAAGTTTAAGTTGAAGGAGCTGGGGATTCAACTACTGAGAGGATGAAAACAAGACTAGCGTAAGGGCATCTGGAGCCAGCAGCACATATGCAAGAGGACGCGCCTCCTGGCTTGTGAGGGGCGGGTGGTTGGAGTATCATCCCAAGGCAAAACAACTTCGTCCAATCTTCACATGCTCGAGGATCTGCTGTCCAGGTTTTATAAACTGCACCACCAGTACTCTTTCTCTTACGCTTCTTCATCACAGCTTTTCCATACACACCTTCTCTCCCGCCTCCTCCAGTACAGACCAGTCAGCCTACCCATACAAATTTTGAAGCTCACTTCGAGTGAAGTGCAAGTAGACGTTTAATTTCAGTTCTCAACATTCGATATTCACAAGCTCAGATTACTAGTAACATCACCTCCATTCTGGTAACTGCTTCCTGGCCCATGAAAACCACCAGTTCGGCTTGTAATAGTGTGGCTTACAGTATATGGAGTTTCAGGAAGTCTATCCTTTCATCGCAACTCCTCGGAACTCGGTAAGTGAAGTCCTCTTATTATAGATCATTTAGAGCTATTTTTTTGGTTGTCGGCAGCAGGAACTGCGCTCCAGCAAAGTTTGAACCTCGCCTAACTAGTATCAAACTATCCTTCGTGGATCGTTCTACCCTCTCTTCAGGTCATCCCCGCCACAAATGGCCTTCGGTAGACTACACTGCCTATTCGATACATTAAATGAACGTTACTCTACATGTTTTCAGGACGGGCAAGTTTACCAAGGTAGATGCGCGGCCCGCGGGTCCTGTCATCAACAGTAAACCAAGAGTGAAGAGCCAAGCTTCCAAAAACACATCAGAAAGATGCGTGGAGCAAAAAGCTCCTAGCCAATCAAACTCCATCGTATATATGCCCAACTTGGCAAACCACAAGCTTGGAGAAGACAGGCCTCGAGTGACTAGAGTCGATTTCGAGGACGGAACACTGTCCAAAAAACGGAGACTCGCCACAGATGAAGCACCGGATCACGATAGGAAGTTGCCGACCCGTAACTAGAGGTTCCGAAGGCGACCACGATCGGTCATTTCGGGAAGGAGGTGCAGGACCTCAAGGATGAAATAGCTCATTCTGATGCTCAGATACGCCACATTACCGATAAGGCAGCTGCTGAAGCCACTAGGGCAAGTACTGGAGCCACTGTGGCATCGGAAAAGGAGCGGAAGCTCAGGCAAAGGTTCAATATCGCAACAAAGTCGACAATCGCCTAGTTGAATCAGGCAAAAGAAGATATATCCTGACTTCAAAGTCAGGTTAGAGTGGCAAGAGATTTTGCAGCACGAAAACTCACGGACATTCGCCAAAAGCTGATTCAAGCTGAGAGTGAATTTTCAGACCTAGAAGCGAAGAATTTCACATTTAGAAAACACTGCCAAGAGAAGACTGGTGACTTCGACAATCTCAAAGAGAGGACCTCAATCCTTATTTTCCGGCCAGCACAGACCTGTGTTGATTTTGAATGTGTGAGTATACCAGTTCCCGAACTAGGTGGATCCTTGAAGGATCTTCGTCATGTTTTCAAAACCTCAGGTACAAGATACGAAATATACTTCGATCTAATTAAAGAAGGTAAGAAGACTCTTAAGGGCCGCTCTGACTACTAGAGGGTCCGCGATGATAATCTAGAAGGAGTGGAGTAGGTATCTAATTCCACGGATCTAAGTGACAGCAGGCCGATCGTACTATCTATTATACTAGTATGGAAGAACAAGCTTGATAGTGCTTGGGCGGAAGCATCAAGAATACAGATAGAGAACCGATAGCTTAGAAGGGAGGTGTTTACCACGGCCAGTTTGGAGTAACTTGCTGCTTTACTAACCGTTGTGGAGAGCATCTCCGCCACTCGGGCTGGTTTCAAATCTGCCAGTATTGAAAAGCTTAAACACACTTTGAACGCATTACGCGTGTAGCTGCGAGTAGACCACCAAGCTGATCGCGTTTCTTTCACTTTCGAGGAATTAATTCAGCACGACTTGAAAGAGCACAGCGAAGTGATCACGCAGGAACCTCCGCATGATCATAAAACAGATAAGATTGTGCTAGGGGCGTCGGTCTTATTGAGTGATTCGTCCTAGACTGGTCAACCCTCTGTAAAGCTGCTGGGTCAAGACCTACAAGTTGAACCATCGGCATTGATTCCTGACGGTCATGTTTTGGGACTAGCTAACTAGCGTTATCGATTGTTGCTGGGCCAACTGGAAGGGCATAACTTAACGTTAGCGATAACGACCCACCTGGACTGATCTCCAACTAACTCCACGACCTTACCAACCCGAATCCACGGACCCAACGATGGCACGCAAAATCGTTTACGGAAAGCGACCAAAAGACAGCTCGACATTCGTGGGCTTCACTGCCCTCGCTTCGTCCAGCCCTTCAAAACCGGAGTGGAGCAGCCCCAACGATACGGCCGAAAACCACACCAACCATGTCGTAAAAGTGGACAACAAGAGGAGTGAAATAGGGCCGGAATGCAAGCTGGAGAGAACATTACGGCCGGTCGATGGAAATTCGCGCAGGTTCAAGCACGAGAAGGGAAATTCTAAGCCTAGAACGCCTACAACACCACGTACAGCCTTGGATGAGCCTGAAGAGAAGCTTTCAAGCCCACACAGACGCAGCCGCGAAGGTCTGGAAAACAACGATTCGTCTGGAACGAAGGAACACCCTAGGCGCAAACTGAAAGCAACCAAGGTTCCGAACAAATCAGCGACTCTGTCGCTAAATGTGGATGGCAAAGAGATGACACAGCAATGCCTCAGTGAGGCTTTCGAGACATTGCAGATATCGAACCCTCCTGATCTACCGGCTAAATCTCAGGTAAAACCCCGTCGAACCACACGCAATCGACAACATGGTATATCATCTTCAGCGTCCGGGAGACCAGCCCACAGAGATCCTCTCGCGGTCTACACAAGGCCATTACTCCAACTATGCGTTGATAAAACAGGTCGCAAAGCTCCGACGCGCTTCAGTACTTGGTCTGATACCCTGGAACCGTACTTCAGAATCGCCAAAATTGCCGAAGCCTCTTATGGCGAGGTTTATAGACTGTCGCTTAAGTGTCAACACCCCAATTTCTCCAGGTCTGATGAGTCGGTATTGAAAATCATCGCCCTAAAACCACCCGACGGTACGGTTCCGTACAAAAAAGGCCGAAAGACTAAGAAGCAGTTGGTTCTGGAGGAGAAAATTGCAGGAATGAGCAGTGTAGAGGCCGTGGAGAGCGAGGTTCGCTTGCTCCAACGCATGACACATGTGCCTGGCTTCACCAACTTTCGAGAAATTCGCGTGCTGCAGGGAAAGCCTCATGGACCCTTCGTCACAGCGTGGCAAGAGTGGGACGAAGGGCGACCGGACGAAAAAAAGAGCATTTTTCCGGATCCAGCCGCGGAATCAAGTTACGACGATTCCCAATTATGGGCGGTGATCGAAATGCAAGATGCTGGGACAGACCTGGAAGACCTCAAGATGGCTGAAGTTGGTGGCGTATTCGGCGTCTGGGATATCTTTTGGGGTGTTGCCATGTCATTGGGTAAGGGTGAAGAGGAGGCGAGGTTCGAGGTTCGTAAATGCCTAATCCCATGCTTTGCGTCGCACAGCGTCTGACCATGATCCAGCATCGAGACCTACATATGGGTAACATATGCATCAAATCCACCGTTCCTGAGAAGGATATCCAGTCTCCTGCTCTCAAAAACCTCGACAGAAACTACAACTTCACCGGTCTCGAAACGACCATCATAGACTACACTCTTTCTCGTGCCCAGATGACAAGCGCGACGCAGCCCGAGACCGATGATGCCATTGCCTTTCTTGACCTTGAAGGAGATACGGCGCTCTTTGAAGGTGACGAAAGCGTCGAGTACCAGTATGCCATCTACCGTATGATGCGTGCATACATGTGGCTGGACGATCCGCTCGCGGATATTCACGCTCGATGGCATGAAGCTGATGCTACAGGGCGTACATGGAAGGGATACCATCCACAGACGAATCTAATCTGGCTTCACTTCATACTCCATGAGATGATGAAGCAGTTCTCGACGCGCCGTGGAAAGTCAAAGACCGCTAAGGGTGCATGGGACAACAACATTGAGCGGAAACGTGTAGAGTTAGAAGCACTCTTGAAGGAGCTACAGGATTTATTAGTGCCCCATAACTTGCCAAGCTCCGGCCTTCACTGCGTGAAGGACCTCGTAGCACTAGCTTTGAAGAAACATTGGTTAGACGAGGAAGACGTGACAACAGTACTCGCTGAGGATGGGAATAGGAGTTTCTTAGCAGTAGTCTAGTCTAGGCTATAGTAGACGTTAGTTGAATACGATACAAATATATGAACATAGCCTATACGCCTCGTGAAGAGCTGTCACGGCGGAGGTCCCCAGGCTGCTGAACGAGTAAGCTGGGCTGGGCTGAGCAAAAGGATGAGATTGATGACGAGGTTCTAGTTAGGAGGCTGCGCGCGCAAGAAGGTTATGTACTAACGTTACGCGTATAGATACTATAACACAAGCGGATAACGATCGCTAACATTCGTCGTTCTATGTACAGGCAAGGTATATATAGATACGAGAATGTACTGTTAGCGCGGAATACCGCGCGATCCTCGGAACTTCGGATAGAAAGGATAACGTTATTCGATATCTTATCCGATAATATCACGAGGCCCTAGGTCACAAAACAAGTAACACTAAGCAAAAAGCTAGGTTTAACGAAGAGGTCTAGGTATAGGTCTATAAGAGGCGCTAGCGAGCGATAAGTATTATCTATGTATATATAGGCCCCCTCGCTTAGCTTAACTAAAGCGGATTAACGATAACCCGTAGGGACGACTCGTGCGGACGTCGCCTACTTACTAGCTTACTTATCCTCCTTATTTAGTGTCACTCCGTGATACTACCCCCCCTATAGGCGGCGCTCTACCGCGACTTAGTCTAGTACTAGTTCTTCCGGGTAGGCGTTATAGAACTCGTCGATTAGTACTCGCGAGTTAGTTAGGTTATCTATAGGTTCCTAGGTTACTCGGTTATATCCTACCTATTATACTCGATATTCAAAACGTTTTTTACTTTTATTAAATCGAATCCCTACTACATTTTCGACGTCGTATTCTTCTTTACTATCTATAACGATAGGCGGAGGAGGTTATTACTACTCTAATTAACCTAGTAGAGGATCCGTGCCCGCTAGACGAAGTAAGGAGGTATAGAATATAGGGTAAATCTTTATTAATAGAGGAAGGTCTAGACGATACGCTTACGGTAATACTTCGGCGAGGATTTTAAATCGGCCTAGCTTCTTCTAGTTAAGCTTTTTAGAGGCCCGATCCGTCTAGATATTAGTAGTAAGTAAGAAGACGTCGTCTCCTATCTTATACTTAGGCGCTAGGGCGCGGGTTCGGTTAGCTTGTTCCGCGTAGAGTTATTACGCGTAGGTTATATATTCGATAAGGTAACTGTTTATTGTTTCTATCTAGTATACGAAGTCGTCCGAAAGCTACAATTAAGCTCGACTATTTAGTGTAGAAGTATCTAGTAGAGTTACTAGGGGTGTAATTATAAACCGTAGATTAAATCCGTAGTTTACAGCGAATAGAGACAGGTTAGTTATTACTAAATCGTGTAGATTAGTAGAGAATTCTACGAGTAGGAGCTAATCCGTCTAATCGTCCTAGCGGTAGCTAATATAGTTCCGTAAGTATTACTCTATAACGCCGTTAAATCGTTCTATTTAGCCGTCGGTTTCTAGGTAGAAGGCTATAGATAGCTTAGGAGTTATTCCTAAACGTTAGTATAGGAATCCCTAGAAATCCGCTACAAATTATATACCTCGGTCACTAATAATAGTATCGGGTAACCCGTGTAGCTTAAAGACGTTAGTAACGAAGAGCTTAGCTAGGGTTATCGCTAAGGTAGTAGTTCGGTAGGGTATTAAGTACCTTATCTTTAATAATCGATTAGTAACTACTAAGATAGCGTTAGAGTTATTACTTTTAGGTAGTTCTCCGACGAAGTCTATAGCTATATCCTTCTATCTATACTCGGGCGCGGGTATTATCTTAATTTAACTATAGTACTTATCTCGAGATACTTTTACACGCTAGTAGGCGTCGTAGTTCCGTACGTATTTAGCGATTATTTAATATATACCCACCTAGTAGTAATCGCGTAGGAGTAACGATGTCGTTTTTTCTTTACCCGGGTATCCTACGAGTAGATCGTCGTAGTACCGTCTAATTAGGAATAGACGAAGCGGGTCGTAGTTAGGTACGAAAAGGCGTCCGTTAAAGAATAGACGGTTATCTTAGACTAAATAGTCCGTAAGCGATATTTCTTTTAAGCGTTATACTCCGGATTATACGAGGCGGATATATTCTTTTGCCTTTTCGTCTAGATTATACGCTTCGTTAATAAGCTGTTAGAGTTCTTAGTCGCCGGTAGTAGGTTAATCCGTTACGGTAAGGTAGGCGAGGTCGAAATAGTAAGGTTTTAGTAGTACTTAGTTCTAGTAAGTAATACGTTCGTCGATTTTACCCCCCCCCTATATAGGTAGATCTCCTAATCGTCTAGTAAGGCTATCCGGTTTAGTTCCGATCCGTCCTAGCCGGTATATGATTTTAAAATTAAATCGTAAGAGGAATATACTCTACCTTACTTAGTACCGCGTAAGTTACTTAGTTATCGTAAAGTACTCGAGGTTTTTATAATCTATAATTACTTTTATCGGGAACTATACACCTTCGAGCTCCGGTCGCTATTCTTCGAAGTATCGGATAATAGCGAGGAGCTCCTTATCGTATATCTCGTAGTTATATTCTTCCTTAGAGTATTTTTTCGAGAAGAATATAACCGGACGTAGAATCGATTAGTTATCTCGTTAAGAAAGGACGCCCGCGCTAACATAGTCGGACGCATCCGTCTCGAGCTCGACTTCTTTAGCTAGATCGAAATATACTAGTATTATAGTCTCGTTAAACTAATTTCGGAGGTCGTCGAAGGCTTTTTAGTAGTCCATCGACTATTCCTAGGGTATATCCTTCCGTGTTAGACGGGTTAAGGGCGCTACGATATAACTAAATTCGCGTATAAATCGGCGGTAGAAGTTAGCGAAACCGAGGAAGCTCTAAACGTCCTTAACGTTTATAGGTATCGGCTATTATTTCACTACCGCTACTTTAGCTAGGTCCATATGAATACCTTTAGTAGAGATAATTAAGCCTAAGTATTTAACTTAAGTTATATGGAATTCGCTTTTGTCGATATCTACTTAAAGGCTAGCTTATCGGAGTTTATCTAAAACCGCGGTAACGTGTTATTAGTGTTCTTCTTCGTCGTTCGAGTAGATAAGTATATTATCCACGTACGCCGTATAGAAGACGTCGAGGTATAGGCGTAGGATATCGTTGATATAATTCTAGAAGGACCTAGGAGCGTTATATAAGCCGAAATTCATTACTAGGGATTCGAATAAGCTATAGCGTGTACGAAATACGGTTTTCTATTCCTCGCCTTCTTTTATACGGAGCTTGTTAAATGCTGCGATAATATCGATTTTTAAGAAGATTTTAGCGTGGCCGAGGCGGTCTAGTATCTCGCGGATTAGAGGAAGCGGGTAGCGGTTCTTAATCGTAATAGTATTTAAGCCTCTATAGTCTACGTAAAAGCGTAGCCTACCCCCGGGTTTTTTAATGAAGAGGATAGGTGCCGCAGCTAGGGAGCTACTTACTCGGATAAAGCCTTTAGCTAAGTTATCCTCTAGATATTTCTTAAGCACTTTTAACTCGTCTTAGCTTATACTATATAGTGGACTAAAAGGTAGCTACGTGCCGTATTCTAGAGGGATAGTATAGTTATACGGACGGTGAGGTAGTAGCTTATCTAAGTCTAATCGGGAGAAAATATTAAGGTATTCGTAGTACTTAGACGGGAGCTTAGTAGCTAGATCGGTACTTAGCTTAGAAGATAACGCTTTTTCGATATCGTGTATAGATACGGCGAAGACGTAAATATCCTATTATTTTAGAAGCCGAGTAAATAGAGTAAAATTCATAGCTAAGAGATTAAGTCTAGTGGGAGACAAGATAGTTTAGATAGGGGTAATAGGGGAGCCGTTCGTGTAGTTTTTAGTATAGAACTCGGCGAAGCGTAGCGAGTTATTTTGCTAATCGAATTGCACTTAGTAGCGCCTTATCCATAGGAGGCCGAGGACTATAGGGTATCCACCTAGCGAGGTAACGTAGAAGGGTATATAATATTCGAAATAGTAACTAACGGACAAGGGTAGGGAGACCGTATAGGTAATAGCCCCGGAAGATATCGAGCGTCTATCGACAACTCGGATTTCTTGCGGGGTATCTAGTAGGGATATAGGAAGGTTATGTTTTTACGCGAAATTAATATTAATGAAGGCAAAACCGGTAGTACTACTATTAACTAGTAACTTTATATTAATTTAGCTACCTAGGGTACATAGTAGGACAAAGTGTTCGTCTTTAGCGGGTGCAGACATAAGAGCCGAAACAGAGAGTAATAATATCGAAGACTCCTAGCCGTGACTATAAGTAGGAGTATCTAGTTTCCCTAGCTACTAGGGACGGGAGCGGCTAGACCGGGTGTAGGGACGACAGGAGTAGGGGTAGGGAAGACTATAGTAGTAGAAATACGCGGGTTATAGTTATTAGGATAGTATAAGGAGATATGGCCCGGCTTACCGTAGTATAGGCAAAGGCGGTTATTAAGCCTATATTTACGCTCGGTAAGTATTAAGGGCCCGCGACGGACAGTAGATAGGTCTATAGCGTTAGGGTTAGTAGTTAGTACAGGGGTAGGAGCTATAGGTATAGCTATAGTCGTCGGCTAGGTAACGGTAGGCGTAGAGTACTAGCGCGTAGGCGGGCGCCTAGGGATATTAACCGTGCGATAGGTCTAGCCGTAAGCGCGGAGCTTAGTATCTAGGGCGGTAAGTAGGTCTATAAATTCATTAAGCTCGGTGGGCGTATTAACAAACGTGAGTAGTAGGCCTTAGATCTCGTTCGAGACACTATTCTAGAGTATCGCTATAAGCGCTACGTCGTTGAACCTAGTTTCTCCCTATAGCCGGCGGAAGTCCGCAATGTACTTAGCAAAAGGACGGTTCTTCTACTTAAGGTTAGTAAGCTCGCGGATAGCGTTTTAGACGCGCTAGGGATCCTCGTAGGCCTAGTCGAGGATAGTAAGCAAATCGTCTAGCTTAGTAAAGGACGAAATACTATTCTTGAGGTACGGAGCTATCTATTTATATACTTAGTCGTCTAGTTTACTAACTACATAACCTACCTTAAGCCGTTCGGTATAGTAGATGTCGGGCTTAAGGTCGAACTTCATTAGGATCTTGTTCCGGAAAGCGCGGTAGCTAGTTTTCTTACTATTAAAACTATCTAGTTTAATTCTATCGCGGCCCGCGACTACTAATCTATGGCTAGGGGCTCCGCGGTCGACTAGGTTAGACAAAGCTCTATTACCTACTTGGAGCTCCTAGACTCGGCGTTATAACTTAGTCAAAGAGTCGCCCGATTTAAGGACCTAGATACGGCCCAGATCGGCTTCCCGCTAAGTATAGGCGGCGGTAACTTCTCGCCTAGCCGAATTAACGATATAGGCATTACGGTTAGCCTTATTAGCTAGGGCCGTAATCTAGCTAAAGGTCCCTACGCTATCTACCTCGAGCGCCTAACGGAATATTTATTCGTCGCCGAATCCGATTAGCGGCATAGGGGTCTCGGGGTGGCGAGGGGTGTTAGGGTAGAGTACTATCCCGGTAGCCCTACCCGTGGATCCGTTGTTATTCGACATATCGTGTATCGTGAGTCGGTCGGTAGAGGGTCGGGAGTTATAACGAGCCTATAAGCTAACTCCGGCTTATAGGTAGTCGATTGCAACGGTTATAAAGACCTAGACCTAATGTCACGAGGCCCTAGGTTATAAAACAAGTAACACTAAGTAAAAAGCTAGGTTTAACGAAGAGGTCTAGGTACAGGTCTATAAGAGGCGCTAGCGAGCGATAAGTATTATCTATGTATACATAGGCCCCCTCGCTTAGCTTAACTAAAGCGGATTAACGATAACCCGTAGGGACGACTCGTGCGGACGTCGCCTACTTACTAGCTTGCTTATCCTCCTTATTTAGTATCACTCCGTGATAGATAACTAGTAGATATAGTTTAAATACTAGATTACGTAATAACTCTACCTAGTAGGGGCTATAGTACACTAACACTAGTAGGACTAGTAGGACTAGTAGTTCTAACACGCCCCCTTAATCTAGCTCCTAACGGGAAAGGATAAAGGAAAACAAAAGAATATATATATAGGCGCGTAGCTAAAAGGAAAAGGCAAGATTAGATAAAACCTATAAAAAAAATATCGAGCCTAGCCGCTTAAATCGTAAGCTTAGTAATAGCTTTAGATAGTATTACCGCTTAAATCTTAAGCTCTATAATAGCTTAGTATTACGGCGGAGAGGTTCCTAGGCTACTAAACGAGTAAGCTAGGTAGGGCTAAGTAAAGGATAAGATTAATAACGAGGTTCTAGTTAACTAGAACCTCGTAGGAGGCTACGCGCGTAAGAAAGCTATATACTACGCGTACTAACTACCTCGGCTAGCTAATAATCTAATCTAATCTTTACCTAACTCGTTCGTAGTAACGTCTATAACGTCTATAACGTCTATAGCGTCCTTGCCTAACTCGCTTATAACGTCTATATTAGTGTTACCCCGTAATACTACCCCCCCTCTAAGGCGGCGCTCCGCCGCTATTTCGTCTAGTATTAGTTAGTCTAGATACTTGTCGTAGTATTCGTTAACTAAGGCACGTAAGTTATCGAGATAGCTAATTAGCTCCTAATTCGTACGGTTATAGCCTACCTATTATACCTTATATTCGAATCGTTTTTTACTCTTATTATAACGTGATCCGATAATATTCTCTATAACGTACTCTTCTTCTCTATCTATAACTACTAGAGGAGGTAGAGGCTATCGTTAACCTAGTAGTAGATCCGTACCTACTAGGCGGAGAAGTAAAGTATAGAAGACCGGATAGATTTTCATCGTTAGTAGGAGGTCTAGACGATACACTTACAGCAATACCTTAGCTAGGATCTTAAACCGGCCTAGCTTCTTCTAATCTAGCTTCTTCGAAGCTCGTTCCGTCTAGATATTAGTAGTAAGTAAAAAGACTTCGTCTCCTACTTTATATCTAGGTACTAGGGCGCGGTTCCGATTAGCCTACTCGGCGTAGATTTACTAAGTATAGGTTATATATTCGCCGAGGTATTCATCGATTACTTCTATCTAAAGTATAAAGTTATCCGAAAGTTATAGTTAAGCTCGACTATTAGGAGTCGAAGCTTCCGAAGCTACTACTTCCGGGGGTAAGACTATAAACCGTAGATTAAACCCGTAGTTTACTATAAAGGGCGATAGGTTTATAGTAGCCGAATTAAGCTAATTAGCTATAAATTCCGCTATAGGTAGCTATTCTACCTAATCGTCCTAGCGGTAATTTACGTAGTTTCGTAGGTATTATTCTATAACTATAGGATTAATATAGGGCACGGGCCACTATAGCCCGCGCCGTGTAGAGTCTACATATATCTCTATAGCCTCTAGATAGCTTTTCCTTAAAATATATAACTACGAATCTATCGATTCCTTTATAGTAGCTATAATTACTAATTAATCGTACTAAGTTCTTACACGCTTACTGTACTATTAATTACCCTACAATCTTCGCCGGAACCTCGTTCCCGCCGAAAGTATTAGACACCCGATAACTCGGTTGTATTACTACTACTCCCTCTAAATAGTAACCCGATTAGGAATAGGATACGCTCGCCTAGGGGACGAAGCCTCCCCCGAGGACTAGCTCCTAGGTAACGATTAGTTCTAAGATAGTAAGGAACGTCCCCGCAACGAGCGCGACAATCGACTAGCGGCCTAAGAGGAGGAGCTAGCGGACCTAAGGGCCTCGTAAGCACGAGTAATAGAACAATTAGACGCGCTATTAGCTAGGGAAGCCGAACGCGAGGTAGCTAGGGTCGCGACCCCGGGTACTACCGCTAATACCGTAGGAGTAGGAGCTCCTAGCGGGAACCCTAGAGTCGTAACTCTAGGCGCTAACACCGCTAGAGTAGAGGCTCCTAGCGGGAACCCTAGAGCCGCGGCCCTAGGCGAAAGAATTACTAGGCCCGCTAGGCCTAGCGGATAGAATACCGAGGAACGGACCCGGAGCGTAGCGTTAGCTACTACCCTATCGGACGTAGCCTTACTACTAGCTTACGATAAGTAACCTCTATCGCGCTAAGCGATAGAGAATATCGTTAGAGACTTTACGAGGAAGTACTCTTCGACACCGACCCTAGGGGTAACGCTAGGGGTAGTACTATCGTACCGCCCTACCCCGAAGCCGGACACGGCTCTTATCCGCACTACGCCGATTTAGATAGGCGTAGCGGTGCTGGATTAGAAGAGTTTTCGCTTTAAGGTTACGGAAAGTAAATAGCTCTAGGGAGCGAGCTAGTAGAACGAGTAGTAGTCGATTCTCCATAGAGCGCTCGATAGTATCGGATAGCTACCTAAGCACGAGTATAGGATAGGGCTCTTCTCTAGAGACGAATTAGCCCTATTAACAGCGATCCTACTTAATATAAAAGGCCCTACTAACACGATCGCTCTTAGCTACCGCAGGCGCGGGATAGCGATACTATTAGCGCTACGGAATACCTTTAAGGCGAGCGATAGGGATCGCTACCGAGAGAACGTATAGAAGCTCCGCTCTATGAAGTAGGATAGTAAGGACGCTCTAAAGTTCGTCGTAGACTAGTAAATAGTCGTGTAGGACGTTATAATAGATAACCCTACGATAAGCGATAAGTAGATTAGGACCGACTTCTTACACGCTGTTAATACTAGTAGTAAGGCCGACCGATAGGTGAAGGATATCCTTCACGAGCTCTATATCGTTAATATTACGTCCTACTAATACTACGAGCGCTTCTCCCGCGAGTTTAACTATAAAGGAACTAGCTTAACGTACGCCGTCGGCCGTACCGAAGGGGGGTTTTTCGAATCGAGGTATATATACTAGAACTGCGGGTAGAAGGGCTATAGGAAACATAACTACCCCGAGTATAAGGTCGGGGACGGCTATAAGTACAAGCCTAAGGATACTAAGGACGACTAGGGAGGCGGAAAGTCTAGTAGAAGCGCTAGAGGTGCTAAAGGTACTAAGGGAGCTAATAGCTACGTCGCCGAAGGCGGCGAGAAGGCAGGGAACTTTTACCTCTATAGCGGGATACCGGAAGTATACTTAACATCCCTTAAGTAGAGCTCGAACCTACTCTTTAACATAGGTAGCGACGTCTACGTTACGAACGACTTAACGGACCTCGACCCGAATACTATCGTCGCTTTAGGTACTTCTTACCTAGTTAACACGGGCGCAGGCCCGGTGTATACGATACACGCGGGTATAGTAGACCTTAAAATCGTCTAGCCTAGTAGTAATAGCTCCGCCTATATAGTTATTTCGCTCCTTAACACCCTATATATCCCTAGATTCCTAATTAAGATTATATCTAGTAAACTTATGTATAGAGCCGGGGGCGAGGTTAAGAATAACGCGCTATTAGATCTAAAAGGCACCGTGATCGTAGAGCTTAACCCGAAACGCCGAGGCTACCTACTATAGTAGTACGGCGAGAACGAGCCCCTTAAAACGATAGCCCCGGCCGTCCGACCCGCTATAGCGATCTACTACACCGTGTCTATACTCTACGAGTACGTCACGAGCTTCGAAGTCGAGCACCTAGCGGCCGTGCTTGCGGCGCACGTCGAAGACGATAGGGGCGTACACCGTATAACAGACGAGCTCACGAGGACACTTATCCTATAGTATAGACGACTCGGCTATTATAGCCTCGATAGGCTACGCAAAACGGTTAAATCGACGATAGGGATTAATATCTAGACATCCCTACTCGAACCCCTAACCTACGAGGCGTGCGATTAGGCGAAGATCGTGAAAATCCTAAGTAAAGACGCGATTAAGCTAGCTACCTTTACCGGCGAGGTTATCTATTTCGACCTAGGAGAGCTTAAGCCGGAGACCGTCGACGGTAACAAGTACTTTAGTATCCGAATAGACTAGTACTTACGCTACCGATAGTTTACTACCTATAAGTAAAAGAATAACGTTCTTACCGACCTTAAGCACTCGGTCGACGCGCTTAACCTATAGATTACACCCCGACGCGTGCAACGACTATAAGTAGACGGAGCACGAGAACTTACCGCAGAAGGCGTATCTACGAAGCTAACGGAGTTCGAGCGCTTCTACCGCGATATATACGTCGAATTAGTAATCTCCGCTCCGTATAACTACTACTAGAACGGCGTCGCGGAGCGAGGTATTCGCGTTATCTAGGACTCTACGCGCGCTACGTCTATCTAGATACGCATCCTATCCTGCTTTTAGGACCGACTAATAGAGGGCACCGCATACGTTACTAACCGGATAGCTTCGAGTAGTATCCCCGCTACGGAGACACCGTACTAACGCTTCTTCGACTTGTTAGCGCGTAGGGGCGCGCCTACCGCTAGCGACGATATAAGCGCCGTCGAGGATAGGGGCGCTAAATTAATAAACGTGCCCGACGTATTATACCTACGGATCCTAGGCTCCGTATATATAGTATTCGTGGAACACTCGTATCGAGTCACCGCAGAGAAGCTTAAGCCGCGTAGCGCGAAGGGGATCTTCCTCGGATACGCGGGCGGGTATAACTACTACGTGTAGTTAATAGACGGTAGCCGCTAGGTCCGTACCCTAAACGTCGTCTTCCACGAAGACTAGGGCCTAAAACCGGCGGTAACTTACCTACTACGCACGCCCGGCGAGGCCGTATAAGTACTAGTAATTACCGACCTACGAGAAATCGTCCGGTTACTACTACCTACGGTGTAGAGAAGGCTCCGCCACCGCACGAGTAGGCTAAAGGGGCACGTTAAAAGTAACGACCTAAACGTAGACGACTAGGTAGTTACCGATAACGAGAGCGGCCTACTCCGGCTAAAGCGCGGTAGGCTAAAGAAGATATATAAAGACGTCTACGCACCTAAACTATTCACGCCAGATAACACGTTTACATACGCTATAGACTAGATCAACGCCGAAAACGCCGCCGAAGCCGAAGCCAATTACTTCTAGGGAAGTACCTTCGCTACGGATAATTCAAACGATACCCCGACTTTTACAGTAGTAATAGCTAGTCCCGACGTAGCCGAGTAGGTAAAGGCCTACTCTAAGGAGATTACGTAGCTAATCGAGTTAGGAACGTTCGAATTCGTCGATTAAGCTATAGCTAATAACCTTATCTCAGCGAAGTAGGTTCTCCGTAAGAAGTACCTAGTAGACGGTACGATAGATAAGTATAAGGCGCGTCTAGTAGCTAGGGGCTTTACCTAGTAGTTTAGTATCGACTACTTCGAGACGTTATTATCAATAGCACGGATAACTAGCTAGAGAATACTACTCGCACTAGCTATAATCTATAACTAGCACGTCGTATAAGTAGATTTCATCGGCGCTTACCTTAAGGGGACGCTCTACGAGGTTATCTATATAAGACTCTTCCCCCTACTTAAGAAGTATATTAAATAGTTAGACCTAAGTATACGGCCCATAGGTTAGCACCGCGATTATATTATCTACCTACGTAGACCGATCTACGGCCTAAAGTAATCCGGGGCGGAATAGTAGAAGTATATCCGTAAGAAGCTAAGCAAGCTAGGAATTATAGTACTTACGGTAGATAAGGTAGTATACGCGTCTAAGTAAGACATAGAGGTGCCTAAAATTATTACCGTATCTTACGTAGACGACTTTATACTTATAGGACCTAATAGGGAGTTAATTAACCGTATAATCTTAGCCCTTAGTACTATAGTCGAACTTACTAACCTTAGGGACGCGAAATAGTACCTAGGCGTCCGCCTTACTAGGGAGGCGGATAGAGGATTCCTCCTCGACTAAGAATAGTACGTTACTAAGGCGCTTAAGGCCCTAGAGATAACAGACTACCGCACTACTAGTACACCCTTTAAGCTAGGTAACCTAAGTGTACTAGTAGAACCGCCGGACAACGCGACCGATAACGCGATCGGAAGGAGCTTCCGCTATATCCTAGGCAAGTATAACTTTACTGCTAATACTATAAGGCCCGATCTCTCCTTCGCTAGATTAATATAGGCGCGGGTGATAAGTAAGCCCACCGTAACTTAGCTAGCCGGGCTAAAGCGCGTCCCTCGCTACGTTAAGGGAAGGCTATCGTTAGCTATTAGGTACTAAGCAAACTACCGCTATAAGTAGTTCGGCGAGCTCGGCCTTTACGGCGTATACGATTCCTCCTTCGCGACCGATCCGTCCACCGCCCGTTCGAATAGTGGGATTATCTTCTTTATAGGAGGAGGACCCGTGAGCTGGAGCTCACGATTGCAAAGTATAGTAGCACTAGGAACGTCCGAAGCGGAATACTACGCTCTATGCGAGGTAGTAAAAGAAGTAGTATAGATCCGAATATTCCTTAAGGAGCTATACCTAATACCCGTAGGGCTAATCCCCCTACTCGGAGATAACACCGGCGCTCTAGTCTAGGCAAACGGCGGACCTAACCCTAAAGCCAAGCGACATGTTCGAGTCCGAGAGAGGTACGTTAACGGCGAGGTTCGGGAGGAGAACGTAAGGGTGTAGTATGTGGAAACTACAAGTAACGCCGCGGACGCCCTTATAAAGCCCCTTAGACTACAAATACACGAGAGGGGGCTTGCGCTACTAGGCTTAGTCGACCGCAGGGAGGTAAGCGACTATAGGGAGGTAAGCGAGCTGTAGTAAGACGGGCATAATAAGGAGGTTTTTCAGCTCTACTATTAGACCTAGCTTCGGTCTATAGTATAGGGGCGTGTGGGATTAATATAGGGCACGGGCCACTATGGCCCGCGCCGTGTAGAGTCTATACATATCTCTATAGCCTCTAGATAGCTTTTCCTCAAAATATACAACTACGAATCTATCGATTCCTTTAATAACACTATTAAAATACTCTGTTTAGCCGTCCGTTTTAGGATAGTAAGCCGTGGATAGTTTTAGTGAAATTCCTAGGCGTTAATAGAGGTATTTCTAGAAATCTAAGATAAATTAAGTACCTCTATTACTAATAATTATGTCTAGTAATCTATGTAGTTTAAAGACGTTAGTAAAGAAGAGTTTTACTAGTACTATAGCTAATATCGTTATACGGTAGGGTATTAAATATCTTATCTTCGATAATCGATTAGTAACTACTAAAACGGCGTTAAAACCGTTACTTTCAGGTAGTTCACCTACGAAGTCTATAGCGATATCTCTCTATCTATATTCCGGAGCAGGGATTATTTTAATCTAGCTATAGTATTTATCTCGAGACGCCTTAGCGCGCTAGTAAACGTCGTAATTTCGTACGTATTTTATAATTATTTAGTGTAGGCCTATCTAGTAGTAGTCTCGTAAGAGGGATAACGTAGTTTTCTCTCTACCTAGGTAGCCCGTAAGTAGGTCGTCGTAATAACGTTTAATTAAAAAGAGACGGAGCTAGTCGTAATCTAGGATAAAAAGGCGTTTTCCGAAGAATAAACGGGTATTCCGAACTAAGTAATCTATAAGCGATATTTCCTTTAAACGTTAGGCTCCTAACTAGATAAGGCGGATATACTCTTTCGCTTTTTCGTCTAAATCGTATGCTTAGTTAAAGAGATTCCGTAATTCTCGATTATTAGGTACTAATTCGTCGGCTAATTCATCGGGTAGAAGTATTATAGGAGTAAGCTAGATATTTAAAAGCTCGAAGTAATAAGGTTTTAGTAGTACCTAATTTTAATAGGCGATGCGTTTATCGACTTTACCCCCCCCTTCTATAGGTAGATCTCCTAATCGTCGTGTAAGACTATTAGGTTTTACGCCTAAGCGACTAGGGCGGTAGGTAATCTTAAAGTTAAAACGTAAGAGGAAGATACTCTAGCGTATTTAACGTCTTATAAGTTACTTAATAGTAGCAAAATACTCAAGGTTCTTATAATCCATAATAACCTTAATTAGAAAGGTAGTTCCTTTAAGCTTAGCTCGCTATTCTTCGAAGTATCGAATAATAGCTAAAAGCTCTTTATCGTAGATTTCGTAGTTATATTCTTCTTTTAAGTATTTCTTTAAGAAGAATACTATAGGTCGTAGGATATTAGAATTATCGCGCTAAGATAATACTCTAGTACTTACGTAATCGGACGCGTCTATCTTAAGTTTAACCTCCTTATCTAGATTAAAATACGCGAGTATTGTTTTTTCGTTAAATTAATTACGTAAGGTGTCGAATACTTACTAGTAATCCTAGGACTAATACTAAGGTATATCTTTTCGAGTAAGACGGGTTAATAGAGTAGTAATCTCGCTAAAATCTTAGATAAAGCGCCGATAGAAATTTATAAATCCGAGGAAGCTTTATATATCTTTAACGTTTATAGGAGGTTTCTATTCCTTAATGGCTAAGACTTTTACGGGGTCTATATAGATACCTCTTGTTAATATTACTAGACCTAGGTATTTCACCTCGGTAGTATAGAATTCGCTCTTATTAATATCCGCTTATAGGCCTACTTCGCGTAGTTTTTATAAAACTACGGTAATATACTCTTTATACTATTCTATATTATCTAAGTAAATAAGGATATCGTCGACGTAGGCGGTATAGAAGACGTTAAGGTACGGGCGTAAGACGTCGTTAATATAGTATTAGAACGACCTAGGTATATTATATAAGCTAAAGTTTATCACTAAGGATTTAAATAAGCCGTATCGTGTCCGAAATACTATTTTCTACTCTTCTCCTTCCTTTATACGGAGTTTATTGAAAGTAGCGATAATATCGATTTTAGAGAAGATTTTAGCGTAGCCGAGACGATCAAGGGTTTCGCGGATTAGAGGTAGGGGGTAGCGGTTCTTAATAGTAATAGTATTTAAGCTACGGTAATCTACGTAGAAGCGTAAACTACTACCTAGCTTTTAAACGAAAAGGATAGGTATAGTAGCTAGTAAGCTACTTACTCGGATAAACCCTTTTAATAGATTCTCTTCTAGGTACTTCTTTAAAACTTATAGTTTATCTTGGCTTATACTATAGAGTAGTCTAAAAGGTAGCTATTTACCTAATTCTAGTAGAATAGAGTAGTTATAGGTCTAGTACGGAGGTAGCTTATTAGATTCCTAACGGGAAAAGATATCTAGAAATTCGTAATACTCGGTAGGTAACTTAGTAGTAGGATCCGTTTTCGGCTTAGTAGATAATACTTTCTCGATATCGTATAGAGATATAGCGAATACTTAAGTATCTTGTTATTTTTTAAGAAGGCGTAAAAACGGCGCGAGGGATATTACTAATAGGGTCGGAGGTAGTTCTAATAGAACGTTCTAAACGGTCGAGGATACTTCAGGTATAGTACGTAAGCCGATAGCTAGAACTAGAGTAATAGGGGTACCGATAGGGGTACCGTTTATATAGTTACTAGCGTAATACTCGGCGAATCGTAACGAGTTATTCTACTAGTCGAACTATACTTAATAGCGCCTTATCTGTAAGGCGGGTAACGCCGGACCTCTACGGAGTAGGCGCTAAGCATGCGAGGAGTATGCGTAGGTTAGATACCGTCCGTGTCGAGGACGTAGTAGTAAGGCTTAGCTCGCTTAGTTTAGTAAGCAAGGGTAACCTTTAAAGGAAGCGCTAGCCAAGGAGGATAGGATTCTTCATAGGTTATCGTTATAATAGAATCTAGACCCTTTAGTATCTAATTACTCGTCCTATCCCTATACATATACTACTTAGGCAATACTCCGGTGTTTAGTCTTAGTAGGCCTATTATAGTATAACCTATCTAACCCTCGGGGTTATAGCTCGTAGGGCGAGGAAAGGAGCTAAACGAAACGAACTATCGAAAGTACTATAACACCTCGCGTATAGGGTATAAGTACCGCACGCGCTACGATTCGATAATTAAGCGAAACTAAATAATAAATCGAAAGAACGAAGAAACGCGACCGTAAGAAGCTCGAAGGCTCTTACCACGAGAAATAACCCCTACACGATAAATATTATTAACGAAACTAAACTTAAGATCGAAGAATTAACGAATAGCCGCGGGTTATACGTATAACACACGTATACTAAACGTATACTATACACGCGCCGCACGCGGTGCGCAAGCGCAGCGGATGTTCCGCCGATAACGTCCTAAAGATAACATCTTATAAACTAAGATAACAGAGCGAAGACTCGGAAGGCTACGTTAGCCTCGAGAAAGCGATAGCTACTCGCGATAAAAACTATAAGGATATAAGGAATAGTAGTTATTGCGATAACTATAGAAGCTATCCTAAGAGGTATTAAGATAGTAGAGGAGTAGGCTAAGCCTAAAACAAGAACGCAAGAGCGCGTAAGTAAAGCACGCAGTATACATATATAGTACACGAGCCACGTAGAAGCTAGTTCTAACATTATTAGAACAACTAGGAAAACACTCGTAGGGATAGAAACTAGGAGGGGCCACGTAAGGTACGAAGTACTACGCCTAAATCCTAAATAGGACCTAATCTAAAAGAGTTAGAATAAAGGATAGATCGAACCGCGGTAGTAATAGTTTAACCCTAATAGAAGAAGTATCTTAGGTATTAGCCGGGTATCTATAAGTATAGCCTAAGAGGTTAATACTAGAACGTAGTAAGAACGTATATAATATATATACGTAGCGCACGAATAAATTTACTAAGATACTAAAAACTACTAAAAAGCTAGGAATTCCGATAGGGGTATCTTATAGAGCTAAAGAGTTAAAAGGGAGCTACGTACGGTACAAAGTACTACGCCTAACTTCTGAACTAGCTATAGAAGCTTATAAGCATAATAGACTAAAGTATCTAAATCGTTCCCTAAGCATCGACAAAATCGAAACTATACATCGAGTTTATACATAAACGCCTATATACGGATCGCAAGAGCTATATATAAGTAACGCATAAGGGGTATATAAGCTATAAAAGAGCTAAACTATAAAGCGGCCCTAATAACTTTAAAGTGTTATTACCTTAGGCTTAGAAAAATTATCTAGACTAGACTCGAGGCGAGGAGACCTATACCGCCTATAGATAGAGTCGAGAGGAAGAAGTAACTAAACGACTAAGTACACGCGTTACGCCTAAGAGGCGCATGCGGAATACGCGCGGTGTAGTAGGTTATAGAAGAATACTAACTAGATTCGAAAGTGCTATTCTCGATAAAAGATAAGACAAAAGTATTTAATATCTTAACAAGATAAAAGAACATATATATACCGCACGAAAGATATGTAGTACATAGAAATTACTATAACGTACCGTATATAAGATACGAAGGTCTACCGAAATTTATACGAGACACGAATAATCTATTCACGATAGAATAAGGAGGCATAAGATTACTACGCACGTAGGCTATACGAGGTACGCACGTGCTACTAATCTTCTATTCTCGATAGAATAATAAGGTAATAGAGTACCGACTTAGTTCGCAAGACGAAATACGAAGGTCTATAGAATTTAATATAGCGCACGAGGCTCGTAAGAGCTACGTATAAGAGACTAATATTCTACTCCTAAAGAGTAATAAGGTAGACAAGTGCCGATAAAATTCGTAAGACGCGGAGAATCTATTCTTAAAGAGTTAAATAATAAGGTAGATAAATACCGATAGGATTCGCAAGATGCGAAAAGGCTCTATTCTCGATAGAATAATAAGGTATAGGTATACCGTATATAAGAATTATATAAGCTACGAACATCTACTAGAATTTATATAAGATATGAATATTCCGTTCTCGATAGAACGATAAGGTAATAATAAGCCGCGTACGCGAATCGTATAAGCTACGAAGGTACGAAGGACCTATTCTTAATTAAATAATAAGGTAGAAGTGCCGACTAGATTCGTAAGATGCGAAAAGTCCATTCTCGATAGAATAATAAGGCAGAGAAGTACCGACTAGCTTCGTAAGATACGAAAAGTTCCATTCTTAATTAAATAATAAGGCAATAATACGCTATATATAAGTTCCGCACGAGATACGACTACACTATTCTTGCTAGAATAATAAGGTATCGAAATACCGAGAAATGTTAGAATAGTTATGGAAGTATTACTCTATACCGCACGAGGTGCGAAGAAAACCTAACTATATACCGAAGAATCTTAGGTTCTTGAATAAATAATAAATAGAAGGTACTAGACCTACGAGTCGCACGAACTACGTATAAATTACGCAAGAGCTTTAGATATAAAGCTAGAGGCGGTAGTAAGTATAGATAGTATCCTAGCGGCCTTAGACCGTTTAAGGTCTTGCACGGAAGGTGCTTAAGAGTCCTATATAATGCACCTACGATGCGCGCGGACTACTTGTAAAAAGAGAATAATTGTAAAACAACTACCCGCGTAGACAAAGGCTAGCCTAAACCGGGGTAGCTTACGTAGGGATAGCTAGCGGAGCGAGAGGATCCGCGAATAAGCTTAGCTTATGCATAAGTTAAGCGCAGCTTATAAAGGTACTCGTATAGACGTAGGGAGATCCCTCCTACTAGTACTACTAGATATATATAGTACGTACTATACTCGAGTAGAAATACTAAGTATTACTATAGTAAGACTATAGTATAAGTATTAGAAGAGTATTCGGGCTAGAACAGAGGGACGCCTTTAAAGATAGACTAAATCGCACCCTTAGAATATAAGCACCGTATAAGTAAGTAGCTAGTGTTTACTAGATAATAACGGTTAAAAAATAAAGTACTATAGATAGCTATACGCGTCTATAGAAGCTAATATCGAGAACTTCAATGAACGTGCTTAACTATAGAAGATAGTAGGACACTTTAGCTTAGCTAGAACAACGCATATTTACTTAGAGAGGTTAAAATACCTAGAGAAATATAGAGTCTAGTAATAGACTATAAAGACAGAGAACTCCGTAGAAAAAGTATTACGTAAAGCGTGAACTACGAGAGATATAACTTAGCGAGTTATAAAAGCTAAAATAATCCCTATTTAATTTTAAATACAAAGTATAAAGCTTACTAAAACATATTTTACAGAATAAACAGACTTGCGATATTAGTGCGTACCTAATACGGTATATATACGGGCCTAATGTATCCCGAAGGATATCTTTAGAGAAGCTGAAATATAATAGGTATAAGTAAGCGTACTTAGGAAGTGTCCGATATACTAAGGGCGCACGAGGACGAGCGCCTAGAGGGGGAGCGTATCTAATAACCTCCTATAAACCCCTTCCTAATTAGAGAAAACGCTATACTAATATACTACACTAAAGCGCTATATAATTAACGCATAAGCTACGCAAGAGCTATACGTGCGCTATAGAAGATAGTAAGAAGGTTAACGAAGACTAAGCTAAAGATAGTAAGAAGTATAACGAAGACTAAGCTAAAGATAGTAAGAAGCACGACGAAGACTAAGCCGAAGATAGTAAGAAGTATAACTAAGACTAAGCTAAAGATAGTAAGAAGTATAACTAAGACTAAGCTAAAGATAGTACCGCATAAGCTATATATAAGCTACGCGGAAATACCGTATAAGTAGGCAAGAAGGTTAATAAAAAGACTAAGCCGATGATAGTAAGAAGGTTAATAAAGACTAAGCCGAAGATAAAGAATAAGCCGGAGAAGGTAAAAGAGAATATAACCTAAACTAGGGAGTAGAAAGTGCAAAAGACTTTATAAGAAATAGCTAATATAGACCGTATACGGCACGCATACGAGGAGTATAAGGGCTATTATAATAGGTAGGAAAAGAATTACTAATCTAGGATATTAATTCAATTTAAGTTAAGAATTAAACTCTAAGCTGCCCCGAACTCTAAGAAACTAAGCTATTCCACCGAACTCTAAGAATTTAAGCTATTCTACCTAAATTCAAGAAATAAGATTATATCCACCGTATAAGTAACTTATACTCTCCGCACCCGAACCTTAGGACTCCGGGCCTTGCCCCTACCTCTACTAGATAGTACCTAGCCTATAGCACGTAATAGTCGTATACTACGACTCTACTATAACGGCGTAGTCTATATCGAGGATGTAGTAGATATCGTGGATACGGATCTAGCACGACGTGTAGGAAGAGTAGCCGGAGCACGTAGAGTGGCCGCACTAGGCTAACTAAGCGGAGTGGATAAGGTAGGCGGAATAGCCGGCCTAACTAAAGAAACGGTAGTATCCTAAGTAACGGATTAAGGTAGGCTAGTAGAATAACGCTACGATACTATTAGAGCGCATACGTCGTATATAAGGAGTATATAAGGTACTTACGCGTTCTATCTACTTACGAGTAGTACGTAATTCCTTATTACGGACCTAGCTTAACTTATTTCCCTCACGCTAAGCGATTAACTATACCTACATAAAGTCTATATTAGACCTAGGCCTTAATATATAGCCATCGAAGAGGCTACCGTTATTATTCACCAAATCGCGGTAGTGTTAGAGCTCCCGGGTAAGCTTACGCTAAGCGCTAGAGTAGTCTAGCGCAATTTAATAGTAGGTAGCTAGCTTATCTACATTATCCTCGCTAGCTATACTCCTACGTACCTCGTACTCGGCCTTAAGCGAAGTAACGCGTAAGATGCGGCTATGTATCTAAGTAGGAAGCTAAAACAAGTTAGTAAAAACCTACAAGTAAGATATAACGCGTATAAGAAGCGCATAAGTAGTTTATAAGAACCGCATAAAGAGCGCATGTTAAAGACATAAGAAATACATAGTAAGAGTAAGAGAAACTATCTAGAATAGCATAAAAAGTGTATACAAAGTATATATATAGCGCATAAGAACCGCATAAGTAAAGTATATAGGGCGTATAAGTAAAGCTAGAAAAGAGCTTATATTTAGATATCTACTACGACGGCCCGCCGAGTAGGTTTAATAACGAAACTAGCTCCGATTATACTCCCTACTACACGTAATAGATTACGCACATCGAGCGTAGAAGACGCACGATATATCCGTATTACGGTTATAGACCTTATCGGTATTACTCTAGATCTAGCGAGTAGTTACCTCGAGTTCTATAGTAGTAACGTCGCCGTAACGATAGAAGGTAACTATATTAGCCGGATATATAGAGTAGGAGTATAGGGTGAAATTAATAGTAGGAGAAAAAAGAGAAATAATAGAAGAACCGTTACTAGAGGAGGTAACGGAAGAAATTAATGTTAAGGATATTAAGGATAAGGATTAAAGGTAGAAGAAGAAGGGTCCTAATATACCCGTAAGAAGCTAGAAGCCTTACTCCTACGTCTAATTATACGTGTAGAGTATATAGCCTTAGTAAGGATCACGAGTAATTAGTAATAAGAGGCCTTATTAGAAGATAAATAGTAATAAGAAGATTCATTAAAGAGTAAACAAGCGTTAAGGTTATCCACATGCGATATACAAGCGATCCACGAGCGATCATGAACAATTAGTGATGAGAAGCTTTATTAGAAGACAAACGGTGATAAGAAGATTCATTAATAGTAAACAAGTAATATAAAAGGTATCTACATGCAATACACGAGCAATCCATAAGTAATCTACGAGCGATTAATAATAAGGAAGTTCATTCAAACATGCGAATAGTAGTAATAAGATTTATTAATAGTAAATAAGTAACACGAAAGGTATCTATATACGATATACGAGTAATATATAAACGATCTATAAGCGATTCACGAGCGATTAGTAATAACAGGGTTTATTATAAGTAAAAGACACGTAATCTACTAGAGGATTATAAAAGCGATAGTCTACGAACTACATATATACTACGTGTAAGCCGTAAGAGTAGTTTATAAGAGATACGTCTACTAATAGCTAGACTATAGAACCTAGACGATGGGTATGTACTTAGGATACTTAAGAAGTATTAGACAAGGGTAATTAGGCCCGCAGGACGCTAGCCCTAGAGGGGGAGCGAATATAAGGCGGGTAACGCCGGACCTCTACGGAG
>ML978730.1:446568-461535 GCA_010015785.1 Saccharata proteae CBS 121410
GGATTTAAGTAGCTAGAACCTACTATTACGGCGGAGAGGATCCCTAGCTACTAAACGAGTAGGTAGGGCAGGATAGAGTAAAGGATAAGATTAATGACGAGGTTCTAGCTATAGAACCTCGTGGGAGGCTACGCGCGACAGAGGGTTATGTGTGCTGTACGCATAGACTACCTCGGCTAGCTAATAATCTAATCTAATCTCTACCTAACTCGCTCGCAACGTCTATAGCGACCGTAGCGTCTTTGCCTAACTCGCTCGCAACGTCTGTATTAGTGTTACCCCGTAACACCTAGTAATCCGCGGTGTACTAGTCTTAGCAACCTAAACGGGTAAGCTCGCTCGTAGCCCCGCTATATAGGCGCGCGTACCTCTTTGAAGCTATATAACTTAATGAATTCGTATTCGGAAGAAGAACTAATAGTACTAAGGTTATTCAGAGCGCTAAGGACTATTATCTAATCTTTTCTTAGCCTCCGCGCATAAGCCTAACATAGGTGGATCGAGATAGATCTCGAGGTAGATCTAATCTTATCGTACACTTCGCTAGGTTAAGGGATAGGCCTTTCCCCTCGAACTACGAGCGCTACCCTACCGCGCCCGTTAAATTACACGGGATAATCTACCCCCTTACGAAAAAGGACCCCTAGTTAAAATAGGCCTACTAAGACTAAACACCGGAGTATCGCCTAAGTAGTATATGTATAGGGATAGGACGAGTAATTAGACACTAAAGGGTCTAGATTCTATTATAACGATAACCTATAAAGAATCCTATCCTCCTTAGCTAGCGCTCCCTTTAAAGGTTACCCTTACTTACTAACTAAGCGAGCTAAGCCTTGCTACTACGTCCTCGATACGGACGGTATCTAACCTACGCATACTCCTTACACGCTTAGCGCCTACTCCGTAGAGGTCCGGCGTTATCCGCCTTACACTAGTAGGTTCGCTATATAGGTTAAGCAAGCTTTAGAGCGGTATATAGCGGTAGTAAATATAGTAGTAATAACTCTAGCGGCGCGGAATCTATAGAGGACTCCTATTAAGCGCCTACGGACTCCTTATAAGCGTCTGTAAACCCCTCCACTCGAATATCCCTAGTACCCCCGAATAAACACGCTATTATAGCTACTTTAACTACGGAGCCCTGTTAATTAAAATAATCGACCCTAGGGTCTTAATACCTTAGTCGCCTTAACGATTAAATTCCGGCGTCTAGAGGATTAATTAGTTATGTTATAGATCTATAGATAGGCCTATTAACATTATAGAAGTTATTACGATACGATAAGGAGACTTTAAAGTATATATATAAATAGTACTAGATAGACTAGTAGATAATTAATTACTTAATTATTAATTCGCTCTTAACCGCTTTTTAGTCTAGCGCGATTAGTGTTTACTACTCCTTTTTCTCGCGAGACGTACGGACCCGATCCGTTTTATAGTTATAAGCCTAGGACCGTTTACCTACCTATAACTATACACTAACCCCTCTCCTCTAAGGCTTTCACGGCTAGCTATTAGCCTTAAGCCTTAAGGCTATCTATTAGCCTTAATTACTTAGTCCCTAAAGTTATCTATTAACTTTAACTATTACTAATCTATCGAGTTTTCGATTAACCTATTAACTTTTAGTCCCTAAGGTTATCTATTAACCTCTAAGTTAACCTTTATACCTTAGATTTTAGGTATACTATAGGATTAAGCAAGCGATCTAGCTTAAGTAGGGTAATAATTAGGGACGGTAATTGCGGTAGTAGGAGCTACCGCTAGGGCAGCTAGGGCGGCCCTAGGCTACAAGCCAAGGAGGTTACTAGCGCGTGCTAGGCATACTAGAATACGCCCGGAGATTGTAAAGATCGGATAGAATAATAACATTACATTCCTACCCTCCTAGTATAAAGATTAGACAGTAGTAACTAGTTTTTATCCTCTATAGAATAATTCATCCTCTTAAACGTACAGAAACCCTAAAAACGACACAAAAAAAACCTAAAATAACCGACAACGAAAAGAAGACACAAACCAGCAGCATCCCCTAGCCCCCTAGCCGAGGCCCATAGGAGAGAAACAGCCTTAACCGACAAGCCAACGCATCGGTGAGAAAACCGCAATACCAGCCACATAGTAAGATAAATATACGTTTAAGAGGATAAATTATTCTATAGAGGACAAAAACTAGCTACTACCATCTAATCTTTATACTAGGAGGGTAGGAATGTAATGTTATTATTCTATCCGATCTTTACAATCTCCGGGCGTATTCTAGTATGCCTAGCACGCGCTAGTAACCTCCTTGGCTTGTAGCCTAGGGCCGCTATAGCTGCCCTAGCGGTAGCTCCTACTACAGCAATTACCGTCCCTAATTATTACCCTACTTAAGCTAGATCGCTTACTTAATCCTATACGCCCCTAGACTTCTCCTTACTATCTATAAATCTATAGCGTACCTTCACGTAGTACTTTACCTTTAGTAGTAGACTACCTACCTAGCTAAGGGCCCTAGTATTATCCCCTAGTAGTAGTAGTAGTCCTTCTAGTATTAGGTTTAGTTCCTCTAGGAATATCCGGATCTAGGCTACTTCCTTAGTAGCTTCTAATAGCGCGTAGTACTTAGCTTTAGTTATACCTAGCGCGACTATTAATTAGAGGCGTAAGCTCTAGCTTATAGGCCCTCCTACTATAAAGAAGACTACCCTACTATTTAATTTAGCGGTAGAAGGATTACTAGCGTAAGAGGAGTAACAAACTCTATAGAGGCCTAATTTTCCGTACTTCTTATAGCGGTGCTCTGCTTAATACTTAATACTAAGCCTAGGTAGCCTCTTAATATAGCGTAGAATCCGCTTAAGGCCTTATAGCTACTTAGCCGTAGGTTTACTTATAACTCTTACCTATATTAATCCGGTAAAAGATAAATCCGGGCTAGTTATATTAGTAGTAAAATTAAACTTTCCTAGAAGATAGCGAAATTCGTACCCTATTAACTAGTTAATAGTAGTATCTACTACTTCTTTATTATCCGGTATTAGTATTACTAGGTTACTAGGCTTAAAAGGCGTACTAGCTATTCGATAATCGCTTATCTAGAGCGCTTCTAGCGCTTTAGTAGTATACTACTCCTAATTTAGGAGAATACTTCTATCCGATCTATTTAGACGGATACCTAGGTACTATTTAGTATTACCTAGGTTAGTAAGCCTAACTAATTTACCGAGAGTAGCGATTATTTAGTTAATTCTTTGCCTATTAGGCCTAAAAAGTAGAAAATCGTTAACGTAAGAAACGGCTATTACCTTTAGTATAGTTTTATCTAAACCTTCCGGCGGTATAGTACTATCTAGACCTATACCTTCTAGTATAGTACTCCCTATACCCTCTTTCTCCGTTACTAAGGCATAAACAGCCTTATCTACTTCCAACGGGTAGATACTAATTTTAGTAAGCTAGGCGCGGATATACTTCTACTATTCCGCCCCTAACTACTTAAGGCTATAGATAGGCCTACATAGCTTAATCACATAGCCTCTATACTAGCTAGTAGGTAGTAGTATATCCAATTACTATATATACTCCTCTAGAAGTAGGAAGAGTCTTATATAGATTAGCTTATTAAGTAATCCCTTTAGGTAGGCTCTAATAAAGTCTACCTATATAACGTGCTAGTTATAGATAGCGGCTAGAGTAAGTATAATTCTCTAGCTTACTATCCGCGCTATAGAAGACGACGTTTCGAAGTAGTCGATTCTAAACTATTATATAAACCCCCTAGTAACTAAGCGCGCTTTATACTTATCTAAAGATCTATTAGCTAGGTAATTCTTTCTAAGCACCTATTTAGTAGAAATAAGGTTCCCTACTTCTACTTAAGGTATAAACTCGAGTGTTCCTAATTTAATTAGCTACTTAATCTCCTTAAAATAAGTATCCTTCTACTCTTTTACCTTAGCGCTAGCTATTATAGTTATAAATACTAGGGTATTATCTAAGCCTATCCCGGATATTACGGTTATAAAGGTACTAAATCCTTCGTTATCGTCCTCTTAATTAACCTACTCTATAGTATAGATAAACGTCTTATCCGGTGTAAATAGCTTAGGAGTATACACGTCCTTATATAGCTTCTTTAGGCGGCCTCGCTTAGGCCGAAGGTGGCCTTCCTCGTCCGTAACGTCTTCTATAACGGTATTTAAATCGTTACTTTTCACGTTCCCCTTCGGTTTACTTACGCGATAGCGAAGTTGCCGTTATACTACCGGTAGTAGTAATCTTACTACGTCGCGCGGATCCGCTATATATAGTAGTTCTACTAGTTTACTAGTACGTAGTACTTCGGATAGCTATATTGTAGGTGCTCCTACATCCTTATAGAAGATAATATTCGGTGTCCGGATCTAGCGGCTCCTATTAAGAGCCTAGACGTAGTAGTTATACCCTCTAGTATAACTAAGGAAGATCCCCTCTATACTACGCGGTTCTAGCTTCTCTACATTTACACGGTATACTTACTCTACGAGCGCGATATATACTAAGCCTAAAATCCGCAAGTATAAGATATCCGGCTTATTACAGGAATTTTTAGCGCCCCTATAATTAGCGCCCCTATCGCCTACACCGCGTAGGATAGAGTCAAACAACCGCTAGTGCGGTGTCTCTAACATAGGGATACTACTTAAAGTAGTCCTGTTAGTAGTATAAGTTACACCCTCTATAAGGCGATCGTAAAAGTATAAGGGAACCCTTATCTATATAGATACTACCCGCGTAGTATCCTAAATAACACGTATACCGCGCTCTAAGATACTATTCTAATAGTAGTTATAAGGCGCGGAAACCGTTAGTTTAATATAGTTAGTTTTATAGAAAAGCTTAAAATCCGTAAGCTTATTTAAAACACCTTCTATAATTAGCTCCCGAGCGCTATTAATATATATACGCTGTATACGTCGAGATCCGCTAATTTAGAGGTCTAGTACCTCTACAGTATACTTAAGGTCTACTAGAATATCCTTTTTCTACTTATACGCGGTGAACTACCTAAAGCGAGAAAACTAGTTAGTTCGGAGGCTAAAATACCTGTTACTATTAATAGATTCTAGCTTAATCTCTCTAAGATTAAAGTATATAACCTCTCTAGTAAAGCTTACTAGCTTAAATAGATCCTTACTAACGATTTTAGTAATCTTTACTTAGTTATAAGCTTTATAGGGAATTGCCTCTAGTAGGGAAGTATCTATATCTATACCTATAGTAGATTAAATTATCTTTTATAGCCTCTTAATACTATAGTAGCTTAATCTTCTATACTATAGGATAAGTATTCGTGTAAGCTTATTAGATATCTAGTAGATCTTAGCGGAATTTTCGTAATTTTCGCTATTATTACTTCTATCTCGTCTATAGGTAGCTAAAACCGCAGCTAGGTGTTTAACTTTAAAGCTAGTAACGTCCCCTACTAAGATATAGTATACAGATAGTACTAGGGTCTTTAGTAGTTCCGGTTCTCCATACTACTATAGTAGGTAGCCGCGCCGGGTTAGATTAAGGTTAGTAATCCTCTCTCTAGTAGGCCTAATTAGTATATTATCCTCGATCCTACCCCTAGCTCTATATATAAGCTCCCCTAAGAGTATCTTAACCGGAAATTTCGGGATGTATAGGGTGTTTAAAAGCGAAATAACCTTATATCTAGAACCGTCCTTATAGCCTAGTTAGATAATCTTAAGGTTTACGGTTCCTATATAGGTAGTATATACTAGCCTAGCGCTAGTGCTTACCGGATAGGACCCTATAGTAACTATAGTAGCTAGATCTAGGTCCCTTAAATTATTTATAACATACACGTTACTTCTAGTATCGAAAAGTAGGTTAGAGCTTTATCTCGACGTTAAATAGACTTACAGAACTATAGTTAAGTGAAAACTACTAGGTTTCTACTTCTTATCCTTCTTTTCTTCTTTTAGAGAGTCCTTCTAGGTACCTTTATCCTTCTAGGCCTTCTCCTTCTTATTACCCTTCTTCTTTAGCCTATAAGTATAGCTATTACTAACCTATTCGCTCTTATAATCTTTACTCGAATAGCCTACTTTACTATAGTTCTAGTAATTAAATCCGGATTTCTTCTTCTATAGTTATCTATTACTAATCTTATGGATTAAGCCCCCTCTAAGGGTTTTAGTAGATTTAAACTTATGTAAGAACCGCTTATAATAGGTGAATAAGGTGATATAGGTAACGTTTAATTCTGTGAGGATTTTATATACTTATACTACTAACTTATCTTACTTAATTAAGTATAGGAAGTTATTCCTTATGGATTTATCCGTAATAGACGGATTATCTATAGCTACTTCTTATACTAGGAATTACTACTAGGTAACGTATTTACTAGCTTCTTTCCTAGTCTATTTTATAGCGCGTAACTTCTAGGAGTTCTCGCGGTACCTATACTTCTCGCTTACTTTAAAAGAGTTACGTAAAGCGGATAGTATAGCTATACTACGGCTAGTATAGCTTAATACAATAATATTAGCCGGACCTAAGGTGTTAAGTAGGATTACTATAGATAAGGATTCTTTATTAATAATAGTTAATCCTCTGTACTTATACTCGCTCTCCTAGCCTACTATAGTAAGAGTACTACGTAGTACTATCCACTATTATTTCTACTAGCTAGAGTTCTATAGCTACTTGCTTTTAGCTATCTTAAAGCGGAAATCCTTCTATTTTAGTAAGGGTTTACCCCTATGTAGCTCTATTTACTAGATTAGCGTAGTATCCGGTATCGCGCGATATTATTACTACTAAGTATTCGGTTACTCGACTATAGATATAGAGTACTTCCGTATAAACTCTTTAAATATAGTTTCGAGTGCTTTTAGTTATCGATTATTATCCGGTCTCGGTCCGGATACTAGTTCTCCTCTTGGAGAAAGAGAGCTTTATCCGCGTGTAGTACCTCGTACTACTTACCTAGCTCTGGTCGGTACTAAGGTAACTATCTCTTCCTTAGACTCTTCCTCTTACTTACTACTAGGAGACTACTCGCTAGCTAGTACTAGCTTTTATACTATAAATATAGTCCTTATCTTAGATAGTTCGGCTCTTATTACTACTATCTCTTATTCTTATTCTACTAGCTAGTTTAGGTAATCTTACGCCTCGAGAGGTAGTAAGGAATCTTTATTACTTAGTAGCTAGTTATCTAGATTAGTACTTCCCCCTTTAGGTAGCACCTACTCTTGTTTTAGGCATATTATTTGGAAAGAGAGGTTAAGAGCCGTGATAGAACCTTAGATAGGTAGGTTAATTAAGCTTATAGGAGCGCGTGAAAAGAATTTAGTAATTCGCCTTACTATACTTAATTAAGGTTCGTAGCTACTATATACGTTTAAGAGGATAAACTATTCTATAGAGGATAAAAACTAGTTACTACCGTCTAATCTTTATACTAGGAGGGTAGGAATATAATATTATTATTCCATCCGATCTTTATAATCTCCGGGCGCATTCTAGTATACCTAGTACGCGCTAGTAACCTCCTTAGCTTGTAGCCTAGGGCCGCCCTAGCTACCCTAGCGGTAGCTCCTACTACCGCAATTACCGTCCCTAAGTGTTACTCTACTTAAGCTAGATCGCTTCGCTTAATCCCATAATTACCTTTTAAAGGGCCTATAATCGCTCTAGTACTCGTAGATAACTCTATACTATTCGCTACGCCCCCCTTCCCTAGGCGCCTTGCCTTAGGCGATAGGAGATACTCCCCTACGGCCGCCTAGCCGCCCTAGCGGCTATACACGAGACTAGGAGCCCGAGTCTCCTAGCTACCGGAACCTATAAGCCTTAAAACGAGTCCGGGTAACGGAGAGCTAACCCGTCCCTATCCCGCTTAACCTTAGTAGAGGCCGATAACCGTCTATAATCTCGTCCGTAGTTAGCCGGACTATCTATAATATCTAGTAGACCCTTTATAAGCGGTAGCGGGACCTTAGATTACGAAGCTAGTAGTAGATAGCTTTGTAGTAACATATAAGATAGATTCGAGGTAACCTTATACGCTCGCGAAGCTCTATAGCTATTGCTTAATTAATTAATTAATTTAATTTTACGTCCGCTAGCGCCGGAGCTAATAGGCTCCGGTGCTAAGACCTCCTATAGGGTACTATAGACGCGTTAAGCGATGGGTTTATGCGATAAAAACGCTACCTTCGATGACGATAGTCGTAGGGGCTGCTGCGGTTATACCGCATTCTACAGAGGCCCGCCCCGTTAGGTGGGTAGGGCTCTTCTCTATAGCTATTACGAGCGTAGGGCTAAGCTAAGCTAGCGCTAATCTAATCTAATTATGAAACGGATCGGGTCCGTGCGTATCGCGAGAAAAGGAGTAGTAAACACTAATCGCGCTAGACCTAAAGCGGTCGAGAGAGAATTAATCATTAAGTAATTAATTATCTACCGGTCTATCTAGTACTATTTATATACATACTTCAAAGTCTCCTTGTCGTATCGTGATAACTTCTACACTATTAATAGGCCTATCTATAGATCTATAAAATAATAGATTAATCCTTTAGATGTAATAGGCCTACTAAGACTAAACACCGGAGTGCTACCTAGGTAGTATATACATAGGGACAGGACGAGTAATTAGACACTAAAGGGTCTAGATTCTATTATAACGATAACCTATAAAGAATCCTATCCTCCTTAGCTAGCGCTTCCTTTAAAGGTTACCCTTACTTACTAAACTAAGCGAGCCAAGCCTTACTACTACGTCCTCAACACGGACGGTATCTAACCTACGCATACTCCTCGTATACTTAGCGCCTACTCCGTAGAGGTCCGGCGTTACCCGCCTTACATTCGCTCCCCCTCTAGGGCTAGCGTCCCGCGGGCCTAATTACCCTTGTCCGATACTTCTCAAGTATCTTAAGTATATACCCATCGTATATAGTTCGTAGACTATTACTCTTATAATCCTCTAGTAGATTACGTGTCTTTTACTTATAATAAACCCTGTTATTACTAATCGCTTGTGAATCGCTTATAGATCGTGTATACATCGCTCGTGTATCGTATATAGATACCTTTCGTATTACTTGTTTTACTATTAATGAATCTTCTTATCGCTATTTACCTTCTAATAAAGCTTCTTATTACTAATCGTTTATAATCGCTTATAGATCGCTCGTGGATTACTCGAGTATCGCATATAGATAACTCTAACGCTTGTTTACTCTTTAATAAATCTTCTTATTACTATTTTACCTTCTGATAAAGCTTCTCATCACTGATCGTTCATAATCGCTCGTGGATCGCTCGTGGATCGTTCGTGAATCGCTCGTGGATTACTTGTGTATCGCATATGGATAATTCTAACGCTTGTTTATTCTTTAATAAATCTTCTCATTACTGTTTACCTTCTAATCCTCACTAAGGCCACATGCTCTACACGTGTAATTAGACGTGGGAGTGAGGCTTCTAGCTTCTTGCGGGTATATCAGGACCCTTCTTCTTCT
The DNA here is from genome assembly GCA_010015785.1 of Saccharata proteae CBS 121410. Classification (NCBI taxonomy): domain Eukaryota; kingdom Fungi; phylum Ascomycota; class Dothideomycetes; order Botryosphaeriales; family Saccharataceae; genus Saccharata; species Saccharata proteae. The sequence goes on from ML978730.1 coordinate 456,087, forward strand.
GCCTTTAATCATTATCCTTAATATCCTTAATAATAGTTTCTTTAGTTATTTTTCTTTTTCTCCTACTACTAATTTTGCCTTATACTCGTACTCTATATATCCGGCTAACATAGTTACCTTCTATCGCTACGGCGACGTTACTACTATAGAGCTCGAGGTAACTACTCGCTAGATCTAGAGTAATACCGATAAGGTCTATAACCGTAATGCGGATATATCGCGCGTCTTCTACGCTCGATATGCGCAATCTATTACGTATAGTAGGGAGTATAATCGGAGCTAGTTTCGTTGTTAAACCTACTCGGCGGGCCGTCGCGGTAGATATCTAAATATAAGCTCTTTTCTAGCTTTACTTATGCGCCCTATATACTTTACTCATGCGGTTCTTATGCGCTATATATATACCTTATATATACTTTTTATACTATTCTAGATAGTTTCTCTTACTCTTACTAAGTATTTCTTATATCTTTAATATGCGCTCTTTATGCGGTTCTTATAAACTACTTATACGCTTCTTATACGCGTTATATCTTTCTTGTAGGTTTTTGCTAACTTATTTTAGCTTCCTACTTAGATGTATAGCCGCATCTTACGCGTTACTTCGCTTAAGGCCGAGTACGAGGTGCGCAGGAGTATAGCTAGCGAGGATAATATAGCTAAGCTAGCTACCTACTATTAAATTACCTTAGATTACTCTAGTGCTTAGCGTAAGCTTACCCGGGAGCTCTAATACTACCGCGATTCGGTGAATAATAACGGTAGCCTCTTCGATAGCCGTATATTAAGGCCTAGCTCTAATATAGACTTCATATAGCTATAGTTAATCGCTTAGCGTAAGGGAAATAAGTTAAGCTAGGTCCGTAATAAGGAATTACGTACTACTCGTAAGTAGATAGAACGCGTAAGTACCTTATATATTCCTTATACGCGACGCGTGCGCTCTCTATATACTATAGCTAACTTCTCGTAGTATTATTCTACTAGTCTATCTTAATCCGTTACTCCGGCTAGACCGGTTATCCCGCCTACTTTGTCTACTCCGCTTATTTAGCCTAGTCCGGCTACTCTACGTGCTCCGGCTACTCTTCCTGCACGTCGTGCTAGATCCGTATCCACGACATCTACATCCTTAATGTAGACTACGCCTTTATAGTAGAGTCGTGGCATGCGACCGTCGCGTACTATAGGCTGGGCACTATCTAGTAGAGGTAGGGGCAAGGCCCGGAGTCCTAAGGTTCGGGTGCGGAGAGTATGAGTTACTTATGCGGTGGAAATAATCTGATTATATTTAGGTAGAATAGCTTAAATTCTTGGAGTTCGGTGGAATGGCCTAGTTTCTTAGAGTTCGGGGCGGCTTAGAGTTTAATTCTTAACTTAAATTAATTAGTAATTCTTTTCCTGCCTATTATAATAGCCCTTATACTCCTCGTAGGCGTGCCGTATACGGTCTGCATTAGCTATTTCTTGTAAAGTCTTTGCACTTTCTACTCCCTAGTTTAGGTTATATTCTCTCTTGCCTTCTCCGGCTTATTCTTTATTTTCGGCTTAGTCTTTATTAACCTTCTTGCCTACTTATACGGCATTTCCGCGTAGCTTATATATAGCTTATACGGTACTATCTTTAGCTTAGTCTTTGTTAACCTTCTTACTATCTTTAGCTTAGTCTTCGTTATACTTCTTACTATCTTCGGCTTAGTCTTCGTCGTACTTCTTACTATCTTTAGCTTAGTCTTTGTCGTGCTTCTTACTATCTTTAGCTTAGTCTTCGTCGACCTTCTTACTATCTTCTATAGCGCACGTATAGCTCTTACGTAGCTTATACGTTAATGATATAACGCTTTAGTGTAGTATATTAGTATAGTGTTTTCTCTAATTAGGAAGGGGTTTATGGGAGGTTAGATGCGCTCCCCCTCTAGGCGCTCGTCCTCGTACGCCCTTAGTATATCGGATACTTCCTAAGTATACTTACTTATACTTATTGCATTTTAGCTTCTCTAAAGATGTCCTTCGGGATATATTAGGCGCGTATACGTGCCGCATTAGGCGCGTACTAACATCGTAAGTCTGTTTATTCTGTAAAATATATTTTAGTAAGCTTTATACTTTGTATTTGAAATTAAATAGGCATTGTTTTAGCTTTTATAACTCGCTGAGTTATATATCTCGTAGTTTACGCTTTACGTAATACTTTTTCTACGGAGTTCTCTATTTTTATAGTCTATTACTAGACTCTATATTTCTCTAGGTATTTTAACCTCTCTGAGTAAATATACGTTATTCTAGCTAAGCTAAGGTGTCCTACTATCTTCTATAGTTAAGTACGTTTATTAAAGTTCTTAATATTAGCTTCTATAGACGCGTATAGCCGTCTATAGTGCTTTATATTTCAACCGTTATTGTCTAGTAAATACTAGCTGCTTGCTTATACGGTGCTTATACCTTAAGGGTGCGATTCGGTCTAGCTTTAAAGGCGTCCCTCTATTCTAGCCCGAACACTCTTATAATACTTATACTATAGTCTTACTATAGTAATACTTAGTATTTCTACTCGAGTATAGCACGTACTATATATATCTAGTAGTACTAGTAGGAGGGATCTCCCTACGTCTATACGAGCACCTTTATAAGCTGCGCTTAACTTATGCATAAGCTAAGCTTATTCGCGGATCCTCTCGCTCCGCTAGCTATCCCTACGTAAGCTACCCCGGTTTAGGCTAGCCTCTGTCTACGCGGGTAGTTATTTTGCAATTATTCTCTTTTTATAAGTAGTCCGCGCGTATCGCAGGCGTATTATGCGGGACTCTTAAGCACCTTCCGTGTAAGACCTTAAACGGTCTAAGGCCGCTAGGACACTATCTATACTTACTACCGCCTCTAGCTTCATGTCTGAAGCTCTTACGCAACTTATACGCAGTTCGTGCGACCCGTAGGTCTAGCACCTTTATCTCGTTTGTTGTTTATTCAAGAACCCGAAATTCTTCGGTATAGAGTAATACTTCCATAACTATTCTAATATTTCTCGGTATTTCGATACCTTATTATTCTAGTAAGAATAGTATACTCGTATCTTATACGAAACTTCTATACGGCGTATTATCGCCTTATTATTTAATTAAGAATGGAACTTTTCGCATCTTACGAAGCGTGTTCGGCACTTCTCTACCTTATTATTCAATCAAGAATAGTATAGTCGTATCTTATGCGAAACTTATATACGGCGTATTATCGCCTTATTATTTAATTAAGAATAGAACCTTTCGTATCTTACGAAGCGTGTTCGGTACTTCTCTACCTTATTACTTAATCAAGAATAGTATAGTCGTATCTTATGCGAAACTTATATACGGCGTATTATCGCCTTATTATTTAATTAAGAATAGAACTTTTCGTATCTTGCGAAGCTAGTCGGTACTACTCTACCTTATTATTTAATTAAGAATAGGTTCTTCGCACCTTCGTAGCTTATGCGATTCGCGTGCGCGGCTTATTATTGCCTTATCGTTCTACCGAGAACGGAACATTTATATCTCGTGTGAATCCTAGTAGATATTCGTAGCTTATACGGTTCTTATGTACGGTATACCGATGCCTTATTATTCTATCGAGAATAGAACCTTTTCGTATCTTGCGGATCCTATCGGTATTTATCTGCCTTATTATTTAACTTTTCAAGAATAGATTCTCCGCGTCTTGCGGATTTTATCGGCACTTGTCTACCTTATTACTCTTCAGGAGTAGAATATTAGTCTCTTGTGCGTAGCTCGTGCGAGCCTTATGCGCTATATTAAATTCTATAGACCTTCGTATTTCGTTTTACGAACTAAGTTAGTACTCCATTACCTTATTATTCTTCAAGAATAGGTTCTTCGTATCTTGCGAATTTCGTCGGTACTTATCTACCTTATTACTCTTCTAGAGTATAACATTTATATCTAGTACGCGGCTCGTGCGAGCCTCGTGCGCTACTAGGTCGGCGTTCTATTAACTTATCTTATTATTCTATCGAGAATAAGAAATCCGTAGCACGTGCGCACCTCGTGTAGCCTACGTACGCGGCGATCTTATGCCTTATTATTTTGTCGTGAATGGATTATTCGTATCTCGTATGAATTTCCGTAGACCTTCGTATCTTATATACGGTATATCGTAGTAGATTCTATGTACGGTATATCTTTCGTGCGGTGTATATATGTTCTTTTATCTTCTTAAGGTATATTAAATGCTTTTATCTTATCTTTTATCGAGAATAGTACTTTTAGATCTAGTTAGTATTCTTTTATAACCTACTACACCGCGCGCATTTCGCATGCGCCTCTTACGCGTAACGCGTGTACTTAGTTATTTAGTTACTTCTTCCTCTCGACTCTGTCTATAGGCGGTATAGGTCTCCTTGCCTCGAGTCTAGTCTAGATAATTTTTCTAAGCCTAAGGTGATAATACTTTAAAGTTATTAGGGCCGCTTTATAGTTTAGCCTCTTTATAGCTTATATACCCCTTATGCGTTACTTATATATAGCTCTTGTAATCCGTATATAGGCGTTTATGTATAAACTCGATATATAGTTTCGATTTTGTCGATACTCGGGGAATGATTTAGATACTTTAGTCCATTATACTTGTAAGCTTCTATAGCTAGTTCAGAAGTTAGGCGTAGTACCTTGTACCGTACGTAGCTCCCTTTTAACTCTTTAGCTCTACAAGATACTCCTGTCGGAGTTCCTAGCTTTTTAGTAGTTTTTAGTATCTTAGCGAATTTATTCGTGCGCTACGCATGTATATTATATACGTTCTTACTACGCTCTAGTATTAACCTCTTAGGCCGTGCTTATAGATACCCGGCTAATACCTAAGATACTTCTTCTATTAGGGTTAAACTATTACTACCGCGGTTCGATCTATCCTTATTCTAACTCCTTTAGATCGGATCCTATTTAGGATTCAGGCGTAGTACTTTGTACCTTACGTGGCCCCTCTTAGTTTCTATCCCTACGAGTGTTTTCCTAGTCGTTCTGATAATGTTAGAACCAGCTCATGCGTGGCTCGTATGCTATACATGCACACCGCATACTTTACTTACGCGCTCTTGCGTTCTTGTTTCGGGCTTAGTCTACTCCTCTACTATCTTAATACCTCTTAGGACAGCTTCTATAGTTATCGTAATAACTACTATTCTTTATATCCTTATAGTTTTATCGCGAGTAGCTATCGTTTTCTCGAGGCTAATATAGCCTTCCGAGTCTTCGCTCCGTTATCTTATTTTACGAGATGTTATCTTTAGGACTTTATTATCTTTCGAGACGTTATCGGCGGAATATCCGCTACGCTTGCGCACCGCGTGCGGCGCGTGTATAGTGTACGTATAGTGTACGTGTATTATACATATAGCCCGCGGCTATTTATTAATTCTTCGATCTTAAGTTTTAGTTTCGTTAACGATATTTATCGT
>ML978731.1:0-11362 GCA_010015785.1 Saccharata proteae CBS 121410
ATTAATCTAAGCGAATATCTAAGCTAGGTTAATCGTAATAGCCGTTCTAAGCTCTATAGTATTAGCGAACGGCGTTAGCGGTCCTATAATCGTAGGATAGCGAGGGCGTACGTTATTCTACCCGTTATCCTCTATTTACTCGTTACCCTCTATCGTTTAGTCGGTTACTCGGTTAATCGGTTAAATCGGTAGTAGGCGGTAGTAGATCGTAGGCAAGGGTTTTAGTAGACGGTCGCACTAGATCGGGAAGATTATCTACGAGCTAACTCTAGCCCGTATACGATCGGATTTAAGGATTTAAGTAACTAGAACCTACTATTACGGCGGAGAGGATCCCTAGCTACTAAACGAGTAGGTAGGGCAGGATAGAGTAAAGGATAAGATTAATAACGAGGTTCTAGTTAACTAGAACCTCGTAGGAGGCTACGCGCGTAAGAAAGTTATATACTACGCGTACGGATTACCTCGGCTAGCTAATAATCTAATCTAATCTTTACCTAACTCGTACGTAGTAACGTCTATAGCGTCTATAACGTCTATAGCGTCCTTACCTAACTCGTTTATAACGTCTGTATTAGTATTACCCCGTAATAGATATAGGTATCCGAGACGTCGGTACTATACTTTAGTACTTACCTCTATTAATCGTAGGAGTTTCGATAAGCTTAGCGCTATTACGGTTATAAATACTAGCGGACGTTATACTAGTACTAACGATATTACCGTTATAAGTATTAGAAGACTATTAATACTATCGTAGTAATAAATAATAGTTATTCTAACGTCTTTATTATTTATAAGTATAAAGAGTACCTATAAATCGCTACGGTAATAGACTCCCTTCCTCTTTAGCTATTAGGTCGAGATTGGATTTACTACGAGCCTAGGTATAAATAGAGCTTAAGAGAAATAGATATTACTAGCTCTTTCTCTATAGTTAATTCGAATAATTCTATAGGCTATAGCGTTAATTATGCCTTTCCCGATACGGATAATTTTAGAGTAAGGTTTATAAGCTACTATATAGCGAATATCGTTTACTATATAGCTTATAGCTCCCGAATTAATAATAAACTCGCTACCGGTAACTCCGAGTAACGCTTTCTCGCTCGCGCGTTACCCGTTATCCTCCTTTATAGGGTAAGTACCGGCTAGTCAAGCGTCTTTTCTAGGCTACTAAGTAGCTATAAAAAGGTACTAACCGCCGTACGTCTAAGATAGCGAGATAAGACTATCTAGATCTAGGTTATCTATCTATTCGGCGACGTTAGTAGTTTAAGTAGTATTAGTTATACTATTTCTAGTCGCTACGTTTCCTTAATTTCCTTAATTTCCTTAACTCTTAGGATTACGCTACTTCTTTAGACGCTTTTCCTTGTACTTGTCCTAGTAGTCCTTAGAGAGGTAGTTAGTACGACCGTAGGTTTCGTAAGGTAGAAGAGTCGGTTTATTTTCTTTACGAGTATTACGAGTATTATTACTACGGTTCTATCGTATAGAGAGATAGGTTTATTTAGATATCTAAGTAGTCGCTTCGTCGAGAAGATCGGCGATAAACTTATCTAGTGTAATCTTTTCGGACTTGTTAATCTTACTAGTAAGAGCTCGTAAGGTATCGCGCTTCGCGGTAGTAAAGTATAGATAGTATAGTAAAACCTATACTAGGAATCGGTAGATAGAGTAAGCTTTAGAGGTATTAAGCTCCGTTATCTTAAGGTTCTTAAGCTTTGTCTAGTAGAGTTAGTAGAAGGTGTCGAGGCCTAAGCTATTAAAAGCTAGATATTTAAACTCGAGAAATATACTATACTCTTCTAATTTACCGATCGTGCTATAGGTCGTTTTAAGATAATCCTAGAGGTCTTTACTAGTCTTAAATAAGTAATAACTATCGGCGATAGATTATTTAAGGTTTATAATAATAAGCGTACGAGCTTAGTAGTATTACGGTGTAATACTAATACAGACGTTGCGAGCGAGTTAGGTAGGGACGTTACAGACGTTGCAGACGTTATAGACGTTACTACGAACGAGTTAGGTAAAGATTAGATTAGATTATTAGCTAGCCGAGGTAGTCCGTACGCGTAGTATATAGCTTTCTTACGCGCGTAGCCTCCCACGAGGTTCTAGCTAGCTAGAACCTCGTTATTAATCCGATCCTTTTGCTCTGTCTAGTCTAGCTTACTCGTTCAGTAGCCTAGAGCCTCCCCGCCGTGATAGTAGGTTCTAGCTACTTAAATCCGATCGTACACGGGCTAGAGTTAGCTCGCAGACGATCTTCCCGATCTAGTGCGACCGTCTACTAGAACCCTTGCCTACGATCTACTACGATCCGCCACCGATTTCGACTAAATAACCGAACAACCGAGTAACCGGCTAAACAATAGAAGGTAACGAGTAGCCGATAGAGGGTAACGGATACGTGCGCCCTCGCTATCCTACGATTATGGAACCGCCTTAGCCGTTCACTAACGTCGTAGAGCTTGGAATAGCTATTACGAATAACCTAGCTTAGATGTTTACTTGGATTAGCTCGCTATATAATAAAGCTAATAACGATTCCTACCTTCTTAAGTAGAAGAATACGGAGATTATAGAAGGTACTCTCCGTATTAGGGATCTAGAGACGGCTACCTACGTCCTGCAGGATACTATTAACCGAGGTAGTACCGCGGTAGCTACTACTACTACTACGGCCTCCGATAACGATCTAGACAAGGGCTGCGAAAAGATTAAGATTGAACCCTTTAATAGTATAAAGGAGGGTTATATAGGATTCAAGAATCTTATCCAGATAAAGTTTATACTTAAGTAAAAGTACTACGCTACTAAGTATACTAAGCTAGGATACGTAATTAATAAACTAGGTCTAGCTAGTTTCAAGTAGATCTCTCCTAGGATCGAGAATAGCGTTCCTACCTTCAAGACTATAGACGAACTATAGTCGCTCCTAGACTAAGCCTTTAAGGATCCTTAGCGTAAAGCTAATACCGTTCGCGAGATCTATAGGCTAAAGATGAAGAACCGAGAATTTAGCGACTTTATCGCTAACTTTCGCCGCCTATAAGGAGAAACTAGCTTTAGCGACGACGCGCTTATAGCTATCCTTTAGGGCAACGTCTCTTACGAGCTTTAAACCTTGCTCGTTAACTACGATATCCCGGATAAGTTAGACGACTTTGTTAACTTACTCTTAAAGCTCGATACTAAGTAGCGCACCCTTAAGGACATTATGCGCTATAACTATAAGCCCCGAACCTCTACTCCTAGGCCTAGAGCCGTTCCTACGGCTACCGCTACCGTCGTGCCGCTACCTCCGTCTCCTACTATTACCCCGGCTAACCCTAATACTATGGATCTATCTGCGGGACGACGCGGACCTCTAACGCCTACTAAGCGTAAGTATAGGCTCGACAACCGCCTCTACCTATACTACGCCGGCCTAGGCTATATCTCTAGTAACTACCCTAAACGCGGTACGCGTATGTCGGCTTCTACGTTTATAGTTAGCCCTGCGCCTATACCTGCGCCTATACCTGCGCCTGCCGCTCCTTATAACTAGGGAAACTAAGTACTCCTACCTAGCGTCGCGGCTAGGAGTCCCCTTCGACGATATTAGTCTCTGTTTCTGCCTTTAACACTACTTATATGAAAACAATCGTCTTAATTATTCTGTTCTATAGCGAGGAAAAGCTATCTACTATCTGATCTTTTTAGTGCTAGGGATATACATGTGAATGTGGCCTGTTGTCGCCGTCTGGACTCTATACCCCGCCCGGGTACCTTAGTATATATAAGCGTAATTACTAGTTAGTAACTAGTAACGCCTATCGGCTCGCGTATCGTCGTGTAATCCTACACGCCCCTATGCTAGAAAAACGAATAGTTTAATAGCATAACTAAAAAACCTTACCTCCTAGTCTTATCTTATAAGACCTAGTAGTTCAACTGCTCTTTCGTGTATCTATAGCCTAAGTAGCTTAGTGAGAATATCCGCAGCGTTGTTTACTATGTCTACATACTATACCTTGATAGCACCTAATTTCTGTTCACTATCTACATGCCTGTAGCGAACTTTAACGTGTCGCTTTACCTTTAGGGATGGACTATTAGTCCAACTGAGAGCTCCTGTGTTGTCTCCTAGTAGTAGCACCGGTCCTTCTAGTATTAGGTTTAGTTCCTCCAGGAATATCCGGATCTAGGCTACTTCCTTTACAGCTTCTAATAGCGCGTAGTACTTAGCTTCTATAGTACCTAGCGTAACTATTAATTAAAGGCGTGAGCTCTAGCTTATAGGCCCTCCTACTATAAAGAAGACCACCCTACTGTTTGATTTAGCGGTAGAAGGGTTACTAGCGTAAGAGGAGTTACAAACTCCATGCAAACCTAATTTTCCGAACTTCTCCTTATGGCGGTGTTCTGCTTAGTACTTGATACTAAGCCTAGGTAGCCTCTTAATATAGCGTAGGATCCGCTTAAGGCCTTGTAGCTGCTTAGCCGTGGGTTTACTTATAACTCTTACCTATGTTAATCCGGTAAAAGATAAATCCGGTCTAGTTATATTAGTAGCAAAATTGAATTTTCCTAGAAGATAGCGAAATTCGTGCCCAATCGACTAGTTAATAATAGCATCTGAAGCTGTTTCTTCATCCGGTATTAGCATCGCTAGGTTACTAGGCTTAAAAGGTGTACTAGCTGTTCGATAATCGCTTATCTAGAGCGCTTCTAGCGCTTTAGTAGTATACTACTCTTGATCTAGGAGAATGCTTCCATCCGATCTCTTTAGACGGACACCTAGGTACTATTTAGCATCACCTAAGTTAGTAAGCTTAACTGACTCCCCGAGAGTAGCGATTATTCGGTTAATTCTTTGCCTATTAGGCCCAAAAAGTAGAAAATCGTCGACGTGAGAAACGGTAATTACCTCTGGAATAGTTCTATCTAAACTTTCCGGCGCGGTATTAATTGCTCCTCCTTTCTCCGTTACTAAGGCATACATAGCCTTATCTACTTCTAATGGGTGGATTCTAATTCTTGCAAGTTAGGATCGGATATACTTCTACTATTCCGCTCCTAACTGTTTAAGACTATAAATAGGCCTGCATAGCTTAATTATATATCCCTTATACTATCTAGTAGGCGCCCCTATCTCTTGTATATACTCTTCTAATAGTAGGAAGAGTCTCATATAGATTAGCTTATTAAGTAATCCCTTTAGGTAGGCTCCAACGAAATCTACCTGCACAACGTGCTAGTTGTGAATAGCGGCTAGAGCAAGCATAATTCTCTAGCTTACTATCCGCGCTATAGAAGACGACGTTTCGAAGTAGTCGATTCTAAACTATTATGTGAACCCTCTAGTAACTAGGCGCGCTTTATGTTTATCTAGAGATCTATTGGCTAGGTACTTCTTTCTAAGCACCTATTTAGCAGAAATAAGGTTCTCTGCTTCCGTTTAAGGCACAAACTCGAGTGTTCCTGATTTAATTAGCTACTTAATCTCCTTGAAACAAGTACTTATCTATTCTTTCGCCTTAGCGCTAGCCATTACGGTTGCAAATACTAGGGTATTATCTGAACCTACCCCGGATGTTATACTATCTAAGCTTACTATAGTTAAGAAGGCACTAAATCCTTTATCATCGTCTTCTTAATTAACCTACTCTATAGTATACATAAACGTATCGTCTAGTAAGAACGTTTCATCCGGTATAAATAGCTTAGGAGTATACACGTCCTTATATAGCTTCTTTAGCCTACCTCGCTTAGGCCGAAGGTTACCCTCTTCGTCTATAATATCTTCCGTAACCGTATTTAGGTCGTTACTCTTTACATTACCCTTCGGTTTACTTATGCGATAGCGAAGGCGCCTTTGTACTACCGGTGGCAGTAATCTTACTACGTCGCGCGGGTCCGCCGTGTATAGTAGTTTTACTAGTTCACTAGTACGTAGTACTTCGGATAGCTATATTGCAGGTACTCCTATATCTTCGTAGAAGATAATATTCGGTGTCCGGATCTAGCGGCTCCTATTAAGAGCCTATACGTAGTAGTTATACCCTCTAGTATATCTAAGGAAGATTCCCTTAATACTACGCGGTTCTAGCTTCTCTACGTTCACACGGTATACTTGCTCTACGAGCGCGACGTATACTAAGCCCAAAATCCGCAAGTGTGAAATATCCGGCTTGTTACCGGAATTTTCGACGCCCCTATTATCAGCGCTCCTATCGCCTACTCCGTATAGGATAGAGTCAAATAACCGCTAGTACGGTATCTCTAATATAGGGATACTACTTGAAACAGTCCTATTAGTAGTATAAGTTACACCCTCTATAAGGCGATCCCAAAAGTATAAGGGAACCCTTATCTATATAGACACTACCCGTGCAGTATCCTAGATAATACGTATACTGCGCTCTAAGATACTATTCTGATAGTAGTTATAAGGCGCGGAAACCGTTAGTTTAATATAGTTAGTTTTATAGAAAAGCTTAAAATCCGTGAGCTTATTTAAAACACCTTCTATAATTAGTTCTCGAGCGCTATTAATATATACACGTTACACGCGCTAAGATCCGCTAATCTAGAGGTTAAGTACCTCTATAGTATGTTTAAGGTCCGCTAGAACATCCTTTTTCTACTTATACGCGGTGAACTACCTAAAGCGAGAAAACTAATTAGTCCGGATGTTAAAATATCTGTTGCCGTTAACAGATTCTAGCTTAATCTCTCTAAGATCAAAGTGAATAACCTCTCCAGCAAAACTTACTAGCTTAAATGGATCTTTACTAACGATTTTAGTAATCTTTACTTAGTTATAAGCCTTATAGGGAATCGCTTCTAGTAGGGAAGTATCTATATCCACTCCTATAGTAGACTTAATTGTCTTTTACAGCCTCTTAATACTACAGTGGCTTAATCTTCTATGCTACAAGATAAGTGTCCGTGTAAGCTTATCTATCATTTAATTAATATTAGCGGAATTTTCGAAATTTTCGCTATTACTACTTCCATCTCGTCTATAGGTAGCCAAAACCGTAGCTAAGTGTTTAACTTCGAAGCTAGTAATATCTCTCACTGAAATAAGGTATATAAATAGAGCTAGGGTCTTTAGCGGTTCCGGTTCGCCATACTACTATAGTAGGTAACCGCGCCGTGTTAGATTAAGGTTAGTAATCCTTTCTCTAGTAGGCCTAATTAGTATATTATCCTCGATCCTACCCCTAGCTCTGAATATAAGTTCTCCTAAGAGTATCTTGACCGGAAATTTCGGAATGTACAGGGTGTTTAGCAGCGAAATAACCGTATATCTTAAACTATCCTTACAACCTAGCTTTATAATCCTTAGGTTTGCGGTTCCTGTATAAGTTATATACACTAGTCCTACACTAGTACTTACTAGATAGGATCCTATAGTAATAACTATAGCTGGATCCAAATCCTTTAAATCGTTTATAACATATACGTTACTCCCTATGTTAAAAAGTAGATTCGAGTGTTGTTTTAACGTTAAGTAGACTATTAAATGAAAACTTCCGGCTTTCTATTTCTTATCTTTCTTGTCCTTCTCTTCCTTTAACTCCTTCTCTTTCTGATCACTCTTCTTGCCTAGCTTGTAGGTATATCCATCTCCCACCTTATTTCCCCTATAATCTCTTATGGTGTGGCCTTTCTTTCCATAATTCCAGCAAGTATAGTCGGATTTCTTCTTTTTCTACGGCTGTCTATTACTGACCTTATGAATAGTACTCCCTAAGCTCTTTCCTAAACTAAAAGTATACAAGAATCGCTCGTAGTATATAAAAGATATAATCTCTATCACGTTTAGCTTAGTAAGAATTTAATACACCTACTACTCTATTTTATCCGTCTTAATAGAATGGAGAAAATCATTCCTAATAGCCTTATCCGTGAAGGTTAGATTATTAATGACTACCTCTTGTACTAGGAGTTACTACTTTCCGACGTATTTGGTAGTATCCTTGCCATTCCACTTCATATCCCGGAGTTTCCACGCGTTCTCGCGGTACCTATGTTTATCGCTTACTTCAAACGAGTTACGTAGAGCTAATAGTATCGCTATCCTATGCCTCGCGTAGCTTAAAGTAATTGAATTTGCCGGACCTTTCGTGTTTTATAGGATTACCGTGGATAATAACGCTTCGTTAACGATAGTTAGTTGTCACGGCGGAGAGGATCCCTAACTACTGAACGAGTAGGCAGGGTAGGATAGAGTAAAGGATGAGATTAATGACGAGGTTCTAGCTGTAGAACCTCGTAGGAGGCTGCGCGCGATAGAAGGTTATGTGTACTATGCGCATAGGCTACCTCGGCTAGCCGATGATCTAATCTAATTACTACCTAACTCGCTCGTAACGTCTATAACGTCCGTAGTATCCTTGCCTAACTCGCTTGTAATAACTCTATTAGTGTCACTCCGTAATACTACCCCCCCTCTAAGGCGGCGCTCCGCCGCTATTTCGTCTAGTATTAGTTAATCCGGATACTTATCGTGGTATTCGTTAACTAAGGCACGTGAGTTATCGAGATAGCTAATTAGCTCCTAATTCGTGCGGTTATAGCCTACCTATTATACCTTATATTCGAATCGTTTTTTACTCTTATTGTAACGTGATCCGACGATATTCTCCACGACGTACTCTTCCTCTCCATTAATAACTACTAGAGGAGGCGGAGGCTATTATTAACCTAGTAGTAGATCCGTACCTACTGGACGGAGAAGTGAAGTATAGAAGACCGGATGGATTTTCATTGTGGGTAGGAGGTCTAGACGATACGCTTACGGCGATACCTCGGCTAGGATCTTAAACCGGCCTAACTTCTTCTAATCTAGCTTCTTCGAAGCTCGTTCCGTCTAGATATTAGTAGTAAGTAAAAAGACTTCGTCTCCTACTTTATATCTAGGTACTAGGGCGCGGTTCCGATTAGCCTATTCGGCGTAGATTTACTAAGTATAGGTTATATATTCACCGAGGTATTCGTCAATAGCTTCTATCTGAAGTACAAAGTTATCCGAAAGTTGTAGTTAAGCTCGACTATTAGGAGTCGAGGCTTTAGACGCTACTACTTCTAGGGGTAAGACTGTAAACCGTGGATTAAATCCGTAGTTTACTATAAAAGGCGAAAGATTAGTAGTGGCTAAATCGAGTTGATTTACTGTAAATTCCGCTATAGGTAACTATTCTACCTAATTATCCTGTCGGTAGTTAACGTAGTTTCGTAAGTATTACTCTATAATACTATTAAAACGTTTAGTTTGCCCATCCGTCTTAGGATAGTATACTGTGGATAGTTTTAGCGTAATACCTAGGCGTTAACAAAGGTATAACTAGAATTCTAACATAAATTAGGTTCCTCTATCACTAATAATCGTATCTAGTAGTCTATATAGTTTAAAAACGTTAGTAAAGAAGAGCTTCGCTAGTACTATAGCTAAGGTTATCGTGCGGTAAGGTATTAAATGCCTTATCTTTGATAATCGATTAGTAACTACTAGGACGGCGTTAAACCCGCTACTTTCTAGGAGTTCTCCCACGAAATCCATAGCTATATCCTTCTATCTATACTTAGGTGCGGGTATTATCTTGATTTAACCGTAGTACTTATCTCGGGATGCTTTCGCACGCTAATAGACGTCGTAGTTTCGTACGTACTTAGCGATCGTCTAATATGCGCCCACCTAGTAGTAATCTCGTAGGAGTAATATTGTCGTTTTTTCTCTACCCGGGTATCCTGCGAGTAGGTCGTCGTAGTATCGTTTGATTAAGAATAAGCGGAGCGGGTCGTAGTTTAGTATAAAAAGACGTGTTCCGAAGAATAGACGGTTATTCTAGACCGAGTAGTCTATAAGTAATATTTCTTTCGAACGTTAAGCTCCCGATTAGACGAGGTAGATATATTCTTTTACTTTCTCGTCCGAATCATAAGCTTAGTTAAAAAGCTTTTGTAATTCTTAATTATTAGGAAGTAGTTCTTAGTCGTCGGGTAGTAGTATTATAGGAGTAAGTTAAGTACTTACGATTAAGGGAGCGAGTTAAGTACTAGCGAGTTTAAAGTAGTAAGGTTTTAGTAATACCTAGTTTTAATAAGCGACGCGTTCGTCGATTTCACCCCCCTCCTAAGGCAGATCTCCTAATCTTCTAGTAAGACTATCGGGTTTTCCTCCTAAGCGTCCTAGACGGTACGTGATTTTAAAATTAAAGCGCGAAAGGAAGATACTCTAGCGTATTTAACGTCTTATAAGCTACTTAGTAGTAGTAAAATACTCTAGGTTCTTATAGTCTATAATAACTTTAATCGGCAAGGTAGCTCCTTTAAGCTCGGCTCGCTATTCTTCGAAACATCGGATAATAGCTAAAAGCTCCTTATTGTAAATCTCGTAGTTATATTCTTCCTTTAAGTGTTTCTTAGAGAAGAATACTACGGGTCGCAGAATATTTGCCTTATCGCGTTAAGAGAGTACTCCTGCGCTAATATAATTAGACGCGTCCGTCTTAAGCTTAATTTCCTTGTCTGGATTGAAATGTATAAGTATTGTTTCTTCGTTAAATTAATTACGCAAGGTGTCGAATGCTTACTAGTAATCTTGGGACTAATACTAGGGTATATCCTTTCGAGTAAGACGGGTTAATGGAGTAGTAATCTCGCTAAAATCTTAGATAAAGCGCCGGTAGAAGTTCGTAAACCCGAGGAAGCTTTGTATATCTTTAACGTTTATAGGAGGTTTCTATTCCTTGATAGCTAAGACTTTTGTAGGGTCTATATAGATACCTCTCGTTAATATTACTAGACCTAGGTATTTCACCTCGGTAGTATAGAATTCGCTCTTGTTAATGTCCGCTTGTAAGCCTACTTCGCGTAGTTTCTATAAAACTATAGTAATATACTCTTTGTGTTGTTCTATATTATCTAAGTAAATAAGGATATCGTCGACGTAGGCGGTATAGAAGACGTTAAGGTATAGGCGTAAAACGTCGTTAATGTAGTGTTAGAATGACCTAGGTGTATTACATAAGCTAAAGTTCATTACTAGGGACTTAAATAAGCCGTATCGTGTCCGAAATACTATTTTCCATTCTTCTCCTTACTTTATACGGAGTTTATTGAAAGTAGCGATGATATCGATTTTGGAGAAGATTTTAGCGTGGCCTAGACGGTTAAGGGTTTCGCGGATTAGAGGTAGGGGGTAGCGGTTCTTAATGGTGATAGTATTTAAGCCTCGGTAATCCACGTAGAAGCGTAAACTACTACCTAGTTTTTTGACGAAAAGGATAGGTACTGCGGCTAGGGAGCTACTAGCTCGGATAAACCCCTTTAATAGGTTTTCCTCTAGGTACTTTTT
>ML978731.1:15491-34061 GCA_010015785.1 Saccharata proteae CBS 121410
AGGATACTACGCTACTAGTATAGCCGTGATCCTAGCGTTTTCGCTCTCTAGATACTCTACTAGTTCGGCGTATATAACGATTTGTTAATCGCGACGTTCGATTTACTTATCTCGTGCGGCTAACTACCTTTAGTGTTCGCCTTCTATACTACTACCTACGCCGCCGCTTGCGGCCGAGGGGATGTTTCGTGTGTTTAGTATGGAGAACCTCTATAATAGGAACAGTTTGTTAGGTAGGTTAATTGTTAATATAGAAAGTTAGGGAATGAATTTAGAAATTCGCTTTACTTATATATAATTAAGTGTCGCAGCTACTATATGAAAATAATCGTCTCAATTGTTCTATTCTATAGCGAGGAAAAGCTATCTACTATCTAATCTTTTTAGTGCTAGGGATATACATGTGAATGTAGCCTGTTGTCGCCGTCTAGACTCTATACCCCGCCCGGGTACCTTAGTACATACAAGCGTAATTA
Organism: Saccharata proteae CBS 121410; assembly: GCA_010015785.1. Taxonomy (NCBI): domain Eukaryota; kingdom Fungi; phylum Ascomycota; class Dothideomycetes; order Botryosphaeriales; family Saccharataceae; genus Saccharata; species Saccharata proteae. The sequence goes on from ML978731.1 coordinate 15,968, forward strand.
CTAGTTAGCAACTAGTAACGCCTATCGGCTCGCGTATCGTCGTGTAATCCCATAACTTATAACTAGTACTTTGTTCTACCTTATACCCTAGGTAGCCTTATTAATATAGAGCTACTTATTAATAGTAGTACTACTAGTTTTACCTTTATTAATATTACCTTTACGTATAAACATAAGCTTTCTATAATCCCTTTAAAACACCCCTAGGAGATTCGAGTTATCGATAGACGCTCGATATCCTTAGGTACTATTACCTACCGTGTTTTTGTATCCCTGTCCATTAGTAACTACTTCGAGAAGAACGTTACCTTCTACGTCACCTCGCTAGGTGGATATTCTGTCGTCCTTGGCCTCCTATGGATAAGGCGTTACTAGGTATAGTTTAACTAGTAGAATAACTCGTTGTAATTCGCCGAGTACTACGCTAGAAACTATACTAATAGTACTCCTATTGCTTTAGTTCCCGCTATCGACCTACGTACTACGTCCGAAGCGTCCTCGATCGTTTAGAACGTTCTATCTGAACTATCCGAAGCGTCCTCGATCGTTTAGAACGTTCTATCTGAACTACCTCCGACCTTATTAGTAATGTCCCTTGTACCGTTCTCGCGCTTTTTGAAAAAACAACAAGACATTCAAGTATTCACTATATCCCTACGCGATATCGAGAAAGCGTTATCTATAAAGCCGAAAACGGATCCCGCTACTAAGCTTCCTACCGAGTACTATAAGTTTCTAGATGTCTTTTCCCGTTAAGAATCTGATAAGCTACCTCCGCACCGCGCCTATAACTACTCCATTCCGCTAGAATCGGGTAAATAGCTACCTTTTAGACCGCTCTACGGTATAAGCTAAGATAAACTATAAGTTTTAAAGAAGTACCTAGAAGAGAACCTATTAAAAGGGTTTATCCGAGCGAGTAGCTTACTAGCTACTATACCTATCCTCTTTATTAAAAAGCCGGGTAGGGGTTTACGCTTTTACGTGGATTACCGTGGCTTAAATACTATTACTATTAAGAACCGCTACCCCCTACCTCTAATCCGTGAGACTCTTAACCGTCTAGGCCACGCTAAAATCTTCTCCAAAATCGATATTATCGCTGCTTTTAACAAACTCCGCATGAAGGAAGGAGAAGAATAGAAAATAGTATTTCGGATACGATATAGCTTATTTAAGTCCTTAGTAATGAACTTTAGCTTATATAACGCTCCTAGGTTATTCTAACACTACATTAACGACGTTTTACGTCTATACCTAAACGTCTTCTATACCGCCTACGTCGACGATATCCTTATTTACTCGGATAATATGGAATAGTATAAGGAATATATTACCGCAGTTTTGCAAAAACTGCGCGAAGTAGGCCTATAAGCGGATATTAATAAGAGCGAATTCCATACTACCGAAGTAAAATACCTAGGTCTAGTAATATCCACGAAGGGTATCTATATAGATCCTGTAAAAGTATTAGCTATTAAAGAATAGAAACCTCCTATAAACGTTAAAGATGTATAAAGCTTCCTAGGATTTACGAATTTTTACCGTCGCTTTATTTAAGATTTTAGCGAAATTGCTGCTCTATTAACCCGTCTTACTAGGAAGGACATAGCTTAGTACTAGTCCTAGGATTACTAGTAAGCGTTTAACACCTTACGCGACTAATTCAACGAAAAAACAATACTCGCATATTTTAATCCAGATAAAGAAATCGAGCTCGAGACGGACGCGTCTAACTATATAAGCGCAGGAGTACTCTCTTAACGCAATAAGATAAATATTCTACGACTAGTAGTATTCTTCTCTAAAAAACACTTAAAGGAGGAGTATAACTACGAGATCTACGATAAAGAGCTTTTAGCTATTATCCGATATTTCGAAGAATAGCGAGCCGAGCTTAAAGGAGCTGCCTTGCTAATTAAAGTTATTATAGACTATAAGAACTTAGAGTATTTTACTACTACTAAGTAACTTATAAGACGTTAAATATACTAGAGTATCTTCCTTTCACGCTTTAATTTCAAGATCACGTATCGCCTAGGACGCTTAGGAGGAAAACTAGATAGTCTTATAAGAAGATTAGGAGATCTACCTTAGGAGGGGGGTGAAATCGACGAACGCGTCGCTTATTAAAACTAGGTGTTACTAAAACCTTATTATTTTAAACTTGTAAGCGCTTAACTTGCCCCCACGACGCTACTCTTTAACGACTAGGAGTTACTTCCAAACGATTAAGAACTACAAAAACTCTTCGACTAAGCCTACGATTTAGATAAAAAGGTTAAAGAGTATATTCGTCTTGTCTAATCGGGAGCCTAGCGCTTAAAGGAGATCTCGCTCGCGGATTATTCTATTCAGAATAATCGTCTATTTTTCGGAAAACGTCTTTTTATCCTAGATTCCGACTAGCTTCGCCTCTTCTTACTTAAACGCTACCATGATAATCCACTAGCAGGTTACCTAGGTAGAGAGAAAACTACGTTACTCCTCCTACGAAATTACTACTAGGTCGGCGCATATTAGATAATTGCTAGATATGTACGAAACTACGACGTTTGCTAGCGCGTAAAAGCGTCTCGGGATAAATACTACGGCTAAATCAAAATAATACCGGCTCCGGAGCATAGATGGAAAGATATCGCTATAGATTTCGTTAGAGAACTACCCGAAAGTAGTAGTTTTAACGCTGTTTTAGTAGTTACCGACCGATTATCGAAAATAAGGTATTTAATACCTTACCGTATAACTACATTAGCTATAGTATTAGCAAAACTCTTCTTTTCTAATGTTTTCAAACTATATAGACTACTAGACACTATTATCAGCGATAGAGGTACTTAATTCGTGTTAGATTTCTGGAAATACCTCTACTAACGCCTTGGAATTTCACTAAAACTATCCACAGCCTACTATCCTAAGACGGATAGACAAACGGAACGTTTTAATAGTGTTATAGAATAATACTTACGAAACTACGTTAATTACCGGCAAGATAACTAGGTAGAATGGCTACCTATAGTAGAGTTCTCTACTAATTAGCTTAATTCAGCTACTACTAACTTATCGCCTTTTGCTACGAACTACGGGTTCAATCCACGGTTCACAATTACACCCCTAGAAGATATAGAAGCCTTAACTCCTAATAGCCGAGCCCAATTACAACTATTAGACGATTTCGTATATTAGATGGAAGCAATTAACGAGTATCTAGGCGAATACATAACTTATACTTAATAAATCTATACTAAATAAGCTAATCGGAACCGTGCTCTAGCACTACGATACAAAGTAGGAGACGAAGTATTCCTACTTTCTTCGAATATTTAGACGGAACGCGCCTTAAAGAAGCTAGATTAGAAAAAGCTTAGCCGCTTTAAAGTCCTAGCTAAGATCTCTCCGCAAGCGTATCGTCTAGACCTCCTATTAACGATGAAAATCCATCTAGTCTTCCACACTTCGCTTCTCCGCCCAGTAGGTACGGATCTACTACTAGGTCAACAACAGCCTCTACCTCCTCCTATCGTCATAGATAGAGAGGAAGAGTACGTGGTGGAAAAGATAGTTAGATCGCGATACAATAAAAGCAAAAAACGATTCGAATACAAGGTATAATAGATAGGCTACAATCGTACTAACTAGGAGCTAATTAACTATCTGGATAACTCTCGCGCTTTAGTCAACGAATACTACGAAAAGTATCTAAACGAACTAGTACTAGACGAAATAACGGCAGAGCGCCGCCTTAGAGGGGGGGTAGTATCACGGTATAACACTAATATAGACGTTACGAGCGAGTTAGGTAGGGACGTTACAGACGTTATAGACGTTATAGACGTTACTACGAACGAGTTAGGTAAAGATTAGATTAGATTATCAGCTAGCCGAGGTAGTCCGTGCGCGCAGCACATAGCTTTCTTACGCGCGCAGCCTCCTACGAGGTTCTAGCTAGCCAGAACCTCGTCATTAATCCGATCCTTTTGCTCTGTCCAGTCCAGCTTGCTCGTTCAGCAGCCTAGAGCCTCCCCGCCGTGACAAGTAGGCCTTAGCCTCGAAGAGCTCTTAACGTTCTTCGAAATCGTATTATTCTTAGCCTAATCGCTTAATAGGGACCTTAGTAGTACTATCGATATACTTCTAGAGCGCCTCTCTACGTATTATAGTTTCTATAATATTAGAGAAGCGCGGCTAGTCTTCCTTACCTTCGAGCTTCTTTAGTCTAGGCGTAGAGCGGAGTATAGTAGTTATTATCGCGGTATATAATACGCTCGGAGTATTTCGAGTCGGATCTATAAGGTTAGTAGATTAGTAATACTCGTAAGCTATCGCGTTACTAAGGTCCCTTTTATAATCGAAGGCGCTTCGGTATCGAAGTTACGTAATCGAGAGTACGCTCTAGTGTCGAAGTCGTATAATTAAGTACGCTCCTGTTTTTAAAGTCGTGTAATAGAGCGCTTCTTTATCGAAGTCGCTTAATTTAATCGCACGTATTATACAGTACTATAAGTATCCTAGGAGTTAAGTTTTATAGCTTAATATAGTCGCTACGTCGTTATAGAGGCGCGGAAAGGGCTTATAACTAGATAATAAAGATTACTAGATTTGTAGCTATCTAGGTTACTACGAGAAATATAAGGCAATCTACTACCTAACTTATACTTTAGAAGAAAGTATACTACCTAAATCGTGTATTAGTAATTACGTAATAATAGACTATAAGGACATTAAGTATATTCCCCCGTCTTTTTCCCGTAATTAGAGTACCTAGGGTCTCTAGTATAATTAGGTCCGCGGTAGTAGCCCTAGTACCCCGGGTTATAGAGCTTAATCTGTAGTATCTTTTTAATATCTCTCGAGAGGTTACTCTTAAAGATACGGAATAGTCGTATAGGCGTAGTAAAACATACTACCTACGTAGCGAGGCTATAGGCGTCCGGGCCGTGTCTAGAGATCTAGTAGCGTATAGGGTCCTTCTATACCTAAGATCGGATTTTAGTGCGAACTATATCGAGGTCTAGGGTTATCCTAGAGCCGTCGAAAGCGTTAATTACGCTAGGGACGTATAGGATAGCGTAGTTTACCTAGACCTAAGGGATAGCCGCCGAGTCTACGTTAATCGCTCGTAGTATAAGCTCGCGGATCTCCTAGGATATAAGGTACTCCCGGATCTTATCGCTAGCTAGGGTAAGCGCCTAGCTAGTTTACGTAGCCGTAGCCTACGGTAGGTCGTCTATCGTAATTTAAGCCGTCTTATAGACCGCTTTCCGGACGATAAAGATGATAAAGATTACTAGATTTCTAGCTATCTAGGATACTACGAGAAATATAAGGCAATCTACTACCTAACTCGTGCTTTAGAAGAAAGTACGCTACCTAACTCGTACTTTAGTAATTACGTAATAATAGACTATAAGGATATTAAGTAATAAAGGGCGATATACCCTTAAGGCGTTCTAACGTAGGTAGGGTAACTAGAATACGGCCGTCCTTAGGTAGGGACAAGCGTATACGGGCCCGAGCTAGGCTAGGCTTCGGTACTAGCGGAATAGAGTTTTCTATCCGATTTTTCGCAGTCTTAGCGATTCCCGCCTAGGAGCTAGCGGGCTACTAGGGCGAAGGTTAAGGGTCCTTAAGACCTAGGACGGAGGCCTTAATATAGAACGTAAGCTAGCGCTAGAGTTTCCGAGCGGCCTTAACTTTAGAGGGGTACTTAAGGCCCCTAAGGTAGTTATCGATAGCGGTAGCGAAGAGCTTAGTAACGTTCTACTAGATTATCTATTCCTACCTAGCGGTTAGGACTACTTAGTAGATAATATTAGCGCTCGAGAGTAGCTACTAGCGGTCCCTAAGGTTAATTAGGATAGGTTAGGGTTAGCTTTAGATCCGGACTCTCTTCGAGGAAGCCTAAAGGTTATTATATCCTAGGGACTCGGGGTCTAGGTTGCGGGTATAGCCGCTACGGAGGCCTAACGGCCGTAGGGGGGTATCTCCTATTACCCTAGGCGGAGCGCCTAGGGGAGGAAGAGTAGTTACGTGTACTAGAAGGTCGGCGAGTACAAGATTAAAGCTAGGCCCTTAGTATAGTATACCTAGAATCTAAGGTAAGAGAGTTTTTTTTTCCCTAGTCTAGTAAGAGCTAGGATCCGGGAGGCTAGATAATCCGAGGGCGATAAGCCCTATAAACTACGGGACCTAGCTATCCGGGATAGTATACTTAACGGGTACCGGAGGGTAGTAGCCCTAGTCCGGGATTTTAGTAACCTAAGTAGTATAGTCGGACCTAGAGTATAGCTTATCTCGAATAGAGGAGGTTATAAAGGGGATATTTAAGAAGGATAGGTCTAGTACGTAGCCGGCGTCGTACGTAGGGATCTATACTTCCCTAATATAGTCTATACCCGTAGCCGCCGCCTAGTACGCTAGGCTTATACCTCCGTTCGAGGACTAGGCCCTAGGCTCGAAGGTCTCGTAGTAAACGTTAAAGTTCCCTCTAATAAGCGTAGGCGTATAGGGTATAAGGCTAAGGATATATTCTAGGGTATCGTACTACCGGGGCTATTAGTAGACGTTTAGTACGCTATACCTATTTATAGAGACCTAGAGGAGGTCCTTACTAATACGAGGGTAGATAATTTCGATATATAGCTTATCGTGTTTAAGAAAATAAGTAAAAACCCGGGGCTAGGTAGCCTCCTAGTCGTCCGAGTCTCCCTAGGACTCGACGGGAGAGAGAAGAGAGTATACGGGGTAGTTAGAGGTCCGGTTCCCTAACGAGGTATAGGGTTCCTAGATATAAAGTAGGTCGACGTATTATTTAAATACTAGCTATAAGAGCGCTATATAGTACTATAGGCTACGTCTAACGTTTACCTAGTAGACCTATAGCGTCTTTAGTTTAGTCGATTAGGTATACGGTATTATAGATTAGCGTCTAATATATCGAAGTCCGGGCCTTATAAGGACGCGGGGTAGGAGGTAGTCTAGGAGGACGCCGGCTATAAGGTAGCCTAGGAAGTAGAGATCCGAGTCCTAGTAGAGAGGCGGCGGACTTTTAGGTTACCTACTACCTAGGATATAGCTCTCTTAGGCTATTATACGGAGGGCTCTACTAGGGAATTTACCTCCTCCTTAGTAGAGGAAGCTATCGTAGCTATCTAGGCGGAGGAGTCCTCCGTAGTAGACGCCTATAGTAAATCCGCGTTACCTAATTCCGTACCGCTATAGATAGTTCTATAGCTTGCTATCCCTACCCGGCGGACTCCCTATAGGTCCTTTCTCGTAAGTAGTCGGATTACCCTATATATCTTAACCGGCGTAGCCGGGTATCGCTTATAGTTCGATAGGAAGGGTCTATAGTTATAAGGCAGGTATATATCGGGACCTACACCGCACGCGCCGAGCGCGTAGTGCGTAGGTTAGAAGCCCCGGTATCGGCCTCGAGAGATTAGGTGTGGAGTAGACCCGAGTATACGCGGAACATACGTGGAGTATATGTGGAGCATAAGGATAGAGATCGCCCTTTATGAGAAATAGGGGCGAATAGGTCTACTTGAAAAGGAAGACACCCGGGCGTAAAGGTTAGAGGCTTTATAGGTTATTATTATAACGGAATCTATCCTTTAGCTACTTATTACTCGTCTTATCCCTATAATATACTACTCGGTCGGTACTTCGGTACTTAGTCCTAGTAGGTCCTTATAATAGTAGTTAGTATACTACGCGTTATACGGGTAGGTACCGCCTAAGGGGCCGTTATATTCCCCCGTGTTCTTCCCGTAATTAGAGTACCTAGGGTCTCTAGTATAATTAGGTCCGCGGTAGTAGCCCTAGTACCCTAGGTTATAGAGCTTAACCCGCGGTATCTTCTTAATTTCTCTCGAGAGGTTACTCTTAAAGATACGGAATAGTTATATAGGCGTAGTAAAGGATACTACCTATATAGTAAGGCCGTAAGCGTCCGGGCCGTATCTAGAGATCTAGTAGCGTATAGGATCCTTCTATACCTAAGATTAGATTTTAGTGCGAACTAACTATATCGAGGTCTAGGGTTACCCTAGAGCCGTCGAAGGTAGTAATTATACTAGGGATATAAGGGATAGTATAGTTTACCTAGGCCTACGGGATAGCCGCCGAGTTAGTATTAATCGCCTATAGTATAAGCTTGCGGTTCTCCTAGGTTATAAGTTATTCCCGGATCTTATTACTAGCTAGGGTAAGCGCCTAGCTAGTTTACGTAACTATAGCCCGCGGTAGATCGTCTATCGTAATTTAAGCTACCTCGTAGACCGCTTTCTAGGTAATAAAGGGTAATATACCCTTAAGGTATTCCGTCGTAGGTATAGTAATTAGGATATAACTATCCTTAGGTAGGGACGAGCGTACGCGGGCCTAAGCTAGGCTATACTTCGGAGCCGGCGAAGTAGAGTTTTCTATCCGATTTTTTATAGTCTTAGCGATTCCCGCCTAGGAGCTAGTAGGCTTCTAGGGTATAGGTTAAGGGTCCTCGAGGCCTAGGATAGAGGCCTCGATATAGACCGTAAGCTAGCGCTAGAGTTTCTAAGCGGCCTTAATTCTAGAAGGGTACTTAAGGCCCTTAAGGTAGTCGTTAATAGTAGTAGCGAAAAGCTCGGTAACGTTCTACTATATCGTCTATTCCTACCTAGCGGTTAGGACCGCCTAGTAGATAATATTAGCGCTCGAGAGCGGCTATTAGTAACCTCTAAGGTCGATTAGGATAGGGTAGGGTTAGCTTTAGATCCGGACTCTCTTCGAGGGAGCCTAAAGGTTATTATACCCTAGGGACTCGGGGTCTAGGTCGCGGGTATAGCCGCTACAGAGGCCTAGCGGCTATAGAGGAGTATCTCCTATCGCCCTAGGCGAGACGCCTAGGGGAGGGAGAGGTTTTAGGTATACTTTAAGGCGTTAACGAGTACTATAGTAATACTAGGCCCTTAGTAGGGTATACCTAAAACCTAAGGTAAGAGGTATAGGTAAATAGGGTAAGAGCTAGCTAATACTATTTTTTTATTATAGATAGGTCCTATCGTTTAGCTTCCTACTAAGTTCTATTAGTATTATACGAAGTACTACCCGCTATCTCCCCGTTTATAGGGGCGACCTATAGGAATACGAGGGGCGCGTAGTAGATAGGCTAGTAGAGTAGCTAGATCGTATAACTCTTAATTTAAGAGTTATAAACGTATAGGAGGTCTTATTCCCGCTAAGAGAGAGAGTTAGTAGCGCTATTATATACGCCCTTACGGTATTAAAAGTAGAAGTTAAACCGGCTAAGGAAGAGTTACTATCGTACGTACCGTTCCGTAAGCTTCTAAGGGTAGAAGAAGTACTCGAGGTTCTTATAATCTATAATAACCTTAAATTTAGGTATAGTACGGAGTTCTAAATCCTATTCTTCGAGGTATTCTATAACTACGAGTAACTCATTATCGTAGATTTCGTAGTTATACTTAGTAGGGATATTCTTCTAAGAAAAGAATATATAGGGTTTTAAAGTACTCTTATTATTATACTAAGAGAGTACTCTACTAATATAATAGCTAGAGGAGTTATATTCGATAATTATTATACAAAGCCGGTTAAAGGTAGTAAGGATAGGCTAAGTTAAGAATATACGCTTAAGTTTATTAAATATAGCCTAGTAGTTATCCGTCTACTAGAAGGCCTTATCGCGGTAGGTTAGTTTAATTAACGGGCGTATAATAGATAAGAAGTCCTTAATAAACTTCCGGTAGAAGTTTACGAAGCCTAGAAAACCTTATACGCCCTTAGTAGTCTTCGGGGTCTCCTAGTCCTAGATAGCCTTAACCTTATTAGGATCTATCGTAACTCCCTTGCCTACTTATATAATAAACCCTAGGTACTTCGTCTCTTTTACTTTAAACTCGTATTTCCTAATATCTAAGTATAAGCTAGTATCCGATAGTTTCTAGAGGATTATCTTAACCTTTATATAGTAGTCCTCGAGTAAGCTACTTAAGTAGATAAGTATATCGTTAATATATACCGAATAGAAGCTATCTAAGTACTCGTAGAAGGCCTAGTTAATATACTTCTAGAAGGTACTTAGCGTGTTTACGAGCCCGAATTAGGTAATAATAATAAGCTACTCTTATAGCCTATACCTCGTATAAAGACAGTTATCTACTCTTTTCCCTTCGTAATCCGGATCTTATAGAACGCTATACTTACCTTAAGCTTTATAAACTACGCAGCTTTACTAATCTATACGAGTATCTCGTAGATTAGGGGGAGTAGATACCTATCTTTCTTTATAATAGTATTTAGGGCCTAGTAATCTATGTAGAAATATAGGTAACTACCTAGTTTTTATACGAAGAGTATAGGAGTAGTAGCTAATAAATAGCTAACGCAAATAAAATTCTTATCTAGTAGATCTATAAGCGTCTTCTTAAGTACTATAAGCTCGTCTTAGGATATATTATAGAGGGGCCCTTAAGGTACTATAGGTTCCTTCCCGTCTTATTATACGAGCTCGATATCGTAATCTACGCCCTACCTATAGTAAGGTAGTAAGGGCGTCGCGTTCTCTAGTTTAAATAGGTCTAGGAACTTATTATACTAGGCTAGGAGCTTCGTATAAGGATTAACCGCCTTCTTAAGTATAAGCGCCTTTTGGATATTACCTATTATAATAGTAATAATACTCGTAGTACTAGTTCCCTTCGTACGGTAGTTTCTACGAAGGAGTATACCTATAGTAGAGGCGTAAACCTATATAACGTTAGACTTAGAGTAAGGTTTCTATTCCTTAATTTAGAGTCTTACTCTACTCGTATAGACTAAAAGTTTCCCTTATTAGGAGTCTATTTATACGTCGTAGTAATCTAACTACGGTTTCTTAAGGATAAGGTCGTATCCGAGGTAATCTAGGATTACGTAGAAGTATACTCCTTCCTCTAAGTATATCTCGATATTAATACGCGCTCGTATAACGTAGTTAATCTATTCTTCTTCTCCTATTACCCTACGAATAAGTTTAGGTATAATACTAAACATAGGTAGTCTATATTATCGTACGAACGTTACGCTAATCGCCCTATAGCTTAGGTAGCTATTATTAATTAACGTATATACTATAGCCGTAAGGTTAATTATTATATATATAATAAAGGGACGGGAGTTTATATACTCTTTATTAAAGTATAGCTAGTTAAATAAATACTTTATAGATTTTATATAGTCTATCCCTCGTTCGTATCTTAATATAAGGTTTTCCTAACTTATCCTTCTCTTCCTTATTACGGCGGAGAGGATCCCTGGCTACTAAACGAGTAGGTAGGGTAGGATAGAGTAAAGGATAAGATTAATAACGAGGTTCTAGCTATAGAACCTTATCGGAGGGAACGCGCGTAAGAAAGTTATATACTACGCGTACGGACCGCCTCGGCTAGCTAATAATCTAATCTAATCTATACCTAACTCGTTCGCGGTAACGTCTATAACGTCTTTAGCGTCCTCGCCTAACTCGCTCTTAACGTCTACATTAGTGTTACCCCGTAATATTCCTCCTCTAAGCCGGTTTCCTTAGTTACGGCGATACGTACGGGCCTATATACCGGTAATAGTAGATAGTCGCGTATAACGTAGCCTTATTCTTTATATCTAAAGTAATTACTATAATCTATCCTCTTCTATAGCTCGTCCCTATTTACCTATCTCGCTCTTTTCCCTTAACCGGCTATCTATCTAGTAGGTTATCCTAAACTAAGCACTTAGATACTCGTGCGAAGAGTAGTAGCTTTAGTCTACTAGTCTATCGCATTAGGGTTAGTAGCTATAGTAGTCTAGACGATAGGCTAAGTCGTACGGTTACTATTCTTTAACTAGAGGCGACGAATAGTCTTTAGGTCCTCGTTAACTTCGCGTAGTTAGTAATAGTAGTCCTTATATAACGTAGCCCGTTAGCTTCCGATTATCCCTTCTATTAGTTATATATTAGTTATATATTAATTACTATATAGAGTAGGGCTTTCTTCTAGTTATTATACTAAGCTAGGCTACTAGCTTTAATTATAACCTCGTTAAACTCGCTAAGGAACTCGCCGAAGTCTTTAGAACCCTACTTAATCGAGTTAACTTATACGAGAGCCTTCTCCTATTATTTTAGGTCGCTAAAGGTAATATTAAGGGCGGTAAGAAATTCGTAGAGGACGAGGGGCTAGTTCGGTTAGTCCTTTATATATAGCTATAGAGAGATATATTAAGCTACTTTTCTAGAGAGGCGACTAAATACGTACTAGACTTTCTTAGCGTTTAAAGTAAAGGCTCCTACGTTAATTATAAACTTCGTACGAAGGTTTATAATTAACGCCGGGTACTCTTTTAGATTATCGTACGAATACCGAGCGAGGTCTAGGAACCTTAGGCGTATTATAGTAACCTCCGGAAACTATAAGTTAAGGTAGTTCGTGCGTACCTACCTAACTTTTACTACCCCACCGCGTAACTATCACCTTAAGTACTATAGGCCTGAAAATAAAGCTGTAGGCTTAGAATTAACGTAGGTTTAATATAAATACATACTTAAACTATTTAAAATCGCGTGTACTATCTATTTGCCTTAATTACTATATCTATACGCTTTTTTATACTATCTAGAACACTATTAAATATACCCTAAGAGACTTTGTCCTAGCTCTCGCGTAATGCCTCCTATAGCTTCTCCGTGATATTAACTTTACTACTAGCTATAGTAGTAAGGGCCTATTCGTTTCCCAAACTCCAGAGCGGGTGGATTTCTAGAGCGGCCCCGTGCGGGTGCAAAAAACCCGCAAAAACTCTGCGTGGCTCTAGGGTGGCCCTTGCACGATATACGCTGTATATATAGCTCGTAAGGGACGGCTCTAAAGACTAAAATCTGGCGAGTGTTCGTTTTGTCTAGGGTAGGGGGGTAGTAGGTACTTTTTTGGCAGAGACTCTAGCTCTAGAGGAGAAAGGACCTAAGCCTCTAGAGTCTCTCGTACGGGCTACGTATAGGCTAGTTTTACTATTTGTAGTCAAGCGACGTATATTTCCACTCTGGATTTTATACACTCTAGAGCGGCGCGCGCACGGGGTCCCTCTAGAGTAATAGTCTAGGAGAGCGTTTATTTCCTCTATAGGTAGGTCTCCAGAGTAACCGACTAGGCTTAAGGGGGCCTAGCGGGGCCATAATCTGAGCGCTCTAGAGGTCTACTATAGGAAACGAACAGGCCCTAAGCTCTAGGTGCAGCTTTAGTACTCTATTTTTAAGGTAGAACTAGATATATTCGATCGGGTTAAGATCCGGGGAATAGGCTAGCTATTAAATAGGTACTACTCTATAAGTAGCTATCTAATCGCGTACTATATAGGCTTTATAGATAGGTGCGTTATCCTATATGAAAAGTATACTAGGCTAATAGGCTGTCTTGAGGTTAGTCTCTAGTACTTTAATATAGGAGGCCGCGGAGTAGCTATTCTTCTTCGCATTTAGATCCCTCTCTATTACGTATAGTAGATACCTCCCTAGGGCTCTAGAGAATGCCCCCTATACTATTACGTATATATCCTTGCCTGTTTTATATAGTGTGATTATCTCTTTCTTCTACTTCTACGTAGGGGTCCTAAAACACTATTCTCTCTTGCGGCCCTTGCCGCGCTCTACTAAGTATTTATTACTCCATACTACCTAGCGCTATTAATCCTTTGTCTAGTTAACATAAGCTAAAGTAAACTATAAGCGAGTATCTATATACTTTTATGTAAGCGTAGGACGTCCTACGTAGCGCTATTTCTTGATATTATACTTCTTAAGTATCTTTCTATAGGTAGTATTACTGAAATAACATCCGGTCGTAATTTTAGTCTCCTTATAGGTAGCCTTCGGATTAGTAATTATCTCGCGTATTATCTTGCGCTTATCCCTCGCGGTAGCCGCGCTAGGGCGGCCGCTACGAGGTTTACTAACGTTATTAGTGCGGGTAGCGTGTCGAACGACGGTAGTTTAGACGGTTAACGCGGGGATTTTCAGACGCCTCGCTATATCCGCGTATGTACGGCCAGAATCGCGTATACCTATAATAGTTCCGCGTAGCGATGGAGAGAGCTCCTTCCTAGTAATAGGCTAGCTAAAGATAGGCCTTAGGGGAGTGCGTAGTTACTTCATAGTATAGTAGTGAAGTAGGAGGGTTAGGATAGTTAACGCGTTTAATTCGCGTTTTCGGCTTAACTACGGTAAACTTTACACGTAGTACTATAGTCCGGTCGGGTACTAAGGAATAAGGATAGGCTAGATAGGCTATTATTATTTACCCGGTTATCCTTAACGCGGCTAGTCACGGAGATCGTAGAGCTAGCCTCGAAGGTTATTAACTTCGGCGATAATTTAGGCTATTACCTTAGGCGTTAATTCTACGCCTAGTACGTATAGAGGGGGTTACTATTCTTCTATCGTACGAACGCTTTATTAGGGCCGCCTAAACGAATTATTCTTTTTAATAATAGAAACCTAATATTATAGGTAGAGCTATAATCTAATAATTAAATAGATTAACTATAATATAAGAAGGTTTCGATAAAGGAGAAGAGGAATCTTCGTACGGAAGATCTACATATAAGTATACTATAGGTTACGTAGCTTAGCCGAGAGGCTAAGCCGAGTCTAGAATCTAAGGTCTAGTAGCTAGCCCTATAATAGTAGTAGGGTAGTAGATAGTTTAGGGAAGAGGTTTTCACTATACTACTAGCCTTAGTCGGCTAGAGGTATAGGGGCGTATAGGATTAATACGTATACGGGCTACTAAATTAATTAATATAGTCTACTACTACCTTAGTAATAGCCTAGAGTCTACCTAGAGCGTAGCGTAGACTAACTCTTACTATACTATCTACTATACCCCTATCTTACGTTTATAGATAGCCTACTAGGTAGCTTTTCCTTATATAATTATAATCTATTAATTCCTTTATTAATCTTATAAGATTACTACTAAGTAGGTACCTACTAGACTATTATAAAATATATCCGAAATTATAACGTCTATTAATATATAAAAGCGCCTAGAGATAAATACTACGGCTAGATTAAAATAATACCTACGCTAGAATACTAATAGAGAGGTATTATGGGATTGAGTAAGCGATCTGGCTCAAGTAGAGTAATAATTAGGGACGGTAATTGCGGTAGTAGGAGCTACCGCTAGGGCAGCTAGGGCGGCCCTAGGCTGCAAGCCAAGGAGGTTGCTGGCGCGATACTGCGTGCTAGGCATACTAGAATACGCCCGGAGATTGTAAAGATCGGATGGAATAATAATATTACATTCCTGCCCTCCTAGTATAAAGATTAGACGGTAGTAGCTAGTTTTTGTCCTCTATAGAATAATTTATCCTCTTAAACGTATATAGTAGCTACGAAACTTTAATTAAGTGTAGTAAGGCGAATTACTAAATTCTTTTCACGCGCTTCTATAAGCTTAATTAACCTACCTATCCAAGGTTCTATTACGGCTCTTAACCTCTCTTTCTAAATAATATGCCTAAAATAAGAGTAGGTGCTGCCTAAGGGGGTAGTACTAATCTAGATAACTAGCTACTAAGTGATGAAGATTCCTTACTACCTCTCGAGGCGTAAGATTACCTAAACTAGCTAGTAGAATAAGAATAAGAGATAGTAGTAATAAGAGCCGAACTAGCTAAGATAAGGACTGCGTTTATAGCCTAAAAGCTAGTACCCGCTAGCGAGTAGTCTCCTAGTAGTGAGTAAGAGGAAGAGTCTAAGGAAGAAGAAATAGTTGCCTTAGGACCGACGAGAGCTAGGTAAGTAGTACGAGGTGCTATACGCGGGTAAAGCTCTCTTTCTCTAAGAGGAGAACTAGTATCCGGACCGAGACCGGACGATAATCGATAACTAAAAGTACTCGAAACTATGTTTAAAGAGTTTGTACGGAAGTACTCTACGTCTATAGTCGAATAACCGAATACTTAGTAGTAGTAATATCGCGCGATACCGGATACCGCGCTTATCCGGTAAATAGAGCTATATAGGGGTGAACCCTTACTAAAATAGAAGGATTTCCGCTTCAAGATAGCTGAAAGCAAGTGGCTATAGAACTCTAGCTAGTAGAAACAATAGTGGATAGTGCTACGTGGTGCCCTTACTATAGTAGGCTAGGAGAGCGAGTATAAGTATAGAGGATTAACTATTATTAATAAAGAATCCTTATCTATAGTAATCCTACTTAACACCTTAGGTCCGGCTAATACTATCGTATTAAGCTATACTAGCCGTAGTATAGCTATATTATCCGCTTTACGTAACTCTTTTAAAGTAAGCGAGAAGTATAGGTACCGCGAGAACTCCTAGAAGTTACGCGCTATGAAATAGACTAGGAAAGAAGCTGCTAAGTACGTTACCTAGTGGTAATTCCTAGTATAAGAAGTAGCTATAGATAACCCGTCTGTTACGGATAAATCTATAAGAAATAACTTCCTACACTTAATTAAGTAAGACAAGTTAGTAGTATAGGTACATGAAATTCTCACGGAATTAAACGTTACTAATATTACCTTATTCACCTATTATAAGCGGTTCTTATATAAGTTTGAATCTACTAAAACCCCAGGAGGGGGCTTAGTTTATAAGATTAGTAATAGTAATAGATAACTATAGAAGAAGAAATCCGGACTTAATTACTAGAACTATGGTAAAGTAGGCTATTTAAGTAGAGATTATAAGAGCGAGTAGGTTAGTAATAGCTATACCTATAGGCTAAAGAAAAAGGGTAATAAAAAGGAGAAGGACTAGAAGGATAAAGGTACCTAGAAGGACTCTCTAAAAGAAGAAAAGAAGGATAAGAAGTAGAAACCTAGTAGCTTTTACTTGACTATAGTTCTATAAGTCCATTTAACGTCGAGGTAAAGCTCTAACCTAC
Organism: Saccharata proteae CBS 121410; assembly: GCA_010015785.1. NCBI lineage: Eukaryota > Fungi > Ascomycota > Dothideomycetes > Botryosphaeriales > Saccharataceae > Saccharata > Saccharata proteae. Next base: position 32,896 of record ML978731.1, read on the forward strand.
TTTTCGATACTAGAAGTAACGTATATGTTATAAATGATTTAAGGGACCTAGATCCAGCTACTATAGTTACTATAGGGTCCTATCCGGTAAGTACTAGCGCTAGGCTAGTATATGCTACCTATATAGGAACTGTAAACCTTAAGATTATCTAACTAGGCTATAAGGACGGTTCTAGATACAAGGTTATTTCGCTTTTAAACACCCTGTATATCCCGAAATTTCCAGTCAAGATACTCTTAGGAGAGCTTATATATAGAGCTAGGGGTAGGATCGAGGATAATATACTAATTAGGCCTACTAGAGAGAGGATTACTAACCTTAATCTAACCCGGCGCGGCTACCTATTATAGTAGTATGGAGAACCGGAACTACTAAAGACCCTAGTACTATCCGCCTACTATATCTTAGTAGGGGAAGTTACTAGCTTTAAAGTTAAACACTTAGCTGCGGTTTTAGCTACCTATAGATAAGATAGAAGTAAAGGTGGAAGTAATAACGGCGAAATTTACGAAAATTCCGCTAATATCTACTAGATGTCTAATAAGCTTACGCGAATACTTATCCTATAGTATAGAAGATTAAGCTACTATAGTATTAAAAGGCTATAAAAGACAATTAAGTCTACTATAGGTATAGATATAGATACTTCCCTACTAGAGGCGATTCCCTATAAAGCTTATAACTAAGTAAAGATCACTAAAATCGTTAGTAAGGATCCATTCAAGCTAGTAAGCTTTACTAGAGAGGTTATACACTTTAATCTTAGAGAGATTAAGCTAGAATCTGTTAATAGTAATAGGTATTTTAGTCTACGAACTAACTAGTTTTCTCGCTTTAGGTAGTTCACCGCGTATAAGTAGAAAAAGGACGTTCTAGCTAACCTTAAGTATACCGTAGAGGTACTAAACCTCTAGATAGGCGGATCTCGACGCGTGCTACGTGTATATATTAATAGCGCTCGGGAGCTAATTATAGAAGGTATTTTAAATAAACTTACGGATTTTAAGCTTTTCTATAAAACTAACTATATTAAACTAACTATTTCCGCGCCTTATAACTACTATTAGAACGGTATCTTAGAGCGCGGTATACGGGTTATTTAGGATACTACGCGGGTAGTATCTATATAGATAAGGGTTCCCTTATACTTTTAGGATCGCCTTATA
>ML978731.1:36741-171733 GCA_010015785.1 Saccharata proteae CBS 121410
AATAACATTACATTCCTACCCTCCTAGTATAAAGATTAGACGGTAGTAGCTAGTTTTTGTCCTCTATAGAACAATTTATCCTCTTAAACGTATAGGTATTATTATAGATCTCGTTAGTAAATTACCTAAGACTAACGGATTTAAAGCCTTAACGCTAGATAGTAGAGCTTAACTACGCCTTATAGACTAATTTATATATTAGATAGAATTAATTAATAGTTACCTTAGCGAGTATTACCGAGTAACATAAATAGAGACGTTACGAGCGAGTTAAGTAGAGACGTTATAGACGTTATAGCCGTTATAGTAAGCGAGTTAGGTAGAGATTAGATTAGATTAAGATTAGCTAGCCGAGGCCTAGTCTATACGCGTAGTAGTATTTAACTTTCTTACGCGTATAGTATCCCTCGAGGTTCTATAATAGAACCTCGTTATTAATCGTATATAAGTAATACTTTATACTTACCTAGTACTTCTCCTAGTTCTATACTTAAACCTCTTTGTTAAGTATAGTCTTTTTGCGGACTATAGCTTACTCTACGCTAGGTCTAAGTTTTAGACTACCCGTAATAGGTACTTAGTCCTAGTAGATCCTTATATAGTTTTTCTAGAGGTCTAGTAAATTACTCTAGGTAAGGTACCCCTAGTAGGAATTTGTCAAACCCGAATAAGGATAGTACTAGCCTCTTATCAAAACTATATATTGAATTTATCTCTTAGCATCTTAATATTATAGTCCCAAATTCGGCTTGCCAGAAAAACACCTGCAATGTAAAAGCAATGACGCCCGCGAATCATCGCTGCCACATGCCCGCCGCGGTCTCCCTTATCTTCCGCTCCTGATTTTGTATCATTTCCTTCGTTTGCCCGCTCCCATTTCCCCTCGAGTCAATGTCCATACCATCATCCCGGTTATCCTTAACACCCTCTCTAGCTGGCTCCCTGCTCCTCGCCCCGTCCATGACTGCCGCACCGCCTCCCGCTCTTAGCTGATTGATGGCCCGGATCGTATCAATTGCCGCATGTAATGTTCGTCTAGCATTGAAGTTCTTCTTCACGGTAGGCAACAAGTCCTCCTTCCCAACGGCAGGGTCTTTGGTATTTGTAGAGGGATCAGCAATCCAAGGGTGAGAGAGGGCCTCATGAGCAGTCATGCGGGCGTTGGGGTCGATGGTAAGGCAGCGGCGGATGAATTCGCGTGCAGTCAAACTGACTCCACGCCAGTACTCCAGTGGAGTGAAAGAGTAGTCAGCCACTAGGATAGCTTGCATCTCTTCAAGGTTAGAGTCGCGATCGAACGGGGTATAGCCACAGAGGAGAAAATAGGTTATTACACCTATAGCCCAAACGTCGCTTTGGACAAGTCAGCTCGATGAAGTCCAATAGAGGATAGTATGTGGGTAGATGATCAGAAGGGTAAGCGAATGACATACACGGGTTTCCCATGCCCCGACTTCTTGAAGATTTCAGGGGCCATGTATCCTGGCGTTCCGCATGTCGTCGTCAGCACATGAAACTGTTCTTCATCCATGATTCGGCTGAGCCCAAAGTCGGCTATGAGCAGGTCGGCGTTGTCTTCTGGAGTGCGAAAGAGCAAGTTTTCGGGTTTAAGATCGCGGTGCACGATGCCGTGGTCATGAAGGTAGGCAACCGCGGACAGTGTGGCGCGAATCAGATCAGCTGCATCGGATTCATAGTAACTGCCTTTACGACAGATACGGTCGAATAGCTCTCCGCCGAGGGCAAGGTCCGTGACAAGATACACTGGAGGACAGGTTAACAGAGACGCCTAAGATCAAGAACAGGAAAGGCCTACGATTATTCATAGTCTCAAAATAATCCACCAACGTCAGAATGTTTTGATGACCCATGCTCACCCTCTTCAGCACCGCTATCTCATTTCGGACCTGCGAAGATAACGTGGTCAGCCGACTTCATCCCTACGAACCCAACTTCGATACTGTAGCTTCCATATCTAGGTCTGTCACTTGCTCGTCGTCACGCACCATATGCTCTCGGCCGGCCATGAGCCTTTTGTTGATAACCTTTGCAGCATAATAACGCCCAGTGTCAATGTGTACGCACTCTTTGACGACACTGTAGCTGCCTGCTCCCAAGGTCTTGCCCGTCTTGTATCGGCACGGCTGAATTTGTGCCTGTCCGCTCTGCGGCCTCGAGGCTGGAGCTTGCGTGGATGGGTTCGCTGTCGCCATGTGAACGTTCTGGGTCTGTCTTTCTTTTTCAACTTTCCCGTCGTCCTGTCTCTCTTGGAGTCGCCTTCTTGGTCTCAGCGCTCTTCAGCCTCGTCGGCTGACAGTTGCAGCTGCCGTCGGCCCCACGAGCACAGACAGACGAATAGTGTACCTAGCAATGATTATAAGGACGACAAGAGTAGTTTGTCTCGCAAACAGTACCGGCAGTGCAGGAACGAGCGGCAGGCGTGCGGATCCTTGTGGGGTATGGATTGTTCCGCGCGTAGACAGGCGTCTCCTATCGAGGATCACACGCGAGCGAGGCGGGCGGGACGGTCGCACGTCGCAAATCCCCTAGCGCTGGTGCTGGCCGTCAGTGGTCAGCACGGATATGGGTTGAGCTGATCCGGAGGCGTTGCGCGGGCGTGGCCTTGGGAGAGTCTGACTTGATCGCGCCGACGTAGTTCCTTGATCGGTCTGAGCGGAAGTCCAGGACAGGCTTTGAGCAGCAGATGAGCGCACAAAGGCGGTGGGCAAAGTGTGAGGTAAAGGGGAGGGGAGGGGAGGGGAGGGGAGAGAAGGGTAGGAAAGTGGAGTGATGACCTGGGGGCGTGGTCGAGGGTCTTGGTGTTGTGATGGTGCCGGATAGCGGGGCGCTGTCGGTTGATCCCTGTCAGTCCTGCTGCCTTGTCATCCAGGGTGCGAGGGGCCAAGGCCAGGACCGGCGCGCGATTGTGGTTGAGATGGACGGATCGCCCTCGAAGCGCACAGAGCTACGCATCTACATCTTGAACACGGCTGTAGCTTGTGCACTGAAACCTCAAGTTCCCAGAAGTCCTAGAGAGGCCCGCGGCCCGACCTTCACTACCTAAGCATGACAAGAACAAGAAGAAAGCGCTGAAAAGCTGCACGCGTCCTTTGGCGGCCGATGTCTGGACAGGTCCGATGTATCCCAGATTCCCAAACATTAAACAAACTCCGTGCTCCGCTCCCTCCATGCTGACATGAAATTAATCGAGATGAGTGCTTCAGGTATGCGGCGAGCCTTCTAAACCGCTGCAGCAGGAGCCTCGCCCTCGGCAACCACGGCAACGTTGAGACCGCGGTTCGAGCTTTGCAGTACCAGCTGCTCGTGTCGTCTCGCCCGAAGGAAATCGGATATAGACCGGATCAGGATGAACCAGCCAACGATCATGAGTATATATGCCAGCCACTCGCTTGTGGTGATGCTCCCGCCTGCACTGCTGCTCGAGTCGCCTGTGACATTGTTCGGGTCGAAGTCGGTATTGTTAGGGTCCGAGGGCGCGTTATCATAGCCACCGGTCGGCGTCCCTCCGACATCTCCACTGCTGGCGGCGCCCTTCATCGTGAAGCCATACTGAACTAGAGTGATCCCTAGACCTGCTCTGGCGCCATTCTTTGCGGCATGTGTTGTGTGGAGGAGGTATGTGAGCAAGAATCCGACAAGCTGGAATGCCATCGAGATGATGGCGTTCCAGACAAATGAAAAGACAGAGCCAACAGGCAGACCGTCGACGAAGACCTCATCAGTATGAAGACCAGGCGCAAGGATAGTGGTTTCCCAGTAGGGCGGTGTTGCGTCTGCGGCGGCCTGCTCGTACGTCTAGTGATCGTTAGCGGCAGAGTCCATGTCTTGTTTCCATTTTGCACAGATTCGTGCTCGCACGAAAAGAGAAGGCCCACTTACCGGAGGCTTTTCTTCCGCATCCTCTCCTCTCGTCGGTTTTGCGCTCAAATTTGCGAACACTCCATCATTGCCCGAACCGCCCCCAACTGTCCTGCCCGACGTTGGAGTAAAAGTAGGAAACTGCGTGACTCTTCTCTCGATGGGCCGTGGTATTGCTTCCTGTTGACTCGAACTTCCATCGCCGGTGACATCGGCAGTGGCGTTCGGCTGGCCACGCATCAGTCTTTGGCGATCGTCCACTCCATCGTGCTCCTCATCCGAGTCATCATCATCAGGACCAGCAAAGGTATCTTCCAGCTCGCGATCTGCATCAGATGCCAGCGGGTCGTGTCCAGAAAGCAGATGTCGCGAGGTTGGAGAGGAGGCGCGGGAGCGGAACGACGGCGGCGGAGAGGATGGGATTGGATATTGCGGGTTTGAATAGCTATCGTGCTGTGGAGAGGAATCGTCGTCCTGCGCAGCGACCTGCATCACGAGCGGTCCGTTAGTATGTTGTGCGATGCGTGGGCTCGTCCTCAGGCAGACGGCATCGGTCGGATGGGCGCTTACCCTCTCATAGCGCTGTGGAGCCATGATCACGCTCGAAATCGCGACTATCTGGATATATGTTCAAAGGAGAGACAGGGACGGAGAGAGAGTGGCTGCAAAGGTCGGGCGATGGTGATGATATCGAAGGAAAGGAGGCAGTCGGCGTGGTGGTGAGGGACGGCGGCTGAGACGCAGCGCCTGGTCGAAGATGGGTCACTCAGTGAGGTGCCGTCTTTGTGGCGCTGCGGGAATCCAAGCCCCCGTGGTGTCCGGGCGAGTCCCAGTTGAGTCTAGCGATAGGGGCTTAGCACGACCGTCAGTTGGGTCGGCAACAGCGAGATGAGAAAGCTGTGAGCAGCAGCAGCAGCAGCAGCAGCAGGATACGGGAGCACTCCCTACCTGTAGCTCTCTCACGGGCGACAATAACTTACGAGCGCCTGCTGAGCTGAGAGAAAGCTGGCGAGAAGTTCCTGTCGGCGCGCTTCCTAATTAAACGCGTGCCTCTGCCCTCATCAGCCTCCCCAGGGAACGGCACCGGCGCTAAAGGCCCTGACAGCGTCACTGGCCCTGCATAGCAGGATCATCGACGCAGGCATCGTCTCCAGAAATCAACGCCCTCAGCTCTGTCAACATCACTGCATTCATTCGGACGCATAATCACCACAGCATCTACCCAGTTGCCCACCTGTCCTCCGTTGACACCGAGAACAACGTCAAACACTACCCAGGTAGTGAAGCACAGCGACCTCCGGCGCAAGCAATGGCATCCGTAATCTCGCACCTACCCACCAGCTGCATCGTACACTATTGACTGAGTACTCACAGGCCAACGTATCAAAGCATTATGCCCGCCTGGCCCAGCTCTGGCCCAAGGACCCTTTGCGCCCCACAGTGTCTTTCCCGGCAGCTCTCAAGGCCCGCTCCCTGGCAGCTGTGTCCGAAGCCGAAGAACTGCGCAACATCAATGCTTTATACTCTTTGCTCGACAACCGGTATACCAAGGCTTATCCGGTGTCACCGAACCTACTGAAGCCAACGAGCAACCCGACCTATTATGAAGATCTGATGGTAGAGTTGAGCAAGGCGCCGGAGAGGGGTTGGTTCGAAAGATACGTCAACAAGTGGAAGGGGTTCCTAAGATTCTCATAGTTTTGAGACAATATCCCGCATTACAACCACGGTTTTGTGGGTTTGAGGCCCATGTCTGTGCTCGACGACGGACATCAGGAATCAAAGGTTTTGCTGCTCGGGACGTTGATCGCATGACAAGCTAAGTTCTATGTCTGTACACAATAGCATCACTAGCGATTACGGAGACCTGTTCAGCACTCAACCAGTGACATTGAATACATCCATGTATTGCACTACCACATCATTGGCATCGATCCGCATCCACTGTTCGTCTATACCAGGTCCTTACAAAAGCAAAGGTATCTGAGCACGATACACACATGCCGCCCCTTCGAAGTCAAATGCAGATGCAGTACGCCGCCTTGTTTGTACAAAACCCCCCCACCCCAGAGCGCACGACCGTCAGACGCCATAATTATCGCAGCAATGTCATCAGCAACCACCACAAGTTGACCGAGAGTAAAGGCATATGACACCAATCAGCCCACGATTGGCGAACATGATGAGAAGCTTGAGAAGCTCAAAGAGACGACTGTCAAACACTTGCGGCAATCAATCATGTTGCCGCCGAAGCGTAAGGCAGCGTGGGTTTCGCGGCCAGCGTCGCAGCCAGTCTTTCGCGATTAAGCTTCTCCTGCTCCATCATAGCGCGATCAGCTTTTGTGACCCGGGGCTTTCGGACAGTCTGCCCTCCACGAGATCCGCGACCGCCACCGCCTCGTCCTCTGCCGCTGGTAGTATCACCTCTAGTAGTGCCACCGCGACCTCTGCCACGACCGCGCTTAACAGTGCCGTCGGCCCTGGAACTTTGGTCAGCAGAAATCATTATATAAACGGTCGAGTCCGAACAGCTTTCCGACAAGGCCACAGAGTGCGCAGAGTAAGGACGAGAAGAAGAAGGTATATACCTCTCAACAGAGGGTTTCTCTCCCGCGGTAATAAGCGGGCCGCTGTAGACGAAGAACCCATCCTTGGCCATGAGTGCAGATTGCTCCCAAGCTAGCTCTGTGTCATCGATGAAATCGTCGTCCTTGTCATAGTCTTCGATCTTCTTCTTTCTCTTCCTCTTTTCACCCGTTGCTGTGAGATCGTCATCCATGCCCCCCATGTCGACGTTGCTCTCGGGCTCAGACAGGTCGACAGACATGTCATCGGCTGATGCAGCACCGGACCCTTTCTCCAAAGCAGCTGTAGCTGCGGCGAGCTGCCGCCTGCGCTCCTTCGCTGCTGCTATATGCGGATGCATTGCAGCGAAACCGTATTTCTTCTCGACTTCGCGCGCGAAGTTAATGGTAACATTTGTCTGGCCTTTCAGAGGAAATGTAAGCCATATGTTAGCGCCTAGCCCCGGTGTCGCTCCATTGGACATTCCTGGAAGGCCGAGTGGTGTAGCGGACAGAAGACCACTTCCTGAAGGCAAGGACGGCGGCATCTCTTTCTGCCTCATGGCTTTCTGCGGCGGCGTCGGTGCAGTCGGAGGTGTGCCAGCAGATTCGGTTTTCTTCATAGGAGGCGCCCTGGAACCAACTTGCTCTTGCATGACAACGTCCATGCTGGAATTGTGCATGGGGATGGGTTTGGCCGCCTGAACGTGCTCGCTCGGGGGCCCAAAGGGATTTTGCTTTGGCGGTATTGCAGCAGGCGAGGCGGGCGCAGACGTTACAGAGACCGGAGGCTGGAAACGGGTCTGCTGTGCAAGGTTGTTTGCGACGGGCGGCGGATCTATCAGACTGTTGATTGAGGGAGACGCACTCGCTCGGTTGACTAGTCGCTGAGATGCGGATGGCGACACCGGTGGGACGCTTCCGGCATGGTGGTTCTGCCCAATGGGCACAGTAGAGGAACGGATGGGGTCATAGAGCTGGCCGCTTGAAGCAGGGCGAGGCGTGGACGGGTTCTGGGCGGCAACCTGCGAGAGACTGGGATGTTGCAGGGGCTCCTGGCTGTTTGTCGGTACGGGCGGCGAGGGCGCAGGCTGGATGGTCCCGACAAGGTCGGTGATCTTGGGCTGCTTGGTAGTGGCAGGCTGCTGCTGCGCGGCCTTGACGTTGTCTTCGTCGTCGTCGGCGGCAGCGGCAGCTTGGACAGCGGATGTGTCTGCAGCCTTGCCAACGCGCTTCCTGCGCTGGACAGGGGGTGCGTTTGGATCCTTTGGAGCGCGTGGCTTCCTCACGACCTTTGGTTTTTCCTCTCCGTTCGCGTTCGCGTTCGCAGCGGATTCTCTCTTTTTGCGCGGCTTCTTGGCGGGCGCGGACGTTGTGGTCGAAGGTGTGGCGTTGTTATTTTTAGCGGGGATGGGTGCATTGGGAACTGCACCACCAAGAGGGATCGTGGAGCCGTGACCGTTGGAGGCCAGCGGGGCGCTGTTGGCAGACGACGGGGCTTCAGGGCTTCTCGGCGGCGTCGATAGCTCGTTTTCGGAAGACTCAGCACCTGGCTCCATCTTGCGACTCATCAAAGCAGGGCGAGACAAGCCACAGGCCTAACTAGTGCAGGGCAACCTCAACGACACGTCGGCGGTCGCGATACCTCCACCACCACGTCAACAGAGATGCAAAAAGAGCACTGGGGCCAAAGGGCAGCGCCGGGCGAGCTCGTCACCGCCGTCACGAGCTGCGGCGGACCGTCGAGGAGGGGAAGGCGGGCGTTTGGCGATGGAAGACGATCCGGGGAGACGAGCAGCAGATGGAGTATCGTCGCGGCAGGGCGGAGGAGCGAGGAGGGAGAGGAAGTGGAAGTGGAGGAATGGAGTAGTCGAGAGATGGAGGGAAGGGTGGATATAATCGTGGTGCTGGCTCCAGCTGCGAGACCGCGAGCCTAACGAACACCCGACCGAACGAGTCTCGGGAGTGAAACTGCCTGCTCAGAGAAGGAAGGGGCGCGCCCAGCCGCAAGCCTCCACTTGCGTGCCATTCAGAGCAGCCATTTGATATTCTGAACGGGCGGCTTTGGAGGCACCCTCAGCGGCCGGTAGCCGGCTGGAAGCAGCTGATCTGGATCCGCCTTCCTCGTGGCGTCTCCAAGGCCGTTCGTTTGCGCGGCGGAGAGGCCTAGAGTGCGAGCGTGAGCTGTTCTTTGCGTGGAGCGTTGGTCGATGGTCCATCCCGTCGCATCTGTGGATGGTCCGTAGAGATGCGTGTGGCGGTGCGCGCTTGGCCGTATCCCTACTAGCGCCTTGGATGCAAGCTGTCGATCTGGTGGCCCTGAAAACCTACTGTAAGCTGTCAACCCGACCACACCAACAACCACCCCCTCCCCTTCCCGACACCTACCCGCCATCACAATGTCCGTCCATGTCGGCGAGCGCTTCTATGTCAACTTCGACGACCCGGAGCGCGGCATCGTCGGGGACAAGGTCGAAGGCGCAGAGCCCGCACCCGCGTCGCCGCCCCGGCCCATGGCCTTCGACTTCATCGGCGACATCAAGGAGCGCACCGTGTCTGATGTCAAGCCGCCTGCCGCACCCACTCTGAAGAGCACCGCTACTGGCTTCCCTGCGCACAAGAAGCGTACGCGTGAGTCTGCCTTCAAGAGGAGTCGCGCTTCGGTTGCGGACGGGCCTCCACGTAGCATCGCACCGCCGTCGCCCGCCCGCCCGCCAGTCCCTTTCAACCAAGGCGCAAACCCTGATCAGGCCGAGCGCGATCAGATTGACGAAGAAAACAAGCAGAGGATAGCGGCAATGTCTCCGGAAGAGATCGAGCTGGAGCAGAAAGAGCTTCTGGCGTCGCTGAGCCCTGCCTTCATCGATCGACTCCTGAAGAGGGCAAACCTCAACGATGGCAGCAATGAAAGCAATTTTTCGGGAATAACTGATGCACCGCAGACGACTTCATCTGAAACAGACATTCCCAGACAGCCTAAGTCTAAAAGTGTAACATTCGATGTGGCAGACGAGCCCTCGACTTATCAACCTCAAGTGACCCAGCCGTCCCGCGAAACATCCACCGATTCTCCAGAGGTCGACAATACAAGACCGCGGATAGGACAAGTACGGGATGAAATGTTGCCACCAGAAGGCACCATCCACTTCCCCCGGCCGTCTCAGCCACCAGAGCTCGACCCGTCCGATCCCAACTTCTTCGAGGATTTGCATAAAAAATACTTCCCTGAGCTTCCAGCTGATCCGTCATCACTCTCTTGGGCCGCTCCACTCCCAGTGCCAGACTCTGAAGCCGACCAAAGATCTTCATACTATCCTAAGCTTGACTCTTTTTCGGTCAAGAGTCTACGATTCTCATTCACCGGCGCTCTTATCCCTCCACGAGCTGCGCGTGATGTGCCTGTGACGAAGGGTCTGCACCACCACTCAGATGCGCCTGAAGCAGCAGGCTATACCATCCCAGAGCTCGCAATCTTGGCCAGAAGCAAAGTACCGGGACAGCGATGCATGGCTTTTCAGACACTGGGCAGGATACTCTTCCGACTAGGCAAGGGAGAATTCGGCCTCGAAGGTAATACTATCGACGTTGATGGACCGGAGGTACTCAAGGAAGGCTACGAGGAGAAAATCAAAAAGGAAGACGAGGAGGATTCGGCCGAAGTTGCCCGAGGGCTTTGGGACTGCGTTCAAGAGGAACGTGTCATTGATATTATGACCGCAGAGCTGAGTAGGCAGAACGGTCATTTGACGGCGAAGACATACGCCCAGGAGGCCTTGTGGCTGTGGAGAAGAGGTGGTGGGAGGAAGAAGAGGGCCATCTAGTGCGTCGACACTAGTTGAATAAGGCCCGCATGACACGAAATGACACGGATGATGCCACGACGAGCAGCTCTCGTTCCTGTAAAGACTGTGACACACTCCTTCCTCCCGGTGAGGTATCTTAGCTTCCCCTCACGTGACCAGGTGACTCGGACGGGATAAATCTCGCGTAGTGCTCGATATGTTAAACAGTGCAGGAGCTTCAAATTAATGGTGTTATAACCAAAGCTAGTGCAGGTAACGAGGTCGGATCCAGAGGGACATCTCGATGCCAAATATTTCTACATCTTTGCCTTAATCTCTTCCAACAGCTTCGCCAACTGGCTTTTGTCGGCCTCTTGAGCTGGCCATCCAACAGTCAAGCCCTCGCTCTCATTTGGCTTGGGGATCATGTGGAAATGTACCTAGCAATACCACCACTGACGTTAGCTACAGCCTTCATGCTGATATTGCAACGGGATGCCTACGTGGTCGACAACCTGGTGTGCAATCCGCCCATTGTTCTGCAATATGTTGTAGTCTGAGCACCCCACTGCTTTGGCGATACGCTTCGCAACGGGCTGCAATGACAAGTACATGAAGTCTCGTTAGCCACGTCCTTCTCTTCCCTCACGCTTGGAGCTTGATATGTATCGGAAGGGAATCGCACCAGGATTTCAGTTAGTTGATCGTCGGGAATATCGGTCAATTTGGCGCCATGGTGTTTTGGAATGATGAGCTGCGTGCCAGCGATGTCAGCCCTCCGCGTTTGACTCAAGCCGAGCAGGTGGGTGATTGTACAGAGTGACCCTGACTGAGAGGACCGATATCGAGGAAGGCGAAGACTTTATCGCTCTCGAAAATCTTCATTGAGGGGATCTCTCCTGTACAAGTTTTAGCTCGCCGAGCGCAAGTCAGGAGAAAGGGAATAGCCGGAGAGCGACGGCAGGCTACCTTTGATAATTTTGCAAAAGATACAGGCAGCCATTGCGGAAACTCGAGCTCGATTGCTGCGATTGCTGCGGTCGATATTGTGCAATCAGCTCAGGTCAGTGGTGGTAGGCAGGAGCTGTGGTGGGGATCTGAAAGCTTGAGATCTGTGACGTGCCGCGGGGCACAACAGCTCTCGCCGTACAGGAAAGGGCTGCCTAGGATTTGCCGGTAACGTTAAACTATGCTGACATGAACCCAAAAGCGTAGTAGCGTGGCTTTTTTACTCCATTCTCGAATCCGTCCTCTCCGACTCGGCAGGTACCGTCCCCCACTGCCAGGGGTCGCACTCGAAATTGCTGTAGCATCGGAACTCGTTGCTGAGACCCTTCGCATGCTGCACCTCAAAAGTTGTTGTACGGACGCCGGGTTTCCCATAGAGCTTGCTGATGAGCTCCTCCATCCTCTCTCCCGTGCAGACGATGAGTCGAAGGCCTGGTGAGGATGTCCAGGACCTGGACAGCCATCTGACGGCCAATGCGGCTGGTGGTCGCCTGATTAGCCTGGAACCCTGATCGTCTACGAACTGTGGTGATCCCATACGAACCTTTGGTCTGGCAGTCCACACTGAGAAACGGGGGGTCGCATATAATGCGGTCGAACTGGCCCTTCAGGCTTGCTAGAGACCTTCAGCACTTGAAAATTTCGTTACCCGCCGCCTGACTTACGAGGCAGACGATCGCGATACTCGAAGTCGTACGGCACGAACTCCTTGAAGACCTCGAAGCGCTGGTCAAACTCCAGAAGCACTATGTGAGGGCAGATCGTATATTCGTTGGAGGCCTGTTCAACCTCAGCGTCGATAGCTCCGACTCTTAAGATACCTTGACCTGCTCACCAACAGGTTTTTCAGTTGAATGAACACACTAGGCGCTGATACAACCGCGATGCTCGTCTGGTCAGTGGCGCCATGAAGAAGCTGTCTCGCCAGCACCTCAGCTGTCCGATCATTGTACTAATGCAAAAATCAATTAGGAATATCCGGCTATGTTGCCACAGAAGCTCATGCCCAAAATTGGCTGGCATTCCAGTCTTCCGTGAAGGCCTCCATAGTCAGCGGACGCTTTGTTGCTGTTGTTGTGTCGAAGTCTGCCTCGGCGGCTGCGCGTAGGTCTTCGAACTGCTTTGCGCGCTGGTCGCGCTCTCCAAGGAACTCTTGCAGAGCACCGAGGGCATTGGCGGAGAGTTGGCTGACAAAAAAGTCAATATTTAGAGAGTAGATGTATGAAAGAAGGAGAGCATTGCATACGGCACATTGTCGTCGTATTCGAGGGTCATATTGCGGGAGTGGTAGGGAGAAAGTACTTTTTGAAGTTTAGGTAGGAGAGGAAACACCTTGCTGAAGGCGTTGCCGATATGGGATAACTCCAAAGCACTGCACTCAGAGTATTCCGTACTAGGATAGGGACGTATGAGCCAGCAGTGGCCTAGTACGAATGGAGAAGTTGTTTCAAGCATGAGATAAATTACCGGACTTACCGGCATTAGAACGCCGGCGAATCGTGACAACTCTACAACAGTAGTAGCCTCGGTCCACGGATAAGGCACCACGATCTCCCGCTTCGAATTTCCGGCTCACAAGATAAGTGATTCCCGCAATGCGCTGCTTCTCATGCTGTGCCGCTTCCTGTCGTCGTCCCTGAGAATGTCACTACAAGCAACGTTGCCGGAAGTGGAACGCCTTAGTCCGCGGGTGATACGCATTTTAGGTGGAAACCCTGGAAAGGTATGCCTTGACCTATCACTGCTATCCATGATCTAACGGAGGCATCCAACGCAGTTCACCCTTCAAGGCACACACGGACACAATCCTGTAACCCGGGTATGGGACTAACACTTTCAAGGGACAAACACCTACCTTGTTGGCTTCGGCCCGCGCCGCATCCTCATCGACACGGGTGAAGGCAAGCCCGCTTGGTCTGCTTCTGTCAGTAGGGTCCTTGCAGATGAACAAGCCAGCATATCCCTCGCAATTCTCACCCATTGGCACCATGATCATATCGAGGGCGTACCGGACCTTCTCTCTTTCTCGCCAGAGACCAAAATCTACAAGCACGACCCTAGCGAGGGACAACTAGATATTCTTCACGACCAGAAGTTTGAAGCTGATGGCGTGACACTGTCTGCTTTCCACTGTCCAGGGCACACAACAGATCATATCGCACTGGTCCTTGAAGAGGAAGATGCCATGTTTACAGGAGACAACGTCCTTGGCCAGGGCACAGCTGTTTTTGAGGATCTGGCTGCTTACATGTACAGTTTGTCTCGCATGGCAACTCGATTCAGTGGTCGCGCCTACCCAGGCCACGGTCCAGTCATCGAGAACGGTAACTCCAGAATTGCGGAGTATATAAAACACAGGGAGGAGCGTGAGAGCCAGATCTTGAACGTCTTGGGAAGAGACAAAGAAGACCGAAGTAGAAGTGACCACGGTTGGACGCCGGTGCAAATTGTAAAGATCATCTATGACGATGTACCGGAGAGCCTGCATGTTGCAGCGCAAAGAGGGGTCTTGCAGGTTTTGGATAAGTTGGTAGAAGATGGCAAGGTATCTTATAACGAGGTTGCAGGGTCATGGAGTTTGAAAGACAGATCGGCTCTTTAAGAATGCATTCACCACTAGAACTGCTTAGGATTTCTCTTATTGAAAGCAGAGCATTATGAATCTGGATAATCACAGCTACCGTACCGACAGCATGGGCAGTTGAATTTACGTGTACTCCTCCAAGGTCTCTCCAGCTTGCTTTAACATCGCCCAATAATTAAACCATAACCTGACAGCCGGAACTCAATAGAAAAGCGTGCACTGGAGCTCGAGACCATTAAATCATATCCTGAAAAATTTCAGCTTACATCAAACCATAAGGAGTATGGTCGTGACAACATGAGGCTCGGAGAGATGAATCACCATTTTGAGGCCGATGTGATTACTTGAGCATGGGCTCGCTCGACCTAGAAGCCTATCAGCTTAACCCTTGGTTTGATTTTCCAAGGCAAAATGATACATAGTTGTCTCAATTTGATAAATTTCAAATGGCCACCCGGGTTTGCTTTGACTATTTGAGCATTATGATCTGATATCCGCGACCAAGCCGACCTTGACTATTCCTTATAAGGGTAGTGATAAACATGAGTTAGTAAATTTTCGGTTCTCCCTTGTACACCTAATATGCACTTCTTGCGAAACCAGAACGAATTATTAGTGCGTGTCAAACGATTGTGAGACATGGGCAAGCTCCAGGACTTCGGATTTATTTTACCCTACTTCGGAAAATTTGAGATATTGACGGCTTTCAGAATCCCTTCTAGTCCGAGACCCGGACCGCCTGGGAACAGGTCTTTCCATACGCCATCTTGGACGCGCTCTGAGCTCGCGAGGATTTTCCAATGCGGACTGGGCTCAGACTTGAGCCACTTGAAATCATCGACCTGGTCCCAAAGGTTTGAC
This sequence comes from Saccharata proteae CBS 121410, assembly GCA_010015785.1. Classification (NCBI taxonomy): domain Eukaryota; kingdom Fungi; phylum Ascomycota; class Dothideomycetes; order Botryosphaeriales; family Saccharataceae; genus Saccharata; species Saccharata proteae. Next base: position 51,420 of record ML978731.1, read on the forward strand.
CCGGGTTCGTTGTCGTTGATCTTTGATTGGCAAAGTTAGCGTCAAGTATCTGGGAATGCCTCTTGCACCAACAACAATTGGTAGCACCAGACCGACAAGCGTTCTGCTTTGACCAGAGTTCTTGTTGTACAGCGATGGGGACGAATATGACCGATAAACTTACAAATGTTGTCGGAAGCGGCGCAAAATTTATGTTAGCGCAACTCTCGATAATTGGCCGGCTTGAGCAATGGAGATAAACGTTGACATTGTTACACTCGTGCATTCTGAATTGTCGACATGAAACTACAACGACGCAGTTCTCTAAGCCAGTTAAATGGATAGGTCCAGCTACCTTACCACAAACCACGAGAGAAGATTTTATGTTCTTCACTGTCAGTCCTGCGAAAGGCCCACCGTGGGCGGTCGGCTGACTCATGTCGACGATGCAGTGGCGGAGGTTCATCAGGGTGCCAGAGCTTGTAGCATGCGAAGCCGAAGAAGGCAGGATGATATGGAGATTTGAATGGCCCGATATCATGACACTGGTCGACTCGGAGAACGAGGGCTTTCGCAATACGGAGGCGGCTCGTTGCGCAGCGCTCAGGTTCCTGTTCACAAACGCATCTTCTCCTGTCTGGTCTTCTGCAGGCGTGTTTATGGTCGGGCTGGCGAAAGCGCTTGACCCAGCCGTCGAGGGCTCGGAGTCGTTGTGGCCGGGCACTCGGAGCCGTTGCTGCGAGGCAAGTTCGGCGGCATCATTGAGGGAGATGGCAGAAGGATTCTTATTGTGCGATATGGCAAAGGCTGCGGCGGAAGGCTTGCTGGAGGACTTGAAGGTAAACTTGCTGCGAGGCGCGAAAGAGGAGCGGGTCTGGTTCAGCTTGTCGGAGAGGGCTTTGATAGCCTGCAAATCAAGGTATGGTCAGCGATGCAGACTCATGGACAAAGCGAAAAATGGTCTGCTGGGTGCCTACCTCGGCGTAAGTTCGCTGGTCGTACGCGGGAATGTAGCTTGAGGCGTCCTTGACCTCATGCGACAGTCTGGCGATGCCAGCGAGACAATGATCGACGGCATCCTGCCGCTCGCCGCCAGAGGCAGCCTTGTCGGACAGCCGACCAATTTGCTCTTGCAATGCTGCTCGTCGCGCCGTTTAGTTGACGGGTGCTCGCATGCCGCGACTTCAGGCAGCGGGCTCACCGGTGACTTCGTGCTGGAAGTAGCGGAAGAAGCGCTCCTTCAGCCCCAGTTCGGGATGCGGAGAGAGGGGGTCCATGACTTCCATGCTGGCTGCAGCAGATGCAGTGGTCAGGGTAACGTTAAGTAGGGAGGGGTGACAATCGAAGGTCTTCAAGTAGAGCCCATGGCGGGGCCCGCGTTCGAGGGCGACACTCAGCCTTCTTATATACCGTAACTACGGGAGTTCGAGTGCCGCGTAACGGTCAGAGCGGACGATCGCTCCTCATGGACTTCGAGGTTCCCGCATGTCCAGCAGACCCGGGCGCATAACCTAAGTACGCGCATGCCTTAGCCTCGTACTCTGGCCATCAACCCAGCACTGGCTCCCACCTGCATTGATTGGCACGACCGAAATCACCAGTAGATGGGAGAGCGCGGCCGGGCGGCATCAGGCGCTACGTAGTCAATAACTAACGTTAAACCCCCGCCGAGTGCGGGGAGCTGCAAGGATCCGTTGCCGCTGTCGGGCCGGTGGGCTTCACCACGGACTCAGGGACCAGGCGGGAGTGCGAATAATGTATCAACGCCATACGCCCGTCGATATTCGATCATTCCATCGTCTCCGTCTTGCAACAATCTACAAAGACCATGACCGCAAGCAGTGGCCAGTACCAAATGCAATCCCATCTGATCCACGATTTGCCCCGCTCGCTCGAGCCACCGAGCCTCAACGAATCACCCCCACACTTGTCTCGACCTTTTTGGACAGCAGCTCTTGAGTTCAGTGAGCAGGGGGCGCGCGGACATCAATGCCGTAGTTTTCTTTGATTCTCTGGCGTCGCCTCTCCTCGTAGCCCGGCGCATAGATACCTGAACAACCATTAGCATCAGCTCAAGCAATCGGGTGATATTGATCTTCACCTCGGCCCTCTCCTAGCTCCTCTATGGTCTGCTCCATGGGAATCCTCTTGTTCTTCCGCAGGAACTGCTTTCTTTCGAACTCATCCACAGTCGGATCTGTCGAACGTCCACCCAAGCTTCCTCCCGTGTAGTTGAAGACGCCCATCAGCAGCGACAAGCCAGCGCCGTACTTGAGCACTGCTGGCAGTGTCCGACCTGTTTTGCGACTTTAGCCTTTGAAGAGTGTCCATCCGGATCAGGGGCGACGTACGCCAGATTCCGCACATTGAACCACCAAAGAAGCCTCCCACGGCGTCGTTCCAGGCATCATCCTTCGCCCGCAAGTTGGCAGTTGCGTCCTTGAAGAATTGAAAGGAGAAACCCATCGCCGCTGTCCGGTTTCAGTATGATACTGGTCAATGAATTGACCGCTAGTACAGCTACCTACCGAGCATGCCGATGGTGCCGCCATACTGCGTAAAGACTCCCATGGGTCCATAGTTCGCTCTTTGCAAGGTGTTCCGGACGGCGGCGATGGAGAGTCCAGCGACGGTGGTGAGCGCAGTCATCTTCATAGTATTACGGAGAGTGTCCTTCGGGTGGTAGACGCCATGATTAAAGGCCATTGCAGACATTCTGGGGGATTTACGCTCGGTGATGGTCGGTGATGTCGGGGATGGGGTCATCCGAGTGTTAGGTGTGGAGCTCACCTCCCGGTCACTGACAGTACCGTGCGGCGATGGCCCGAGCATAGGCGGTGGGCGCGCATTACGGCAGAACGCGATGATGCTCGCGCAGCGCTTGCAGCGTTGGAACGCCGTAACCCTCAACGAGTCCACTCGAGCAACAGGTTGACCGTCTCTTTCAGCTCCGACTCGATCTTGACTGAGGATCGCACGGCGACACTTCTCCAGTACCCTACGCTCCAGGGTCGCAACTTCCTACTGCAAGCTCGATCTGTTTCTTTAGGAAGCTCACCATCTCCTTGCGCATGCCTGTTTCCGAGCACTTTTTTGCCTAGAACGCTCGCATCGGCTCCCAGCGCCTCTAGAAGTAACGATACCAAGGTTCCAATCATCCATCTCTGGCGTAAAACCAATTCAGGTGAAGTGGTGGTTTCCCAGTCAAAGGCCTCAGACGGACTACCGCTGAGGTTCGCGGTACCCATGTCTTCAAAGCCCGGTACTTCCAGAAATACCACCGCTCACGCCCGTTGACAGCGGAAGCTAACATGTCACACAGGTAAGACAGCTCCACGGCTTATTGAGGACCTCTATCACCATGACCCGCGACAATCTGCGCCGGCAATACTTGCCGATGCGCCTTCACACTACGATCCGAAGAGGACACCGTCTCCAGCCTTCGCACCAGGCAGTTGCCACCATAATTTCATGTTAAAGCGGTCTCAGAGCAAGCTGGCGACAGCGGATGTGCGAAAACTTCCGCATTCGGTCTACAAAGTGGCTTCTTACTGTCGCAAATGCCGGTACCACTTCGACTTACTGCTTGACTCTAGAGCTGCTGGTTCCAGCCTCTGTCCAAGCGAACGCTTCCCTCTGCATCACTTCCTCTTCTTAGCCGAAGAAAGTACACAAGCATCACACACATTTCGCTGTTCTGCAGAGACTTGTAATGTGCTGGTCACAGTCACTATCAAGGACCCACGCATAACCAAAGAATTCCTCACCGCGTTGATGGACCCTGGCGTTATAGAACAACGATTCAAGGCCGCGAAGGATCAAGATCCGTCCCGAACGGAGTTGGCAAAAGCCCGCCCTGTTGATCCACCGTACGTGCTTAGCATGTACCTCCGCGATGCGCTATGGAAGAGAGAAGGAAAGACGCGTATCCCTTGTCGGAATAAGAAATTCATGGTGTGCTTTGGGACGGATTGCGATTCGCTCCTTGGTGCCTTGGGTTTCACATACTCTGTGAGCAATGACAATTTACTTGCAAGATGCTTGCCGCTAACCATCTGTAGGAAGGCGAAGAAGGCGGAGATGGCGGGTGGACGCTGCCTTCCCCCGCGGCAGAATACGACCCTGTCAAAGGCGATGTCTTGTATGATCTTCTTGATGACACGCGACAGGAGCTTCAATGTCTCGTCGATAACGAGTCGTATGAGATCAAAAGAACGCTGAACAAATTCGACTACCAGCCTGAAGGGGCACGGGAAGAAATTCAAAGGGTCCTCGGGTCTTTGAAATGTAGCGTAAACGTATCCCATATGATCGGTCATGGGCTAATTCGCCTAAGACGACAGAAAATCACGAACGCTTAATCGCGACCACTCCGAACCCCATCCGTACGTAATTCTTGGCACCTGTGACCGTTTCGTTGAGCATTTGTTAATCTGCGCAGTAGCTACTATGCCAGTCTCGGCGCCATCGAAGATTTCTCGGACGATCTGTTAGGATTTGCATTCGACAGGCAAGTTGCTACTGACCCCGAGAATACACCGTACTACTTCGAATGCCTCGAAGGCCTTGCACATGGACGCAACAGCGAGTCTCTCGACATCAAGAGGGTTACGTTGCGTTCCGAAGGCTTTTTCAGCCGCAGTGATGTGACCAAAGCCTGCGAATACTTTGGTCTCGGTGATGTCACCTTTGGAAGGGGTGTGACAGACGAAGAAATCATCAATATCTTCCAGCTTCGATTAGCAGATACCACTCCCGGTCTTCACCATGAAGTACGAGAGCATCTTCGTGTCATTGGGCAGTACAGGCAGAGTGAAGTCATCAACGACACTGCTGCGGATACGATCAAGTCGCCGGACCAAGCGTTCAACTACCTTGGGATAGACAAAAATATCTCAGAGGATTGGATTTCGACCGTGGCTCAGAATAAGATGCGAGATGTGCCTGATGACGCCGAGAAGATCAGACACGCTGTACAAGTTATCGCTGATGACAGAAAAAGCCAGGCATTGCAGTTGTGGATCCAAACAGGCGAAATGAGCGTAGCCGACGGTATGGACGTGGCGAAAGCCTATTCACTGTTTGGGATCAACGATGGCGCAGAGAACATCGACCTCGATGTTCTGAAGACACAGGTTGCCGAGCTGATCAGAGAAAATCCGGATAAAACGAAAGAGTACGAGCGAGCCGTTGAAGTCATCCAAGAAACCGTGGGTAAAGGGCCCAAAAACAATGCGCCACCCAAGTATCCTCCTGATCAATGGCCTGTCGGCATAAAGAATTTGGGCAATACATGCTATCTCAATGCTATCCTACAGTTCCTTTTCACCATCAGGCCTCTACGGCAATTGGTACTCAATTTTGAGCAGTACAAGATGGATTTGACACCGGAAAGTATTAAAGCAAAGAGAGTCGGCAATCGTAAGGTCACAGAAGATGAGATAAGGCGATCACAGCAATTTGCTCTGGAATTACGCCGGTTATTCATTGAGATGCAAGAGTCAGCAGAGACGATCGGGCCTCGAAGGGAATTAGTGCAAGGAGCCTTGCAATCCGCAGTCGCTGAGGCGCTACCAGAGCATCAGTCGAGTACCGATGACAGTGATGCGACTCTCGTCGGCGATACAGGCGGGGCAAATGGTGATCAAGACGTTGGCAATGCAATCATCGAGAAGTCGGGCGGAATCATTCAAGAGCGCCATACCAACTCTAAGGCCGAGACTCTTCCTGATGTCGAGACTTCAACTGTTGATCATGAACAGATATCACAGGATCCGATGGGCTATGCCACGCTGCCTAAGCCGCAAGATTCATTGATGGACATAGATAATAAGGCTACTCAGTCGGCCTCAGCAGAGTCACACGACGACACCTCAACTGGCAAACCCCCTCACCCTGGTCACAAGCCTCCACTGCCTCCAAGGGCTGCTGAGACAGCACCAGCGATACAAACTGCAGATCAACCCCCTACTACGATACAACAAGATGCAGCGGAGATTTTGAATAACGTTCTCTTGCAAATCAGCTATGCTATTCGAGCAGAAAGCTTCTGGGAAGGAGAGCAGATGGATCTCATTAAGAAGTAAGTAAATAATCGAAGAGAAAGGGACTGTAGCTGATTGATGCAGTCTCTTCTACGGCACGGAGCAGCTATCTCTCGATAAAAAGGGTCAAATCAGCCAGAGAATACAGATCTTCAACAACAGGCTGGTGCCTTTCTTGGATCGGCCCAAGACCATCTACGAGGCCCTGGACGACGACTTCGACAGGAGAGCAATCGAAGGATCCACAGACGTAAGGAAGTGGACAGTGATGCTCAAACCTCCACCCGTCTTATTGATCAATATTGGCCGCGTGGACTTCGACAAAAAGCAAGGCAAAACCGTCCGGTCATACGAACATCTAAGTCTCGATGAGACTATATACTTAGACCGTTATGTTTTGCCGACTGATGATCAAGCCTTGGCAGAGGAGCTTAGTTCCCGGAGGGAGCACGCCTGGAATCTGAAAGATACTCTTTACGCGCATCTCCAGCGTATCAAGGAACTACGCTCATCCGAACTTGAGGCTTCCCTTCCAAAAGTCTTGACAACTACGTCCAAGTGGCTTTCAAAAGTACACACGGCACATGACGACGCTCTTGGCAACCTCGATGACTCAAATATGGCATCGCTGGAAGGAAAACTGAACAGGAAAGCTACCGCAATACAAGCGGAGATCGACCGCCTCAACGCTTCTACCAAGGAAATTGAATCACGACTGTCCCAAGTCTGGTCCAGCTGCAATTCCATGCCGTACAAGTTACATTCTCTCTTCATCCATTCAGGTGGTGCCAGTAGTGGCCACTATTGGGTGTCGATCCGAGACTTCAGGAGCGATACCTGGCGCAAGTACAACGATGAAACGATCGAGAGCATTTGGGATGTGGACAGCGACATCTTTGGAAAAGGCAACACTAACCACCGCGTGACCCCGACCTGCGCAGTCTATGTCAAAGCCGATCTTAGCTACGAGAATCAGCCGCTTGTGGAAGCTCTTAGTCGACATCTGAAGGCGGTACCAAAAGAGACTGAGATGGCCGATATCCAGCACAGTCTTACTGATTTCGGCCCCGACTCTCTAGTAGATGCCCCAATCACTGAGGGCATTGAAATTGATACGCTTGACTTTACAGGGGCGGATAAGGCCGAGGATGAAGCACAGGGCCTGGAATACGGAGAGGGAAACAGAGAGTAGTGAGGTGGGACCTTGACAGCGATGCTCTAGATCGTCCCGAATCAAACCGTCGACCCATTGATATTTTGATACAGAGCACAGGAGTAACAGCCGACGCGTTTGTCCCTTATACTGGTCCTTATAAGCGACAGCGGAAATTTTGATCGCAACAACGGCAGATAGGCGTCGCGATATTCTCACCTTGCTTATCCAGTACCGATCGGGCATGGATGGCTTTGCTGGAGTCTTCGAGTCCCCAATGTTTTTTTCTACAGAGCATTTCATCCGTTGCGTAGCATAGCGAAGCGCTTACTTGAGGCTGCTGTTTTGCGGTCATCACAATTCATTCGATGTGAGAAGGATTTTTGCTGTACACATTTGTTCCAAAGGAGCTCCATGCCAGTGCTTTTCAATCGTTCTTGTATCAGCAACGTCTCGTTTCTGACCGTAATGAACGGCAACCCGACTGCGTAAATGTATTGCAACGTGGAGATACCCATCGCAATTGCGACTTATAATAATGTGTCTTGATTTTGCGACTTTGGCCAACTTTAAGTCCCGTTGGAAATAGAGGGCGGGCTTGATCTGAGAAGTCTCCGAGGGATAATTCCCAAGTTTCAATGGCATAGGAATTTGGGTTGTAAGGTAGCTAGCGACGCAGCTGTGGGTTGCTTTGACCACACCCGGATAGTAGTAACGTTATCTTGTCGCATCCTGGTTGCCGTAGTAACGCGCTCGCGATTTACATGCCGATCCCGCCGTCGGTCACCAAACACCGAAAGCTCCCTTGCTACTTTTCAGGTTACTTGTAGTAGGTACCACCCGAGTACAATGAATACACCCGTAGACCTATCCACTACGCGATAATGTATTCATACATCCAAGCCAACCCATGCGGAGCGCAACTCGCGCAGCCACCTAACTGCTTGCATCACCACAGCGCAAATATCCAACACGCGTACGTCAACGCAACCACCTCCCAGGAAGCCGCCAGTACCGTCAACACAAGCCACACAATCGAGCCGGGAGCGAATATCCAAAACGCGAGACCAAGAAAGCGACCGACTGAGCAAAGGAAACTGGACGATTGGAACCCTGCGACCGACATCTGGGCAGATGATGAGCATTCTCAGGCGCGACAACAACCAATCAAACCCGCATCACATTCAGCAAGTAGCAAGATAGGAGGCAAGCAGCAAACGGGTGCTAGAGGGGATTCCAGACTCGCACAACCGGCGCAGAGGATGAAGCCTGCGCGTCTGCCGCAGCGGGAACCCGATGGGGCGCGTCCGAGGAGACGGCGCGTCTCTGCTATACTTGCTGCAAACAAGCTGGACATGACATCCAAGGAAAAGTACAGCATGCAAACGTTGGGAGAGGATACGACGACCGTCAAGAAAGATCCGAGGCGCAGAACAATATATGTACCGTCGGATGACACTACAATCGTGACGATTCATCCTGGAGCCTCGACCAATCAATGCAGAAGAGAGAACTCACCGGATCTTGGGTTTGACCTGGTTACAATGTCGGAAGAGGATACGACGGACCTAACACCAGCCATCAAGAAGAAAGCCGCCACAAGGAAATCAATAGCTTCTGCACCAAAACGTGGCCCTCTTCAGCAAAATACTCGAGTCCATCAGGGGGTTTCATTCACGGAAGATATTGTTGGCAGAGGAGACGGGAAAGAGAATGTACCGCCTGGCTGGAATTTGGGCAGAAAGGGCACTGGGGTTTCTTTGAAAGCAAAAGAAGAGAAAACGGCCATGCAGAATCAGAGCGAGAAGCTTAGTACACAAAGCCTTCGGCTTGGTACAAAATCTCCACTGAAGAATGTAAAGGCCAGCATAGGAACGGAAACCCGAAAAAGGATAAACTCCGAAGATTGTCATAAGGAATCGCCATCGAAAGCGCTGAAGGCGAAGTCAAATGTCACGGCTGCAGGAAGATCGAATACAAGAGAAAGGAGTAAGAAAGCTAGTTTGGGGAAAATAGCTCGTCTATGCCCGTTTGAAGCGACGGGATCTCCTCCCCAAGCTTTGCGCCGAAACAGGACTAAAAAGGCAACATCCGAGCTGAAAGTTCCGATGGTGGTGCTTAAAGATCTGAAAGAACATGAGACGTACCCGGTTCTTAGCGAAGACTTGGATCGTCCCGAGCTGTACGAAGATTCATGGCTCACGTACCAAGAAGTCGCCATTACGGAGTTAATCAACAAGATCTACGACTCGGCTGACAATCAACGTGATATCTCGGATGCAGATGGAGAGGAAGCCAATCTGCGGAAGAATCTGTTGTCCATTTACCAGGAGCCGGCAATTCCGTTACTTCACAAACGCCTGCAAGCCTCACTTCTGTATGGGGCTTTGAGCATACCAAAAGACCTTCTTTACAAAGCGAGTCGCATAAAAGACGACGTAGGCATGCGCCGCCGCTACATCGATCTGTTTCTCGAGACTTATGAGCCGAATTCTCTCAGAGCCGCCGCAGAAGTGGTTGTTGGACGTAAGATACCGGCGCCGTTGAAGCGATCTTCATCGTTCAATGCATCAAGCAGCAGTCCACAGCGAAGGCGGGCTGAGAGAAGGGCCATTGAGGACTTCATTCTCGCTTTCTTTGTCCGCCACGAAGACGCTGTGCGTGTCAAGACCGGCTTCGGGGGCATTGCGAGCATCACGCGTAGCAAGGAGCCTCAAAACGACGATTTCGGCTCTCAAGCCTGGGCATGGCGAAGGACTGTCCTGAGGAGCTTAATGCTCATTCTCCTTCTGGACATTGCCAAAACGAGAGCGGCAATACCGCAGTGTCTTTTCCACACGTCATCACCACACAAGAGTTCGTTATCTGTTCTTCAAGGGTTAACAGACATGTTGCTTCCCTCGTTGGGTGATCTATCTCGTCCCCTCAGCCATCTCAACTATCGCCTGCACAGCGCACAATATCCTTTACAGGAATACAATTACCACATCGATAACCTAGCGGTAGATCTCAGGGATGGTGTGCTTCTGACCCGTCTAGTGGAGTTGTTGCTATACTCCTCCATAAATGAACGGGAGGATTTGATGATCACCATGCCTACCGGCGAGATACTTAGAAGCACACGCGACCTACACCAAAAAGAATTATGGACACTCTCTCAGCACTTGAAGTTTCCCTGCCTTGGGCGCCCACAGAAGTTGTTCAATGTGCAGATTGCCTTGAGTGCCCTGCAAGGAGTCTCTGGCATTACCGGCTACGCTACCCACGGAACCACCGCCGAAGATATTGTCGACGGACACCGCGAGAATACCTTGAGCCTACTGTGGAGTCTCGTGGGCAAATGGGGATTGGAGACCTTGATAGACCGTAAAGAGATCGAACGCGAGATACAACGCTTCCGGCAGCGCATGCACGCCACCCAGCCTATGGTACAACTTGACCTGGACACAGATAATGAGAGTGCTACTGCCGAACCGGAATCGCTGGAATGTTATACAGTGCTGCTCAAGAGCTGGGCGCGCAGTATCGCACACCTTCATGGCCACCATGTCGCTAACTTAACGACCTCTTTTTCCAATGGTCAAGTCCTCGAAGCCATCGTCGACGAATATCGGACGTGCTTTCCCTCCTCTGCGAAAGCCACCATCAAGGGCGTGTCCTCGAGTTTGGGAATCAAGCTGAGATGTATCGGCTGCAGCAATGCTTTCATATCACTTTTCGTACCGGCCTCGCCTTCAGCTATCAGACCTATCCCTTCTAAGGACTTTACGTTGATAGCCCTTGCGTTTCTTGCTTCCCGCCTACTTCCTGCGCATCGTACTCACCGTGCCGCTACAACTATACAAATGGCGTATCGCATGCGGCTGGCCAGACGGGAGGTGGGTAAGAGGGTGGTACTTATGCGACTGGCGAAGCATTGTGAGACTGTGGTCAAGACGAGAGAAACGGTGGTGGGGGCGGCCGTTGTGCTGCAGCGGGCATGGAGGAAAGTCTTGGATGCACGCATTGCAAGGCTTGTGAGCGATGTGGTTGGATTTCAGACATTAGCAAGAGGATGGGCAGTTCGAGGTAAAATGGGCAAGAGGAATGGGAAGAGAAGTGAGAGAGTTCGAGGTGGATGGTAGCGTGGTAGTCCCGTAATTGAATGTCTTATTTATGTCCACTACATTGTCAGTAACAAACTATTAATAACATGATAACTTAATCTTCAAGATACTAGATTATGTCTGTCCTAAGTGTTTACCATGATGAACCGCAATGCCCTCTCTACAAAACCCCGAGATAAATCCGTTGGAGGACGATAGCTTCGGACGACAAAAAGATTGGCAAAAAAAAAGGGCAAAACGAGAATCGATCCAAGGATCAATTTGTTATGTGTTCCAAAGATTCTTAAGTGGCGTGTAGTGGCAGTTGCACGGTCACTTCTGGTAAAAGGCAAGAAATGAATTCTTTACAACTTGCCACGCCAACATAATTTTGTATTTGTTTTGTATATATACTGCTTTTTTGCCGCGCCATAGTGCCTTCCGTGTGCGACCATTGATCCTACATGGTTTGCATCATTGACATCATCGCATCACTAATTTCAGGAGCATATGACAACAGAAACTTGGACGATAAGCGCATTAGATTCACATTGTCTTAAATCTTCATCGATCACGTCTAGCATAAAGGTGACAGTTTCTATGTTCATGTCGTCCTAATGCCCGTTGGTACTGTTGATGCTTCCGTCTACGAATCCAGATCCATCTTCTCCGCCGCCTGGGGAATGCTTTGATCATCCAACTCGTGCACAGTAACATACTTGCTAATCTCCTCCCTAGTTATGATCTTCTCGTTCAAGACCGCCGTCGTACCGCGCTGGAACTTGTAGTTCCTCTGCTTGCTCTCCCTCACGTTCGGTGTGATGTAGTTGCGAAGCAGTGAAGTCTTCTCCTGTGTAATGACACACACGTCGACGTTGCTACCACTGCCCAAGTCATTGAAGATACCGGCCTGGATAGCGTCGGCACACAGCTTGACGGCGTCGTCCCGTGACAGATCCCTCTTCCACTGTGTCTCGAAGACGGACATGGCTGCCAACGAGCCAGAGCCCATGGTTACGTAGGGAAGTTTGTCGGTGCTGCCGTGGGCGTGAACGGTGAAGAGGTGCGAGCCAGTGGGGTCGCAGCCGGCAACAACCAGGTAGGCACCGATGTGGCCTTGGTAGCGGAAGAGATGTTGCTTAAGCATAGTCATGCAGGTCACCACGCGAGGCTTGCGGCCAGTGGAGAGCGAGTGGAGCTCCAGATTAGAAGAGATGATGGCAGTGGTGAACTCGGTATCGGCGGCAGTACCAGCGCCAGCACACCAGATCTGGGGAGCGATGTAGTGAAGCTTCTCGCAGTTCTGTGTGTAGATTAGGAGGTTAGAAGAGGTTGAGAGAGGGACCAGAGGAGGAGGCGTACCTTGTCGGCCACGATGGGACCGCTGGTTGCTCTCGTGTCGGCGGCAATGACAACACCACCATCGTAGATGCAGCCGACGATGGTAGTACCGGTACTGGTGGCTTTTGGTAGCGGCACGCCCTGTGCATGCAGCGCGGCATTGCGGTTATGGTTGGAGAAGTCGAAGCCGGGCATGATGAAGCCGCTTGGAGGATGTGAGCGGGCGTGAGGCGGCCTGGGAGAGGTGGAAGCTGGGTAACGGTGAGGCTGGCAGACGCGGGACGAAGCGGGTAGGCGTCAGGCGGGAGAGGCGGGCGTCAGAGGGCACGGAATGTGCTGATGGAAGGTGCAACGCTGGTGGTATGGTGACTTGAGGTGGTAATGGTGATGGTGGTGTTGTAGGCAGCTCGATCGCTGCGTGTGGAAGCTCTCCGGCGAGCTCAGGACAGCCCTGGACCCGTCGGACCTTCAGTAACGCGATGTGGCCCGTGCGATTTCTATCAAGTGCCAGCCTGAATGAAGTCCACCACACTGACCGACGCGCCTCCAAATCACCTGCTGCTCCCCTCACGAGCAGCAGCACAATACCGTGCCCGGCCATTCTTAACCGCCACTTCGATCTCTTCCGCTCGAGCCCATCCTCCAGGCTCCAGCGTCCCCGGTCCTTACCGTCGCTGATACCCGCTCCCAAAACACCATCGAAAACACATGCGCCGCGTCCCTTGACAGGCTTCCTGTCTCCCTCACCACGCGCACTCCGACCCGAGTTTCAAAGAGCTAGGATGGCCTTCTCCATGCCAAATGCCCCCGGCGGCGCGGGCGACACAGCGCAAGCGGTCCCAGGGCCTGACATCGAAGAGATCGTAACCGAAGTATATACAGCACACCAACGTTGCTACCCAGTCAATGCCACTAACACACAGACACAACAGGCTCTGAGTTTCAAAGCCATCAGCGGTTCCAACAGAGTCAAGCTTCTGCCCACACCTTGGCCGAGCGATGCGCTCCCACCGCCTACGTCCAACTTGCTGGCCATTGCACCGAAAAAGGGTATCCTTGCCGCTGCCGGGCCGGATGCTTTGTACGTCTCTACGACCTCAAAGCTTCGAGAAGCTCTGGAAAACAAGGCCCTTTCCGAAGACAGAGTGACTCTGTTCACACCGGAGATTTCCATGCCTCTCCCGCGCCTCTCACAAATAGCATTCACGTCAGACGAGGAGTATCTCGTCATGTCAGCAGAGAGCGGTGGTGGGCTAGCTGTGCATCATCTTTCCGAGCTGCTAGCCGGCAACAAGGACCCTGTATGCCAAATTGCAACGAATGGCATCGCTGTACGAGCTTTGGTACCAAATCCCGCACCAGGATTTGCACAAAACGTTGCAGTAGTCCTGCAGAACGGCCAGTTCATGGTCGCCAATTTAACCGAGAAGACGTTCGTGAACGGAGCGAGTGGATCTCCGGTCCTGCGAGAAAATGTCAGTTGCGTGTCTTGGAGCAATAAGGGCAAGCAAATCTCTGCCGGCATGGCCGATGGAACTGTCATACAGATGAAACCGGAAGGATCTGTACAAGCTGTTGTGCCCAGAGCTCCTGGATTGGAAGGCGATCAGAACGGCAAGTATAAGGCCCACTTGCGTGGACGGAAAGCGGCTGACCTCCTACCAGTCTCTTCACTACTGTGGTTGGCAAATGAGGACTGGCTCACGATTCACACTCCTACCTCATTCGAAGAAGATGCGGTACCAGCTTCCACGTATCATGTTGTCCACCGCGAGAAGAATTCCAACAACTTTACATTTTCAAAGGTCACAGAAGACCCGGCTCCACCATACGGCATGAACAGATCACCGCCCCATCATTTCATTGCCAGGTTACGGAACTGGGGACCTAACCTAGATGACACCCTCATAATCTGCAGCACCGCTAGTACAGAACTCGGTCTCATGACCAAGTCTTCAGCTCCGCTTAGCTCGGAATTTCCCATCACGGGCACCTACACCAGAACGGCCATGAGCAACGACCAGTATAGCGCCCAGTTACCAGCCAGCGATTCCAATGATACGGACATGGTTTCAGAAACTTCTGCCCTTGGTATGGCCCTAGATCTTTCTAGCCAAAGCAAAGTCGAAAGACCCATTCCGAGCAGTGAAATAAGTTACTCTGCAACGCCGTTGCCGGCGGTCATGACCCTGAACAACGAGGGATTCATCAACGGATGGTGGGTTGTGTACAACGATTCGATCATAAAGGAAATACCCTACGAAGGCCTTGCCGTAACCGGGGGTCCACAAAGCGGCCAATCTGCTCAATCAACGCCGAATACTGCGACTTTCGCAAACAGTTCGTTTGGCAAGCCTATGGCACCTACTTTTGGTGCGCCTACGTCGGGCTCGTCAGCTTTTGGTAGTCCTGGTACTGGGGCTTTCGGCAGAACTTCCTCACTTGGAGCCAACAAGCCGGCATGGGGAGGCGGTAATGTTGGCGTTACGCAGACAGGAGGCGCAACTTTTGGACAGCCAGCCTTTGGATCGGCATCCTCTTTAGGATCCAAGCCAACGTTTGGCGCCGCGGGTGGGTTGGGAAACAAAGCCTCTCCATGGGCTTCGTCCGGGGGAGCGAGCGCTCCGACGCCAAGCAAAATTCCGACGCCATTTGGTGGGGCTGCAAGTACGGACTCCCCATTCAGCAAGTTGGCCTCAGGTGTTTCTCCTTTCTCAACCGTGGCCAAGCCGGCTGGGGAACCCCCTACATTCAAGAATCAAAACTTGGGGTCATCAGTCTTCGGGAGCGGCAGTATTTTCGGTCAATCGACTGTAACTCCAAATCAGAGCTTTGGTATGCGTCTTGACCCAAGCTTCGGCTCGAAGACTTTGCTAAACACAAGCACAGGCGGATCCGCGACCAAGACTTTCGGCACTGCTAGTCCATCTCCTTTTGCGAAACCTAGGGCTGAAGTCCCTAAGGATCATGAATCTGATATGGGAGACGCGGAAGACCAGCCGGCGACAAAGGAAAGTGAGCCCATGGACAGCGAGCCGAACAGACAAGCGCCTAGATCAAACTTGTTTGGTCTGTCTGGCGACGGCTTCAAGGTCGGATCGGCCTTCAAAGGAGACGAGACAGCCAAAGCTGATGTCTCCAAATCTTCCAATGTTGACACTGGCACTTTTGGTCTTGGATCTTCGTTTGGTCAAGCCTTGGGAGACGTAGCATCAAAGAGCCCCAAAACTCCCGTCAACGTAGGATTTGGCTTCGGCGCAAGCCCTGATAAACCAAAGGAGGGGTCGACCACACCAGCTTCAGGATCGGCGGAGACCCCAAGACCGTCTGATAGCTCTTTTGGGAACCTCAATCAGACGCCTGGACATCAATCTTTGTTTGGGAAGCCTGCAGCGAATGGAACTTCTTTCACATCTGCGACTCCAGCAGGCGGTATGTTTGCCAATTTTGGCAGGTCTCGATCGCCAGCAAATGCTGCTTCTACTCCCGCTGCGAAGGTCAAATCGCCGTCATTGCCGCCGGAAGATGCACCGCTGCCACCAGATTTCACGACCCCCTCAAACAAGGCGAACAAACAAGAAGACCTTCCGCCGCTTGATGGTAGTCCGCCTCCGTTGGCTGGTAGTCCGCCTGTCAAGGTTGAAAAGCCCGATTCTCCAGGACTCGAAGAAATCCCATCAGAGGATGAGAGTGAAGTGGAGGAAGAGAGGCCAGAGGAGCATGACAGTCCAGAGGAGGGAAGCAAGCAGCCATCGTTGTTCTCTCACCCACCTTCAAAACCGGCCCCGTTGTCATTCGGCGATCTTCCTTCCCTTGAGCCGGGCAAAGGTCCAAACAGAGCTGGATCGCGCAGCCCCCCCAAGTCGCGTAGTCCTTCGCGTTCACCAGTTCGCGCGCCCAGTCGGACACTTTTCCGTGGCTCTGCAGCCCCTGCTAACATACCGCCTGGTCAAATGTTCCCCCCGTCGTCACAGGAGGCACGGCTTCCGCGGTCACCGAGCCCAATTCGCTCTGCCTCAACCTCAAATCTCCCAAGCGGACCCAGACGACAAGTAGTAGCGATTCCTCCCCATCCACCAGTCACTCGTCCAACGTCACATCCTTCCGCCCCTCCGGACCCAGAACCCTTTATTCCGGACCTTGACGACGAGGAAGCAGAAATGACACGCCAGTTGCTCGAGTCGGATCCTGAACCCAGGAAAACCATCGGAGAGTTCTACGTCCACCAGGATTACGCGAGGAAGGCGAGCAAGGATAGTGTTGCGGCGTCAATTGAGGAGCTCTACAAAGATATACAAAGCATGGTCGATACCGTTGGACTGAATGCGCATACAGTAGAAGGCTTTAAGCGTGGCAACATGCTGAGGGAAAAGCAGCGCACACGGGACGACTTGGACCGGGACCAGCAGGAAGACGAAGACGACTGGACCCTTGCCGAGATACCCTCACTGTCGGCACTCGAAGATGGCACTAGCCAAGCTTTGGATGAAGGTCGCCTTTCCGATGTTCGCGCCAAACTCGCAGACCTCCACCATCTTCATAAAGACGCCCTAGCCCTCCGAAAATCCCTTCTCGACATCCGCAAAAAGATCGATGCACGAAAAGACCCATCAAAAGCTGCGACTGCCAAAGCAGCAGCGTTGACAGAAGAGCAGTCTATGCAGCAAAGTTCGCTCCGCTCCACCTTCGGCGAAACACACAAGCTGCTTGCGCAGGCTGAAGAGAGCGTTGTCTTATTGAGAACGCGCATCGCGTCTCTAGAGACATCCAGGAACGGCTCCGCACGGGCTGGACCGACAGTCGAGGCAGTTGAAAAGACGATTGTCAAGATGACTGCGATGGTGCAGCAGAAGAGTGGTGACCTAGATCTATTGGAGCAGCAGATGCGCAAGCTCGGCATGCATGGTACAGACTCCAATGAAGACGATGGGCTTGGTCTCGGTCTCAGCAGCCTGACGCTGCAGACCCGAGGCAGCGTCAGCCGCGAGAGTTCGCCGTTCACCACGCCTCTCACGAGCAGGAAGTCGCAGCTCCTTCCAGGCAGTGCAGTGAAGACCCCTGCCAGTGCGGGCCGCAGTAAGCTCGGATACGGATTCTCATATGCGGATAGTGAAATGGGAAGCCCCGCGCCTATCAAGAGTGTCGAAGATGAGGAAGTGCCGGAGAAGGGTGAAGGTGTTAGTGCCGAAGAGGTAAAGATCTACCGGGGCAAGTTGGCGAAGAGGGCTTTGGTTGCACGGCAGTTGCGAAAAGTCGTCGCGCAGAGGGGCACAAGGGTTAAGAGGTTCGACTGATCTCGCCCAGGCCTAACCGCTGGTCTATCACTTCAGGTGCATGGAACGGGTTGTTGATGCCGGTGGGGACTAAAAAATTGGATGACTGAGAGATTCTGTATCAAGGTGCTAGGAACTGTTGCCCATCGTGTAGGAATCCTGAAGCTTTTAGGTCTGATATGAGAATGGTGCTGTTCCACTGGCCTTGTAAGAAATTCTATCTTTGAATCATGTGAATCAATGATACCAGTTGGAAAGCTTTCTAGATCACACCCAAACCAACGGTTTGCAATGGATGCCACACCTTTACGTGTAGTGGCAGAATTTCGCCCGTAGAAGAGGAGTGGCCAAAGTATCAGTATTATACAGGTAAGGGTTCTAAGAAGCATAAGAATTCCCCACGTTAAGCATGCGCCGAAAACAGAAATGGAGATGCGAGGAACTTTACATGGGGAGAAGAGAAAGAGGAAACACTGATCTATCAATCACCCGTAGCCATCTACGACACTGCCCACAAAGCCCTCGAGCCCAACATTGTTCTTCTCTGCATCATTGCCTTTCCTGCCACCCTCCATGACAAGTACCTGCGCGCCTAATTCAACATACTCTTTGGTCGCAACAAATTGGAAAGTCACCAGCGTGCTCTCACTCTCCCTCGTTTCATCTGTCCGGATACCATCGCTGTCATCCTCGAAGTCAAAGCCGAAGTCATTGCTCTCGTGTCTGCCCACCGAATCATGGCCAGATGAGCCCAGCCTCAGATCCTCATCGATGGCAATAGCAATGACTTTGGCGCTGGCTCGCACGCTGGCGATATAAACAACAACCAGGCTACCAACGATGAGACTCCTGACTCCGTCTCCACTAAAGCGAGCTACGAAGGCGCGGCGGGAATCCGGGGCACGACTCGCTATCACCATGCCTTTTCGGATGCGCGAGAGTGCTGGCGCTTGTATAGTCTCGTCCACAGGCTCGATACCCAGCGTGCCGACCTGCCCGGCGTACAGCGTTCGCACTGGCAATCGCAGGTTCCTTATACTGGTGATGCGTGTGCGCCGCCATTCTCTCTGTTTCTTTCCGCTGCCGAGGGGATGCAACGGCGATGAGAAACGGTTCTCCAATGCGCCAGGGAAGGATCGAGACGCGGGAATAGAGGTAGCGCCTTTGTCCGGGCGAGGAGAGCTACTGCTGTCGCTGTCTTCGGCCGGAGAAGTATCGGTGTGGTAGGGGCCAAGGATAAGTTCGTCACCTAGGTTAAGTCTCCCGTACTTTAGATGACCGCTTATGATAGAAGTACTCAGGTTATCGTGAGTTGAACCACGACTGGGGTTTAGCTTGTAGATGTCTTCGACGTGATACAGTACGGAAGGTACTCCATGATGCTTGGAAGTCCCGGATTCTGACATAGCAAAGCCGGGCTGTGGTGTTGCAGGTGCAGGTATGTGCAGTTCATGGAGTAGAGCGTGAAGCTTCCGTATACCAGAGCCTTTGACAGCGCTGATTAAGACGACAGGAACGATACCGAGAGGGTCCTCAGCAAGCTCGTCGGCGGTCCTGCGGGCAGTCGCCAGGTCTGTTGCCGAAATAATTCCTAATGCCTCCTCCGAGACGAGCGTGGTCTTGTCAGCTATCAGTACTGGCTTTCTTCCTGCGGACTTCAACGTGGTCAGCAACTTCGATACGCTCTGTCTCAGCCCCGCCCTCGAAGCTAGGTCAAGCTTGGTGACTGCCACGACGAGTGGCGAATGCAGCTTCAGACACAAATCGAGATGCGCTTGCGAAAGATCTACATCGGCCGCACCGGCGCCTAGGACCTCCTCAGCTGATGGAGTGCTGCCACTCTTGCCGCATGTGTCTTCGGCATTGTCCGCAGGCATGCAAAGAAGCGTAAAGTGTGGCCCCCAACCCAACAAGCCCCGGACAGTCGTACGCCTGTAGCGCGGGTGGCCGGCCGAGTCAGAAAGAAATACCAATCGCCCACCTTGGCAAGCTGCATGAATGTCGTTCCATGACGAAACGTTGCCGGAAGCATAGTTAACGACTCGGATGTCTCCCTTGCCATTCGGAGTCTCGTGATACCCAATAAGCTCTTGGGTCACGGAACTGGTCATACCAGAGACTATCTCGTGCCGATGCTTGAGTAAGGATAATCTGCTTTTGCCACGCCCGTTGTCCAGCGTGGCTGTAGAGAGACTCCCCAGCAAACTTGACTTCCCCGACATAGTGGCGCCTGTTAAAGAAATTCTGAGTTGGACAGGAGGTTGAGGTGTTATTCCAACAGTAGCATGGTCCAGCTCGAAGGATTGCGCCAAAGGATGCGCTTGTGTGGCTGAGTCAGACATCTCTGTCCCGGAGCGAACATCTGGTCGAATGAAGGCCTCGGCAACCCAAAGCTTGTCGGTCCTCAAATCACCCGGGGTCCTAGCTGGGGCTGTCCCCGGCGGCGCTGAAGCGGCCGAGCTTTCATCCCTCACTTCAGCGCTTGTCAGACTACCCACTCTACTTGGGAGATATTTGTGTCTTGTAGGTGCTTGGTTTTGCAAATCATCCGAGCGAAGGCCAGCAGGTGTTGGTGCAGGGTTGGTGTTGGTCTCCACCGGGGTTTCGTACCACTCGCACTCGCCAATAGCGACCATGCGCAGCACCTCCACGGTACATCCTAGACTGGCAGCCATTGCGCGTAAGTTGGCAAGGCTCTCTTCCATTTCATCTCCGGCAAGCCCGACGAACGTTCCATCGTCTGCGACTCCAATTTCGTACAGGGCTCCCTTGCTCTCCTCCAGGCCAGGGACAAGTTTGCCGATAGTGCGTGGCGTTTCGAGCTGCGGACTTGCATCAGGCAATTGGGGAATGACCAGCTCGTTCGCAGTGGAGGCGTGATACGGCGAGGACTGCTGGAGTCTCCATAACAACTGCGTTGTCAGTTGCTCCAAGCGATGTTGACGAGACTGGGCCGATGAAGCCTTCGGTGGAGTCTTGGAAAGACCTGTCTCAGAAACGCTTCGCGAACCGGAACTTCTCAAGCTTCTGCTATGAGAACCACGGAAGCCCCGCGCGGTGTTCGTGATGGTGAATGATCTCCTTGGACGCAGTAAAAGGTGCAGCTTGTACTCTGTAGGCCCTTCCTGAGGTTCCGCTTCGAGTCTCGTGACCAAAGCATCTGTTTCCAGTACAGCTTTGGGTTTCAGAGACTGGGTATCGCCTTGGTTCCTCGAATTCTCTGCCGCAGGCGGAAGTACTGGCGGTTCCATTGGGGTCGACGCTCGTGATGACGACCACGGCGAAGATACGCGCGGAGGGTCCGGATCATATGTGAAGATTGAGGCCATAATTGCGGGAAAAGTAGAAATTCCTAGTAAGGCAGGGCGTTAAGACGATGAGGCAAGTCAGATAGCTTCTGCGGCGTTCTCCGTGCCGATAAAGAGCAGCAAATCCCGGATATTGCGGAGGCGTCTTGCGGTGTTCTTAAGGACGTGTAGAAGCGCAGTATTCGAGATGTATATGGACACACTTGAAGCATTTTGGCTGTTCGTGACACGGTTCAGATGTGACTTTGAGGTGGTTGAAGCAGGTTTGGTCGTGCGGTAAGCCGATTGGATACTAGCTGCTACTGCGATTGAGCAAGCATCGTGAAGTCTGGGCGTGGTGGTGAGGTTTGCGCTCAGTTTGGATCGCGATTTGCGTGGTAGTCGTCGAAGGAGGTTGACTCCGACTTCCCGTCTGGGTTGTCCGAAGCGGGATCACGTGTAGGATGAGTCAGAACGGAGAACGTTTCGGGTTACCGGCTTACAAGCACGCGAGTCAGCCGAGCACCCGACCACAACGCGTCGACGCCCCACGATGGATTCACAAGCACAACACACACGCTCTCGCCGTCTCGTCTGACTTGTCGTCGTGCAACTCGGGCTTGTCGCATCGTCCTACCGACGTAGATGCACAGGCTCAGCTCCCTCATGTTTGTCTCGAAGGGATTGATCAGGATGCCCTTGATTGCGTCTCAGACTGGGTCATCAGGCCCATCAACATCAACTACATACGCAGCCCAGTACTGTACCTAAGCCGTGGGCTTATCACTTTCATCATCACGTGACGCGATTCGAGTTTGAACGCCACGAGCCCTACGCCGCTGCGTCAACTCACCTCCACGGCCAAGGGTCAACTGTTTGTTGCGACCCTAGCACGGCACGCCTGATCCGTCTGGTAGAGTACCATCTTGGCAGAATGCAACGCAAGACATGAAAGAGCTTGGGGCTATGGAGGGCGATCAAGGCAACTTCCGCGGCGGCTTGGGGCGACCGCTGATTGAAACAGACAGTCGACGTCTCTGGTCAGGCTTCAGGCTACCAGCGGCCATCAGACCGACTCCCTGCGCGGCGCAAGGCTTGCTAACGTCCTGGGCTGCTTACGCGCACCGCCAAGCGAGCTCTCCAACGCTGCCCGTCTGCTTCACGTGCCTGTATTGCAGACCAGCAGTGCCGCAACTGCTCAGCTGCGGCTGATGGCCAACAACTCAACGTCGGCGAAACGGACCTGATACTGTACTCCTCCCGAGGTCGCCGGGCTGATCTGTTCCCGAGGCCCGTCATACATCGTCCGTCGTCCGTCGTCCGTCGTCCGTCGTCCGTCGTTCGATCTCACATCTGTCGCTTCATCATACTACCGCGCATCTCCGACCGCGGCGCAACGCGGGACAGCCCAAGCTCCAAGCCACTGGCCCCAAGCCGCATTCGCCGCATCCGGCCTAGCCGCGGTACACAGCACACCGGTCGTCGAGCCGAAGGGCTGATGATGGTCGAAAGCCTCAATCAAAGGGAGTTTCCACATCCGACCGCTTAGCGCTGCGCTTGGGGCCTGTAGAGAGACGACATGTCAGGGACCATCTTCGGACCAACATGCCTCTCCAATCCTCGTCCCCAAGCCTTAACACTAAACGCTTCGACGTGTCGTGCTGTTCTTAATCGACGGCCACCAGGGCAGCGCTGGGATGTGGCTGGTAGGGCTCGCCCAAGGCTCGCCCAAGTAACGTCAATGCTCGTCATCGCCAACCGCTGCGGCAGGATTCTCGTGCGGCAAAGGCCGAGAGGGATGAACGGCGGACAGACAGGTCAGCACTCTGTTTTGACACCCCGCGCTTGCCCGCTCCGCTGCCAAAAATAGGCCGACAGCTGGCTGCGTGCCGCGCGGGTGACGGCTTGGTTCGCGGCGCAGGGTAGAGATAGACGCAGTGCCGCGGGAAAGCGGGCAGAGTAGTGCGGTGCAAGAGCGGATGCTTTAATTCATCTAGAAGGAAAACAGATACGTGTAGCGAGAAACGACCGCATGCGGTCTCGGCCTAGGAAGCCGCCTGCGCCCCCGGGGGTCATCAGAGCCCGAACCAAAACGCCGGGGCAAAATATGCTAAACCCTGTTCCCAAGAACACCGCGCCATGCTTGTTGATCTGCGACCAAACAAAATAAAAAAGAGCAAAATTCGACGAATGAGAGGGCGTCTTGGCTGCCTGCCGTGGTGATGCCTGGACGATGGTGATTGATGCGGTGGTGCTGATGCGATGCTGGCGGGAAATCATGCGTGTCATAAGGAGGGCCCGATTCTTTACGAGGCGTCTGACGTCCGACGAGGCTTGCACTTCTCGTGGGCCATGTGCCCGTTCCGCGCCGTCGTGCGTGTGAACTCTGCGCCGCACCGCGGGCAGTACGACTTGGCCGCCGTGCCGGATTTCTCGCGCTGGTGCCGCAGCAGGTTGCTGAAGGTCGAAAACTGGCGCCCGTTGCAACCGTGTTCCCAACATTGCGGTTTTGGCCTCGAGTTGATGACCCGTACGCCGCGGTCGCCTGCTATTGACGCTTCGCCTACGCCGGCGCTTGGGTATGCCGCCGAGTAAGGAGGGCTGCCGGCTGCGCCGTATATGTGAGCTGTGGAGCCAGGTGATCCATAGCTGACCGGATAGCCGCTCGTGTTGTACTGGCCGCTTGGTCTTTATCATGTCAGACTAGTTTTTCTATTCGCCCGGACCGCGAAACTTACGTTGAATAGCTCGACCCGTAGGGCAGAGAGTTGGAACTTGGCGCCGGCAAGCTGGGATGCAGCGGCGGATAGGACGAACCAGGCGCATGTGCTGGCATTGCCTCTCCAGCATAGCTGCCTGCCGCGGAACTGACTGAGGCCTGCCGTACTGGATAGTCTTGCGGGTTCTGCTGATATGCTGGTCCGCTCTCGCTCAAGGCCGGGCTGCTCCGAAGCACCGCAGGTGCAGCCTGGAACGGAGGTAGGTAAGGCGAGTGGGCCCCGCTGCTTTGCGTGTAACTTTGCTGCGGCGCAGAAGATGCATGGTGGTGGTTGGGGAGATAGTCTGCCCGCCGTCAGTACTGTGACTACCGATTGCTGCTGGAGGTGCCCGAGACTTTTCCGATGCTGCCTGGAGGTTCTCTGTGCTATGAGAAGCATGGCGCACGTTCTTTCGAACACTCAAACGCAACCGAGTCTCGGGCCGTCAAAGGGTGGGTTGACCTACCCGGGGTGTCAAAAGCGCTGCCATAAGGGCCGTAGGAGCCGTAGTGAGAGGGCATCATGTATCCCAGTGAGCTTCATGATGCAGTCAGCGGGTGCAACAAGCAGAGGTCGGCGAGGGGGCTCTACCTCATGTCTTGGAATTCAGTCCGCGGACCGGGCCTGCCGTCGGGGTCCAGGGAAGCGGGAGGAAGATCGAACGGAAGGTCTTGGAGAGGAGTTGGAGGATCGAGGATGTCGAGATGCGCAGGAGTCGGGTGGGAGAGGGACGGAGGGGCTTGGCCTGGGGCGTAAGGTACTCCGGTGAAGTGGTGGTGGTGGGATCGTGATTCGCTAAAGGATTGGCGGGTGAGGCGTTCTGGTCTGACGCCTCCTCTTGGATCAGCCGCTTGGATGCTTCGACGAGTGGATGATGAATGCTGGCTGGAAGCCGGAGTCATGGTCAGAAGGGCAGACTCGAGGCGATACACTGGGCGGGAATCCTCACCACTGTCTGCTTTGGGCAAGCGCTCAGCTCTTATATCAGGATTGAGGTGGAGCAAGGCGGGACTGTCTGCGCAGGTAGAGTTGGAGAGTGGTTCAAACTTAGGATAGCAGCTGCCTGCGCCCTGCACAGGGGGCGAGGGTACATCATATAGATGTTTCTACAAAATGGTCGACTGTCCAACATGATTTGGTTGGCCGTGCGCGTGAAGGATTGGGGCCCCTGTCAGCACGCTTGGGGGAAAACCCGTGCGGGCCATGACTGGACCAAGTGCAGGCTAGTTAACGGGTTTTTAGTGTGGCCAGAGAAAGATGATGCCACTTACGTGCCAGTGCCTGCATAGTCATCGTCCTGATCAGATCATGGGGCGGGGAGATAACTAGGGAAAAGGGAAAAGGGAAATTAGGGACAAGCTCTGGCTCATGGCGGTTGGCGGGGCGGTTGGCGGTGCGGTGCCGCATCACGCCCTCGTCGTCTCGACAGTTTTGCGGGCGGCCTGATGGCGCTGGTCGTCGGCGACCGCAGATGCAACGGGAGCGAGTTTAGCAGCGCACGGCGGGCGGTGGGTGTCACGATGAAGCGGGTAAGTTAGGTTAGGTTAGGTGGTGTTGGGTGTTGAGCTGGTTGAGCGCAGGCGAGCCCTGAGGACTGGGACGTCCACCGCTCTCCGGCGGGGGCCCTGGGGGAGGAGGGTGGGCAGGCACCAAGGCAGGCGTTGGTGGCGCTCGCGGGCGCTCATGACTTGAGCTGCCAGAGCGGGGCGTTTCAGGACGGCGAGTGTTTCGCTGACGACCAAAATAGCTGCGGGCTGAAGTTGTTTGCTGGGCATCATCAATCATCCATCTGCCACAGCGCCTGCGCCCCGGATCGAGTTGGACGGCCGACAATAGCACTTTTCTGCTGCGTGGCAGGCAGTCAAGCGCGCAGGCGGTGGAGCCGGGCTGGAGGGCTGGAGGGCTGGGGGCTGGGGGGCTGGGGGACAGACAAGCGTCGCTGTTCTTCTGTACAGTAAAAGTTAAGTTATTACTGTAGGGCCGAGCTGCCCGCCAGACAGACACAGACACAGACACAGACACAGACAATGCAGTGGAGGCTGGAGGGGGGAGGGAGCATTTTTGCACACACACACACACCCAGCGGACCTCCAGTGGGTGGTGGACGCGGCGGGCGGCGGGCGGCGGGCGGGCTGGCGGTGACGATATGACGGCCTGCGCGTACACTGCACACTACACACTACACACTACACACTACACACTACAGTAACTATGTACGTAGGTAGGTACAGTAAGTTGACGTTATGGGATGGATTTAGTTACCAGGGGCCAATGACGGCGACGGCGACGGCGACGGCCGCGGGGGCGCGCGCCTGGGGATCTTCGCGAGGCGTGTGTCCGTAGAGAGCGAGGGGAGGTTCGGAGGAGAGACCTTGGACCTTGGACCTTGGACCTTGGACCTGGGGTAGGTAGTAAGTGGTCAGTGGTAAGTGGTCAGTGGTAAGTGGTCAGTGGTAAGTGGTCAGTGGTAAGTGGTCAGTGGTAAGTGGTAAGTAGCTTAGGGCAGCCCGGCGTAACAGAGTTGCGAGCCGCGCTAGGTCGACCTTTTGCTACACCGGGATTAGCACGCCCAGCCATCAGTTAGGTGTACAGTAACTAGTAATGCGCGAGGCTGTGGAGGCACAAGTCGCCGTCTGCTGCCCGCCGCTTCTTCCATTTCCACCTTGAACTTGCTGCGTGACGCATCCCGTTCTTGCAACAATCATGGCCTGCTCGCAGCGAATGGGATCGTGGCCTCCGTTGGCCTGTTGGTGGTCGGGTCCGCGATCGCTGTTGGCGTACGGAACAGCCACGAGTACAGTACGGAATAGCAACAGCACAGTACGAAATAGTAACAGTACAGTACGGAATACAGAGATGCTTCTATGCATGAACACTGCACACACACACGTTGTGGGTTTGTGGTTGCATCCCGCTGCTGGTGCCTGTGCCTAGGGTTGTTGTTGTCGCCTTGCGGCCTTGCCCTACCGCACCTCCGCTCCCCACCGACGCTCACTGCCCTGTCTCTCTCTCGCTCTCTCGCTCCGCCGTCAGACAATCTCGCATGCAGTCTGACGCCCGTCCCGCCGCATGCGGGTCCCTGCCGGTGCACCCACCCTATACATAGAGAGTAGCACTGTCATTGTCGTTTTCCCTGGTGCCCTGGCGAGGTGGCTAAGTTAACCGGTACTACTAACTTAGCACAGTAACTTCATCACAGACACGGTCCTCGTCTTGTCCCGTCGGCGTCGGGCCGGCTCAGAGCAAGCTCCTTACCTTACCCAAACTCCAGGTACGCTCGTAAACCCGTTTGGGTTACTGACGGCCAAGGGACGGTCCTGAACATGGTCGCACGTGCCTGTCGAGCACTTATTAACGTTAGTTGACTACAGCTCAAGCGCGCCGTGGAAGCCCTGCCCCGTTCCCCGCGGAGCCGCGCGATAAATTAGGGAGAGGTACGTACCCAGGGAGCCCCCTCTCTCATCAGCCAAAACCACGTAACTACTGTACTGTACCAACCCGGCCCGCTCTCCCAATCCAAAGCCGTCCAAAGCCGTCCACTGCCGGTCATCAGCACCTCAAGGTTGCATGCAGCAGCAGCCCGTCGTCCCGGCAGCGCAAACCCACTGATCGCCCTCGAATTAGGAGACTGCCGCCTGCAGCGCTCGCGAGACAAGGCTTCGAGTGCGAAGGTCGGCGAGATGGCCGGCAGTTCCTCTTCTTCTTCGGGCACGCCGATGGGCCTGCCCGTCCATTACGCAACAACGGGGGCCACTGTCGGAAGCTTGTCATTGATTTGATCAGAAAGGCAGGCGGTTTGAGCGGCGGCCGGCAGGGCTGCGACAACAGACAACATGTTCTACAATGCATGCATGTTCTAGAAACCCAACAACAACAAACAACCCTGATGGCCACGCGCCGCGACATCTTCCTTCCCGGGCTCGCGGTTCCTCCAAAGATGGGCGCCCGAGAAGACGGTCTGCTACTCGTGGCACTCGAGACGATCGCCGCGCTGCGAGAGCCTCTACCTTGGCGTTGGATTCGACGTGCTCGGCTGTCCACACGACCACACGACCACTCGTCCCACTCCACTCCGACGGCCACTGCGCCGTGTCGGCAAACAAGACCATCCACAAAAGTGGCCCCGTGAGCCCCCGCAAGTCACCGTGGTCGCCGTGGTCACCGTGGTCACCGTGGTACCCTCGACATCCGGACGCTTGCTGCTCAACCCAGGGTCCTCCCGCCTTTTGGGCACTCTTCCCGCCGGCAGGAGCTCGCCCCCACTGCACCGCTCTCCATTTATTACCGGCCACCATGATCCACCGTCATTGACGGAAAATTGAACGTACATCGTCACCGCCGGCCTCGCCGTACGACCTTATCCCACTCGCCTGCCCAAATCTCGTCTACGGGGAGGCGGGACGGCCAGCTGCGGGGCCTCGACTGGCTGACTCGCCCTTGATGGCCGCTCGCGGCCGGATCGGATCGCGGCCATGAGGCTCTTGCGCCCGCTGAGAGCCTTCCAGCCCTTTGGGAGCAATCTCTGCCCTGCCCTTCAGATCAGGGGGAACGCATCACGACTGCTTATTCTCCAGTCTCGCTTTGAATTGCCCAGCTCACCGCACACTAACGGGAATGAGCATCTGACGCTGCTCGCATTTCGCCCCCAAAACCCGCGATTCCATTCTGGATATTTGATTGACCAAACGCTTACTGCATTGCAGCCAACGCGCGCTTGAACACCGTCTCCAGTTCTTCTGCGTCTTCCAATCCCACGCTGAACCGAACGAGGTCTGCCTCCACGCCGTAAGAGGCAGCCTGCACATGTTAGAACTATTCTCATGGCACCTTGTTCATGGAATACACTTACCCACTCCAGCTCTGTGAAATGTGCCAGGATGACATAAGGCGAGCTGTGCCAAATTAGCGACCGTCGTTTCGTCCACGGGGAACGTGCCATACCTCAGCGTGAAGTTTGTACCAAGACTGGGTCCTTTCGCAGTATCCAAGTTGTCGTAGAAAGCGACAGCGTCCGCATTCGAATAGAACGTAGCAGACAGCAAACCGCCGTATCCGCCAGTCGGTCGCTTGCAGTGATCGTAAAATTGCTTCGTCGGACTGTACTTCGGGTAGTTTACCTGCTTGACTGTAAGGCGGTTAGCGGGACTACTGCGAGCACTTGAGTCACGGCCGTCTTACTTTTAGGATGAACCCTCAACAAGTCGCATATCGCTTCGGCGTTCGCGTTGATCCTTTCAATCCGTTGAACGAAGTCACGGCTATTGCGCTCAAGGAAAATGGAGTCTTCCGGCCATTGGTTGTCTTCGTACTCTGTGGCCCAAGTCTTCTTCAACAGCTCATAGTATTGTCCTTTCGGATTGAGTATGGCGCTGCATTGATTAGACCATCTCCGCTGCGAAATTCAAGAGTATTGACTTACCTTCCACCCATGACATTGCTGTCGCCGCTGAAGACCTTGGTCAAGCTGCTTACCACGATGTCGGCGTACGGGAGAACATCGACATTTAGGAAGTTTCCAATCGTCTCATCGACGACCACTCCAAAGTCGTATTTGTCGGCCAGAGCACGAATCCGTTCAAGGTCAGGGGTGTTCAACAGGGGGTTACTAGGGAATTCACAGAATAGAGCGAGATACCTCTCGCCGCCCTGTAGTCTCTTCTCCAAATCATCCAGCTCCTCGGAAGAACCAAACCCATAGAAGAGTGCACCGGGCCCGAATTTTTCCAATATCTTCAGCGTATCAATGTAGGGGAAGCCGTAGCTGATGCTCTTCATCGGGCCGCGCGCTGCCATCATGGATCTGTGCGTGTTGAAGATTGCGCTCATGCCGCAGGGATATAGGTATACGTCGTCCTCTGAAAACCCTGCAACGGGACGTGTCCTTTCACTGTCCTTCTCCAGCTCCAGGGCTTCGGTCAAGCCGACGTTCGCTGTGAGCGATCCGGCAATGCGCCGTCTAATGGCCAGCTTGGCATTGTACGCAAAAGCGACGTCCAGGTTGCGTCCGAACCTTTCTTCGACGAAGCGCACCGGATCCTGACCGTCTAATGTTTCCTCAGATGAGGATGAGAGCTGGCCGTTTGTCGGAGGCAGATGCCCAGTCTTGTCGACGGAGGGCTTCTTCTGATATCTTCTTGGGCCTTTGCACTGCCGTTGCACTGTCTGGGACTTCTCGACCAGCAATCCCTCGTTGTAGGCCTGATGAAAGTATTCCGCTCTCCGGCTTGATATGCCATCTCCTGAATGTTGCCAGAATGTCTTCGCAATCTTGAACCGATCTTTTGGAAACAAGACCGCGGATACCCTCGGAAGTACGCGCTCTTCCGGGTGGCGGTGGTTTGGATCTGGCACGAAGTCGACAATGCGAACGTGGTTAGGCCCTAGCTCCGGTGCTTGTTGGCGGAAGAAGTCAACACAGCGGGATGCGCAGGCGTGTGTGGGGAACAGCATGGCTGTCTCATGGGGTAGACCGTATGCTGCGGAGAGAGTATCGGCAAGGCGAGCAATGGACTTGTGAATGAAGAACCTGTGCGGCGTTGTCAGTCTTTCCGTCCAGCCAAGCTGGTATATTATACACTTGCCTTGGATAACCAGTCTTCATCTTGCTCACAACCCATTCCTGGCCTTCCTCGTATCCAACATTGGCACTCCATGTCGGCAGTGACACACTGACGGCCTAATGACTGTCAGTCAGAGTGGCGGAGCGAATGCGATCGTGGGGCACAAACGTGGGCTGTCAGAGGTGGTATAGTTTCTCCCACCTCATTCTCGACATTGGTGTTGGTGACAGTCATGGTGAAACTGATGTGTCAAGCTGTGGAGTCGCTACGGGAGGGGAAAGCAGGTGGAAGTGTCTTCTCCGAACATCGGATGAGTCGAGTGCCGACGTCAAAAATTAAGGTTATCGATAAGAGCACGCGACAGGCGCAGACGGACCCTTGCTGGAAATTTTGTTGGAATCGCTTCTTGAGACGTCAGCCCGTCCTGCTTTGCTTCCTCCGCAACCAAAATGGCACCACCCGCAGTCAAGAGGAGGAAGTTGAGCCACGACTCAAGCCAGGAGAGTAGCGACGATGAACAACAATCCCTAGCCAGCAATGGACAGCCTGAAGCAACGAGCGACGATGCTGGAGACACTGGCCCAGACTCGGATATAGAAATGGAAGGGGCTGGAGGTCAGAGTTCGTTGGCAGAGGAAGACGGAAGCGACAATGAAGATGAAAGTCATGGCGATATCGCTCAAGAGAATGGAAAAAATGGACTCACAGGAGCCCAGAAAGAGACACAGCGAAGAGCGCAACGCAATCGCAGCACTGTCGCCGAAGGAGGAGTCTACACAGGCGAAATCTACAAATCGAACTTGTTCAAGCTACAAGTAGATGATATTCTGGCCCAGATCCGCCCTAGGCATGGTGCGAAAGAAGCTGCAGCGGAGAAGGCTCTGCGAACCTTGAAAACAATTATCGACAATATACCTACTCGCGAGGCGCTATCTGTACGCTCAGGTTTCCACTACACTTAAGGGACAGTTGATTGATGTCCTAGTAGATTCCCGATGCCGAGCGATCGTTGATCAAGCAGCACAAAGTTGCCATTCCATTTCCCAATCCCCGTCCGCCAAAAGATGCCAAGTACACTCTTCAGTACTCGAAGCCTGTGTTGGTCAACCCGATTGGCAGTTATCCGCTGAAGATGAACGTCAGGACGAGGGACGAGATGTCGATTGATCTCGTGGTTATCATGCCTCCCGTGAGTAGGAGTGGGGGTTCAGGATAGAACATCTACTGACAAGATACAGAACATATTTCAAGAGAAAGATTACCTAAACTACCGATACTTTTACAAACGGGCTTACTATTTGGCTTGTATCGCAGCCGGAATCAAGAGTTCCGAGGAGCACAACTTCAAGCTCAGTTTCGGTCACCTGAACGGCAACGAGTTGCAACCCATTCTTGTTGTGCGAGGCGGAGATCCAGCGGATGCATTCACAACATCCAGGTATCAGATCAACATTATCCCGGCCGCAGCGGATGGCGTTTTCCCAGACGAGAAGACCTTACCAGAGAAGAATTGCCTCAGGCCCAAACAGACGGAAGAGGGTTCGACTGCAGCGAAGCTCAAACCGACCCCATTTTACAATGCTTCGCTGCGAACAGACTCCCAGTACATGTCCTACCTGAAGCTGATGCACTCTGCGATGGGCCAGAGCGAAGCATACAAAGATGCATGCTTACTGGGGAGCACCTGGCTACGTCAACGCGGTTTCGGCAGTCACATCGTCAAGGGAGGCTTTGGGAACTTCGAATGGGCCGCCATCGTTGCCCTTCTTTTGCAGGGGAACGGCCCCGCTGGAAAGCCCCTTTTTGCGAAGGGATACAGCAGTTACCAATTGGTCAAAGGGATGCTGCAATTTCTTGCCTCCAAGGACTTGGTCCAACAGCCACAGCTTCATCAAGCTTCAGGTATCAGCATTCCCAAGGAGGACAGTGTTCCGACATTCTTTGATGGCCCTCGAGGCTTGAATCTCCTATACAAGATGAGTCCATGGTCCTACAAGCTCCTGCGCCGCGAAGCTCGCACCACGGTGGCATCCTTAGGAGAATCAGCCTTCGACCAATTCCAATCGACCTTTGTTTTACGCGCTGATCCGCCGATGCATCGGTACGATTTGCTGCTGAATTTGCCGATCTCAAGCCTTGGTATCTCTTCCGGTGATGAAAGTCATCGTCAGAAACTCTCAGATGCTTGCCATAAGCTCTACAGAGTTCTGAACAGAGGTTCAGGAGATCGTGTGAGCTTGGTCTCCATCTCCATGCCTCCTGAACAGCCGTGGCAGTTAGGATCGACAAGATCACTACCCGCACGAGATGATATTCTGCAGATTGGCTTCATTCTGGACCCTGCAAATGTAAGCCGGGCAGTTGATCACGGGCCCTCAGCCGAGAGCAAGAAAGAGGCTGCTTTATTCCGTCAATTCTGGGGCGAGAAAGCAGAATTGCGGCGTTTCAAGGACGGGAGCATTCTCGAAAGCATTGTATGGTCCGCCAAGGACAGCGACCGGACAATATTTGAGCAGATTGTCCTGTACCTTCTTAGCAGACACTTCAGCAAAGATGTCCATGACCAGGCGACTTTCTTCGGCGAGGACTTTGCCCGCCTCCTGTCCGGCAGCGGCCAGGTGGGAAGCGATCTGTTCCTGCCGGCTAGGAAAGCGTTCGATACCCTGGAACGTGACATTCGTGCTTTGGAGGGCATGCCTCTTACTACTCGTCACGTCTTTGCGGCCGACCCTCAACTACGGTACGCCTCTGTCGATGTTCCATTGACATTGACTCGCAAACAAATGTCGGAGCCAGCAAACGTGGTTATGGAGTTTGAAGGCTCGGGTCGTTGGCCTGATGACCTCAAGGCTATTCAGATGACGAAGGTTGCGTTTCTGCTGAAACTGGGCGAACTTTTGCAGGACTCTGTCGAAAGTCTAATTGCCCGTGTTGGGCTCGAGAACGAAGACCAGGATGTTATGAACAAGTCTTTCCTCGACGTCATATACCCCTCTGGCGCTGCGTTCCGCATTCGGATCCATCATGACCGCGAGCAGACGCTTATCGAACGCCGTCTCAAAGACAAGAATCTGGAGCCTGCTACAAGGGAAGCATCAGCGCTTGCCTTGGCTGTGTTCAAGCGCGACTTCATTCGGGTGCCTTCACACACACAAGCTATCCAGGCACTTTGCACACGTCTGCCAGCTCTGTCTCCGACAATCAGGCTACTGAAGAAATGGTTTGCCAACCACCTACTCTCGGCTCACTTTGCTCCGGAATTGATCGAGATCATCGCCGTCCGCACTTTCCTTCAATCGTACCCTTGGGAGCCACCATCAAGTCCCATGACCGGTTTCCTCCGAACCCTGTCGTTTCTCTCCCGATGGGACTGGCGCAACGAACCTCTCGTCGTCGACTTTAACAACAGCATGAAGGAGGAAGACCTCGCCGCCATCACTACTCGCTACGAAGCATGGCGGAAAATCGATCCAGCGCTAAACCGGGTTTCGATTTTCGCGGCTACGAGTATTGATCCAGAAGGCACGACATGGACTGACCACGCACGGCCAGCCAAGGTCGTAGCGGGGCGTATGTCGGCCCTGGCTAAGGCTGCAAGTGAGGCTGTCAAGGACCAAGGCATCAAGATTGAGCCCGAGTCGCTATTCGTGTCGCCTCTGGGTGACTATGACTTTGTCATCCACTTGCAGCAGCGCTACACGCGCGCCGGACAGTCCAAAAAGGACAGAACATCCGGCAAAGCGCAGTTCAAGAACCTAGTGCTGCAGACTGATGCCGCCGAGGAGGCTAGCATGGTTGGATTCAATCCTGTCAAGATGTACCTGGCCGAACTCAACGATGTGTACGGCCATGTGATCACTTTCTTTTACGAAGAAGGCGGAGATGTTATCGCCGGACTATGGAACCCTGCGAACACCACCAGGAGGAAGTGGAAGGTCAGACTTGGGTACTCGACCTCCCCTGTTGGTGTGAAAGGAGAAGAAGCGGAGAATGTTGAGGTCGATGCCAACAAGGAGGGTATGATGGGGGAGATGTCCCGTTTGGGTGGGGAAATGGTTCGGAAAGTTGAAGTCAACAGACGCTGAGTGTTTAACGCTAGAAAGCGAGATGCTCTAATAGACACAGGACTAAATTCTGCCTCGTTGAATTATGGTTTTCATTGGGAGTACCGCGGGGGCGTCTTGGATGTTGTGTCGTATATTTGCAGAGTGCCGCTGGCGAATCTTTTACTTGTGGACTACAGGACTCAACCAGATTTGGGAAATCTAGTCGTGGCCGGATTGTACAGCAGTTGAAGCAAGCCAGAAATACATGTCTAACAATCTTGAAGCAAGTCCTGAATCGATTTCTAAGGCTGTTGAAGTAGGTCAAAACGAGTTAGCCTATGTAATTGAAGCCAACCAGAACTGCATTTCCTAACCATTTTTGTTGGAAAGACTTCCTGAGGGCATTGTTAGAAGATGGGAGTGAATCTACTCTCCTCAGAGAAGTCGAAGTAATCCCGCGCAGCAGATGCAAAAAGGTCGAAGTGCGTCCGACCACGACATAATCGGTGCTGACTCGAACCAAAGTAGCAACGGGGACATCACGATTCCAACAATAAGAATATCAGTGATGTTTGGATGGTAATAATATTTGCTACCAAGTCTAGAGTGTAATGTCAGAGAGGTTCTCTTGTGCCTGATTCATGTTGCCTTGCGGCAGGAACCAGACACCTTCTATTCTCCGATACATTCCAGACCGTCGAAACAGTCCGAAACAAATTTATATACCAACGCTCCGTTAGGAACACCACTCTAGGAGGAGCGGTCGTCCCTGCAGAACCCGAAGTTCTGCATCGCTGGGTGTATATACTCACTTTTGTGCTTATGAAAATGACATAAAAAGGAATGTCGGGTCATCACGTATTATTTCACAAGACAAAGGGGCATATCACATATGATTTCCTACATGTGCACTTGGCCTCGTTGCCCCTTCCGAGTGTTCATCCACGCCTCAGTCATGTCGCATTTATGCAGCGATGGTGACCTCGACCTCGACACCAGCCTCGATGTTGATGATGATCTGCTTGACGACCTCGGTGGGGGCGTTCAGGCTGTAGAGAATCCGTTAGCCGCTGCCCAATTATTGCCATAACAGCTTCCACACGACTTACTCGATGAGGCGCTTGTGGATGCGCATCTCGAAGGTGTCCCAGGTCTTGGAACCCTCACCGCAAGGGGTCTTGCGGGTGGTGACCTTGAGGTTCTTGGTGGGGAGGCGAACAGGGCCCTTGACGCGGAGGTCCTTGTTCTTGGCGCGGTCGATGAGCTCCTGGCAGACCTTCTCGAGGGACTGGACCTTGCGAGAGGTGAGGGTGATGCGGATCTTGTGGATCTTAGGACCCTCGGCGAAGTCCTTCTCCTTGTTGTAAGACATTTTGGCGGTGGATGTACTGATTATGGTGTTAGCGGAGTGCTAGGGGCAGCGCAATCTCGCGCGGGGAAGGCTCCAGCAGCATACCTTTGACGGATGGGATCCAGCAAGACTCGGAGTTTTCCTCTCGGTTACGTGATGCTGGCAGCAACTGTTTTGACGTGTGAGTGCTGGCGAGAACAATCTGGTGTTGCGTGCGATTTTGGGTTTGTGAACCGAGCACGGAGAAATCTTGGCACCCTAGTCCGCCAACGTCCTAGCGCGGCTCAAGTCGCTCCCGGCGTCATCATCCTCGCAGTTTTGGACACCGTCCCTTGGACCATTCTTTAGGTAAGCACTGTAACACTACTACGAGTAGCTGCTTCGAGTTCACTCGGGAGCCGTACTTCACTTCACTCCTCCTCCTCCTCCTCATCCTTCTCCTACACCACCGCCTAAAAGTCCAGTTCAATTCCACATCTCCATCCAAGGTCCCATCCACCTACTTCCACGGGCACATCAGATGACGAGTCTTCCGCCTATTGCCCCGTTTCCTCCGGCAAGCCTTCGCTCCGGCATACCGAGCGAAGAGTGGTCTGCCTTTCTCAACGCTTGGGTGACGCTTGTGCAGGCTCATCTGCAGTTGCCGCCGCAAGAATTCTCTGTGGCCGCTAAGGGAGATAGCCCACTACCTGCTTTCCTTGTTTCGTACTTCCACGAGTTCTCCAGAACGACACCAGGCGACCCATACTTCCAATCCTCGGAAGCTGCAGAGCTCAAACGGCTCTGCTTCCTGTTGTGTCACCGATCCCTTTCTGCAGACCAAGTACCAGCAAGATTATTGGAATGGACGTTCCTTGCCGACTTAAGTCACGTATTGCTGCGTAGTGCGCGATTACGGGACCTGATTCATAGCGTGTGGAAGAGAAAGAGCCATGAGATCGAGCCGGGGCTTCAGAGACTCAAGAACTCCTTAACCAAGGTGCTCGACTCGCCGGATCCAGCCGCAGCGGAGGATGATCTCAAGCAGATTGTGTCCCTGCTTCATGTCTCGCATGATATTGGCGAGTTCTTCATCGTTGGATCAGACTTTTTGGACGCATTGTGTGCTGGCTACGTCAAGGCGACTCCGCAGTTCAGGCCGAAGATCGTTGCCGTGGCTCTACTGGGCTTGAGTTCTCTCACCAAGGGAGAAAAGCCAAAATACTCTCTCCTTTCTGATCATCTATACAGCCTAAAGAACAATGCCGAAGCACTCCCGAAGTCTGGAGTACCTGGCTCCTTACTGTGTGATCTTGTCACCAACACTCCCTTGCTGTCTCGAATCCGCGATAGCGTTACCGGGAACGAGGGCACCAGGGCCAAGAACTTGGCTGCGTCACTGAGCACATTCAAAGACCCGAGTATAACAAGACCCAAGAAGTTACTAAGGCGGAAGGTAGACAAAGGCAAGGGCAAAAATGACCACGATGAGTACGGGCACGGGGCTCTCGGAGGGGTTCATGTACACCGAATGAGTCTTATCACACAAGTTCAAGACCTCTTCCCCGACTTGGGTTCCGCGTTCGTCATCAAGCTTCTTGATGAATACAACGATGATGTCGAGCAAGTCACTGCACATCTTCTTGACAACTCTCTGCCACCCCACCTAGACGCTGCGGATAGATCTGCAAATATCGATACATCCACCCGCGAAACACCAGTGGACTATGCCTCACATCTCCCGCCAAGGTCGACACCGCCGCCGCAAAGACGAAACGTTTTCGACAACGACGAATTTGATCGACTAGCAGTTGATGCTTCTCGTCTACACATCGGTCGCAAGAACGAAAAGCTCACGGCCGATGCAATACTATATGATCGGCAGGCCGCACCCGCGAAAGCATCGATCTTGTCTGCACTCGCTGCATTCGACGCGGACGACGACGAGCGCGACGACTCATATGATATAGAAGATGTTGGCGGCACCGTCGACAACGCCATCCCCGGCAATGTCGAGGACGCCGAACTCAGGGACAGGAATGAAGAAGCGCTCTTCCGAGCTTACAGCATGTCTCGTGACGTGTTCAAGCGGGACGCAGCAACCAGACGCTCAAGAGCACGCGAGGCACTCCGCAGCGAGACTGGCATGACGAACGAGACCATCGAGGGCTGGGCCATCATGGCCGAAAGAGACCCTCGCAAACTCCGGAGACTGGAAGCCAAATTTTCCGCCTTCACCGGCCGTCAGCAGGAACTTCCGTCCACGGCATACAGAGAGAGCCCCGTGGAGTCCGGCGCTGAAGACTCAGAAGGCTTTGGAGGTAGAGGGGGCAGAGGAGGTCTTCGAGGCGGAGGCCCGGGACGAGGCCGTGGGCGCGGTGGGCGCGGCGGCGGCGGAGGAGGAAGTGTGGCCGGGCCATCAGACGACAAGGCGACGCAGGCATCGCGACAGCGCAAGGAAGCAAACAAAGGATCACGGGCAAACCACAACCGAAGGGAAGGGAGAGCGCAGAAGATGGCGAAAGGTGGGTTCCCAGGTTAGGCCTGGTTTCGCGAGCGTACATGGGGGGAATTCGCGCAGCCGATGGGCAACGGGGATTTGGCGCCTCCGCAGGGGGTCGAAGTTCGAACGGTCGGAGCGAGTTCCATGACCATGATCCGTAATTCTCGGCTGACCAGCCGAAAAGAAGACATGGAGAAAGAATTCGGCTTTTTAGCGCATATCGCGTCATGTCAAGAAACCCTACTGTTTAATTAAGAATAGGTCGTGTGAATGAACTTCAAAGACATGTCATCAAGACCAGTTCGACAATTACGGATATAAACTGCACTTTGATGCCGGAGTCCAATCTCCAGCCGTCTTCAACAACCCGAGCACCTTGGTCAGCGGTCGACGAAAACGCGGCTGCCGACGAAGCGGTGTCAGACACTGCTGCTGTATAGCTCAAAGCAGCCCACCCGCTGACGACGCACATGGTCAACAGGCACGCATTCCAGCCAGGAGCACGTCGGCGAAGTCATTCCTGCAGCAATGGCATGACGGAAAGCCGGCCCAGCTCGACAATAAATGCTGTCCATCCCGCCCGCCATGCCTTCATACAGCACAGCCGCCCTGCATCCAGAGGCTGCGATGCTGACATAGCCTACCTCACCTACAGCATAGTATTGAGGGGACAATGCCAGGTGGAGGCCAGCTTGACGGCCATATGTACCTCCCCACCAAACCAGCTTTCTCAAGCAACCGGTACTGCTTCATACTCATACAGTCCGGTACGCACCTCCATACCGACCCAACCACCCAACTCCGATCATGACCCCGTCCCAAGCCCCCGGCAAACACGCACACCCATGTCCCCCAACTTCCCTGCCGCCGATCGTACACCAAACGACGGCTTTACCGAGCGAGAGCGGGCGTGCATATGCGCAAGCGGCCCCTGCTTGCTTGGCTTCGGCTCTGTCGTGCTCGTCACGGATCCATGGGTCCTTGGCTTTCGGCATCGCATCATGGCCTGCCCTGACTGAGCTGTCATCAACGTTCAGGCTGCGGCTCGCGTCGGGGTGTGTGTGTCTGTGAAGAAAGTCGAGCTCGGCTTTGCGTTTCAGCCCTAGACCGCTAACGTTACCGTAGAACCGCAGAGCGTCCACACGTCGCTTGAGGTGACCATCGCTTGACGGCTGAGAGAGGGGAGCAAGCTCCGGTTGCCAAGATTGTCGTGTCGGGCGGTGGACGGGGAGCATGTCACGTCGTCTCTCATCAATGGAAGCATGCAGGACAAGCGAGCGCGAGATCGAGCAACAGTCAAAACTCAGCCAGCAGCCCACGCGAGCAGAAAAAGACGATCCCGTGCATCCATGTTCGCATCCTTCTACTGGTTCCTCCAAGGAACCGCAGCATCGTGCATTTCCATGCCAACTGTCGTCGAGCTCGAGTTCTCGCGTAGGTACTCGTAACGTTAGCGAGTACGCAGCCTTGAGTCCGTGCAAATGGCAACGTCGCTTTGTCTTTCCTCGGTCGTCTGCAAACAAAACGTGCTGCCGCAGTCTGGCCTTTTGATTTCTCTTCTTCGATTGGACTCGCCTACCCTCGTCTACTGCCTATTCATTAGTGTTTTTCTTGTCGGAGCAAACCCCGACATGCGTGCAGATGGGGCAGCGGAGATGTTGAGGAGCATGCAAGTCTAGGCTGCCAACGACATCGAACGAGAGGCATGGAGAATTTGATGGGCCAATCACCATTGCTATAGCATTCAGTATGTTCTGGCATGGAAAGAGAAGTGCGGAAATGCAATGCTAGTGGGGCAACAATGCTCGACTGTTGTTGCGGTTGACGATTTTCCGCTGAATGCTACTTTCCGACGACACGGAAGATCAGGCCGCCAGCCAATCAAACACGGGCTTATCAGCAACAGGTACGTAAGTAAGGTAGTATTGTACTGTATGAGAAAAGGATCTGACATGAAGCATACGAAGAGAGATCCGCATCGTTGCACCGAGATTATCTGTTGAGCTTTGAAAGCCCCTCTTCCGACAAGGAATATTCTTCGTGTCGTCCGAACGCTGCCGCCTTCGCGTAAGCTTTTACGCGCCCTCGCTCATGCGGCGGTTTTCTGGTAAACGCCGTGTCGAACCGTCGCGGAAACGATGCCTCAAGTAATGATATTTTTTGCCGAAAAACAAGGTCGAAAGGGAAAAAATCCGGTTCCAACCACGCGTCGTTGATCATATCTTCTTCGTCAGTGTGTACTAGCTCAACTCCCAGTCTCCATCCACCTCATTGCAGTGATGTGAGTTTGTTCAAAGCCTGCGTCAAGGCCCTCCTGGCCCCAATCTCTTCCGAGTCTTGCTGTGGCCGGTAGTGTTGCGTTACCACAGTCATGACTGCCCTATAAACAGCATATCTGCGCCGCGAGTCAGTCTAGAGATGCCGCTAGTCATACCGCTCCATAACAACTCACAAAAACTGTCGGACATGGTCGCAACCGAATCGGTCGGGCCTTTCTCCATAGCCCTCCAAGAAGGCCTCGTTGGCATCCGCGAAACACGTAGCGAGGAGTGGGTCTCCCCAGATGGCATTGCCGATGCCGAGCATGCCGCTCACTTGGTGTGTACTCTCGTCCACGAGCACGTTGGATGGCTTGCCGGCGCCTAGAAGGACCAATCGAGGCTGACGTACACCATCTAGGACTCCGGATTTCTCGCTGGAAACTTGGCGAATGGTATCATAAGGAAGGCTGATAAGCATGTCTTCGCCGTCACGGAGGACCGTCTCGAGAAGCAGGAGGAAGGCTTCACTCCATGAGGCGCATCCCCGACCGGCCTGGACCTGAGAGAAGGTGCCAAACCTGGAGGAGGTCAATGTGGAGATGGTGCGGATGTGAGACCCCAAGACTCTGTCGATCGCTGCAAGTTCCGAAGAAGGGATGTGTGACTTGATTTGCAGGAGTGGCGTTCCTTGGATGTGGTCCCGAAGGATGAACGGACTGCCGAGGATGCTGGTGGATGGATCGGCTCTGACGAGACGCGGGACGGGCACCTTTGTCTTCGAAGTGATGAGCTCGATGACCTGGGCTTCAGTCTCCAGACCTCGCTGCTCGTTCCTCATGAGACGGACAAGGTGTGGAGGGGGCGTTTTCAGAACCATTCGAGCTCCATCGGTGAGATGAAGGAGATGTACGTTGTGACGCTTTGCATCTAGACGTTCCACTTGCTGAAGAGAGGTCCTGGATGACTGAAAGACTTCACGGAGTAGTTTCTGGATGCCAGCAAGCTCCGGACCTGACTGAGCCGGGGGCAACGTGGTATGCATGGGATGCAGGCTTCCGTCGTTGATTGGGTTAAGGGGGGGATAGCAAGCAACATCGAGGGGGAGATGCATTTTGACGGCGGTATAATGGCGAAGACGTAAAAGTGGAATAGCAAATGGGTCTGAAACGAAGACAAGGGAGCGAAAGCCAAGTGACAGGCGTACTGTCTTGAACTCGTCTAGGCTGGCACGTTAGCTGCTCAAAAGACGGATGATCGTCGTGGGTTTTTGAAGTATCGTGAGTGTGGCCGGCGGCCGGCCATATTACTTTGTATATCAATCAGCCCTCTAGGGCTTGTCAGCCAAGCAGCCAAGCTTCGTACGAAGAAGACGGGGGGCAGTGGTGCAACCGGGGATTCGGGCTGGAGCGGGAGCTGGAGCATGTCATTCGGTACGCATCTGCCGGCAGCGGGCTCGATGGCGTTTAAGAGGCGGCTGTCTGGCATATAAATCGAAGCTGGAAGCCATCTGGGCGGGAGTGGTCGGGACAAGCCACGCGAGGCGGCAGGGCGCTCGACGATACGACTGGGCCCAGACAGGGCTCAGGCAGGTCCATGTCGTGTGGTTGAGGCGTATATGGGTCATCAGCACGGGGTGGAGACGGGAATGGATGGTGGACTGGGGTGGACTGGAGTGGAGTGGAGTGGAGGGGGGGTGGAGGGGGTGGAGGGGGTGGAGGGGATGGAGGGTGTGGAAGGGTGTTTGATCAGGGTGTTTGGGTTTGGGTTTGGCGAGAGCCGAGGAGAAGCGAGAAGCGAGAAGGCAGAAGCGAGGATCGAGAAGCGAGAAGCGAGAAGCGAGAATGTAGTGGGGAGTGACAGTGACTTGGGCACATTGGGGTGTTTTGATGGGTTGGTCGTGTGGTGTCCGAGTCGTCGCTGGCTTTCTCGTCTAAAGAAGCCCAATCGGGAAAGGAGGGTTCGGGCCCCTTGGGCGGCGGCCACCCCGGCACCAAGGCACCAAGGCACCAAGGCACCAAGGCACCAAGGCATCAAGGCACCAAGGCACCAAGGCTGAACTATTCAACAGAACGCGAAGCCACATCTCTCCATCTCTCCATCTCTCCATCTCTCCATATCTCCATATCTCGCTCTCCACCACCATCGTGACATCGCGACATCGTGACATCCACCATCCGCAAAGCCATGCCCAGTCGACGCCACTGCCGCCCTCCAGCCACGAGCCTCTCAATACATACCCTACTACACACGGCACTGCACTCGGCTCTTCACGTCTTGCTCACCAGACCATCACTTCTCGAGCATCCCACCAGTCCCAACGAGGTGCCGTCTCTGCACAAAATGTCTCGTACCGCGCTACGACGACTGCAGCAGCACTGTCCGCCAAGACTACCCGTCCAGTCGTGGCTTGACTGCCGAGACGTTGAGGTATCCGCGACAGAGGTACGTACCTGGTGCTAGCACCCCAAAAAAGCATCCGATCTTGCATCCTCCCTCCCCGCCTATCTC
This sequence comes from Saccharata proteae CBS 121410, assembly GCA_010015785.1. Taxonomy (NCBI): domain Eukaryota; kingdom Fungi; phylum Ascomycota; class Dothideomycetes; order Botryosphaeriales; family Saccharataceae; genus Saccharata; species Saccharata proteae. The sequence goes on from ML978731.1 coordinate 94,549, forward strand.
GCCGCTACGCCTCCGCCGTTTTCGTGGACATGACCTCCGGGAAACCCGTCTTGCTTTTGCTCATGCTACCTCGAAAACGTGTGATTACCTCTCCCCCTGTTCCCCATCCATCAAAATTCCTACTACCTCACTGGCTCTCCATTACCGCCATCGGCCTCGCCACTCTTACTTGCCTGCTCCTTTGAAGTTTCCTTTGCACTCTCCTTTGCACTCTCCTTTGCGGTTGGCTCGTATATCTCCGCCAGGTTGTAACGCTTGAGCCGCTCAAAGTCCTGCCCAACAACGCTCATGCCGCATACATTCTGCAAGCCGTCAGCCCTGTTTGTAATGTAAAGCTTTCTTTTTGCCGAACCTTGTAGACATCGACCAGGATCAACACATCGTAGTCATTGAGGTCGACCTTATGGCCTGGGCCGACCATCTGAGCCACCCTCGTGATCACCAGATTCCTCGTCAACACCGTGTTGTTGCGAATGTTTGGCCGGATGGCGAACTAACCGGATCCTCCTAGTCAGCCCAGAACCTCGGACCTTGTTGGTAGGTGATGCATCACACGCCGAGAGCAAACTCGCAACAGGCTCGGCCAGAACTCGTAGATATGAAACTTGCCTTCTTCGAAGTGCCATCCTTCTCGTGAAAGTGAGGACCAAGCACCTGCCGTGCAACTTCCTCCAAGCCACTCTCCGTGGCCTTACCCATGAGCGTCATCGGGGTCAACCTCTTGACGAACCGGCTCGACTTCCGCTCGGGATCCGCCAGCGCGTCTTCGCAGATGCGTCTCACGAACGAGACTGGCTCGATTGGCGCCCGTGTCTTGAAGAACATGACTTTGATTTTCGCACGGCGTGTCAGATCGTGGCGTCTTCAGATGTGGCTTGCAGTCTGTAATGACCGGGCACTCGTGTACTCACTGCAATCCGTGTCCACTCGGACGTGTTCGAAGGCGGCATCTGATGCCGGCTTCTTGATGCCCTCGACTTCCTTTTGGATCTGGGCCTCGACGTCGCCATCTTCTTCATCCGAGGCGGCGGCGTCGTCATCTCCGGCCTCGTGGCTTGAACCGTACATTTTGGAGACGTACTGCGATTGAAAAATGGCTTGTCAGCATCGGGTGTGCGTCCGGTCCACGTGAGGGCCAGAGTAGGGCGGTGGTGAGCCAGACTTCCTGGAAGCAATCCCGCAGCTCGCCGACGGCTTTGCCTTCTTTGCCCATGTTGCAGGTGGCCCAGATGCCCGAGTCACCCGCTTCAATGGTGCGAGGCTGGTGTTGGTGGTGGTGGTTGGCACCGCCGCGCCCGTTGGCTTGGCGTGGAGTCTTCCACTGCCTGCCCTGTGTTTTTCTTGGGTTCAGTAACATGATTTATTTCGAGACGGACACGAGGAATGTTATTTTTTTTGTTTGATTGGATTGGATCCAGTTTCCAGCCCGTCGGGATGGTTCCAAGATTTCCACACTACTGACTTTACTTCTTTTTCCGGGGGGATGAGATCCCTCTGGAGGAGCCTTTCTTTTCCTGGACTCGTCCATCACCGGAGCTTGACGAATCGGAAGCCGCAAACGATGAAGTTTGGAAACGGGTGGTCCAAGGGATCAGAAGATGATGGTCGGAGAGAAATCTCGGACGAGCCGCCTGTCTAGGTCAAACGTGCATTCGTCGGTGTGAAGGCGAAAGGTCGACAGCAATTTGGGTAAGTTAACGTTAGATGATGGGCTTGGGCCTGGCCCGGCATTGATCCGGAGGAGGCAGGGGTCCAATAATAGCACGACACCCACCTCTCGAAGCACCAAGTAGTGTTCACGACCTCACTCAAGCCATGATGGACATTCTGGGCTCGATTGGACTGTCCGCATTTCCATAGATGCAGCTGCTTACTTCAGCCGGGGAATAATTCACATTGCGCCACTGATGCGTACGTCTGGCAGCACAAATGTATCAACTTCCTCCCCTTGATTCACTTTCATCACAAAAGCCATCAACCGACCATCCCCGTGGATCGGGAACACATCAGTCAGCTAAGATCAGGGCACACGCCGTAAGAAGTAAGCAGAGTGGCGCAGGGCCAGGCGTCAAGTGCTTCATGATTTTCGCGCTGTTGCACTTCTACTCCTCCCTTCCACGTCTCCGTAAATCATGCCACGGGCAATGCATCGTGCAACGGGCAGCAAGCTGCGTATCTGATCACCAACATCGACCCGACCATCGCACCGGCCCACATTGCTACATTCCATCTTTCTAAGCGTCATCCATTGCCCCGATCATGCTTTTTTCCCGCAGGCACCCTGCCACCATGCGAAGACCTAGCCAGCCCAGGACTATCAAGAGAAGAGCGCCGTGACGCCGGGTAAACAAATCCCACATTGCTCAAAGCTTTCCGTGTTGCTGCTCCCCTCATTTCGCCACGGCGGCGCTGAGGACTTGAGTCCGGAAGAAACCACCCTTGGTGCGCTCAATGACTTGCTGGTACACCGATTGCGGCGGGTGGTTCATGACGACCGTGCCGGCCTGGTAATCGATCTTGGCATCGACGCGAGTGTCGCGGATCAGGTTCACAATCCACTTCTCACCCTCATCTTGGCTAAGACCGAGGCGAGTGGAAAGGTCCCTAGACAAATTGGTCAATAATCATACTTTGGCCGCGGGAACAAGGGCATCTTACTTGATGTCTATCCTCTGGTGAATCTTGCAGTATGATTCAGAGATGAGATGTCTAGCGGAGTCCACAAAAGCATCAGCAGCAGCAACGAGGAAGAAGTCCCTCCTCAGGACCTCCTCGGCCTCGCTGAGCTTCTTCTGTGCCTCGCTGAAATCAAAGTCGATGTACAGAGCCTTGACGAAATCGGTCAGAGGATCCCTGTACTCGTAGCCCTCCTGCTTGACGATGCGGACCAGGTCCTTCAGCTGCCTCTGGTACTGGTTCGACGTCCTGCTGCGGTTGCGGTTGGTGATGACGGCGGCGGCAAGATAACGCAGAATCCAGGGGCAGTTGGTTTGGATCGTGTTGATGAATGCCGGGGAGAAAAACATCTCGGTGAGGGTCTCGCGAGCGGGCTCGTGGTTAAAGAAGGGGAAGAGCGACCAGTGGATCAGCCAGGTGCGGTGCTGGAGCTGCGCAAGCGGGTTGTTGAAAAGTCTCGTGTCGATGTTGTCCTTGACCTTCTGCACCTCCTCCATCGCGGTCTCCCAGTCCGTAGTCAGGATGTTGCTGGCCAGCTTGCCCCATGTAGCCTCTGCAACCTTGTCGTTGTCCGTCGACAAGACTCTGAAGCGGTACAGCAGGTCCGACGCACGCTCGTAGTCGCCACAGCTGTACGTGAACTGGCCGAAGTCGTAGAGCGCGTTGACCATCTCGTCTGTGACACCGTGGTTCTCCTTCAGGTAGTTCAAGTTGGCCACCTTGTCGCTGCGCAGGTTGTTGACCACGCTCTCATCGTCCAAAAGGCTCAGAATCTTGCTCGTCTCGTCCTCGTGCTGGTCCCGCTTCTTGAGCACCTCCTCCCTCTTCTGCGAGTACTCCGCTTGCGGCTCCTCCAGACCGTTGATCTCAGCGTCCAACCTCCCAACGTAATCCGTCATGTTTGTCGGCTTCAGCAGCTGAAGCTTGAGCTTCAGGTGCTCCTGGGTCTGCTCCTCCTCCGGGCCCGCGGCGAACTGGATGAGCGGAAAGACCAGGTGACGGTCAAGGTTGGGTATCATCTTCGGCAGCAAGTCGTACTCGGCGGCGACATCTCCGTTCGCGTCGGCCATGATGGGCAGGATGGCTTGGGTGAGGCTTGTGGGAGTGTTTCGAGGGGTACGGTTGGGGTCGAGGTCCAGACGCGGAGTTGGCGGTGCGGTGGTGGGGAGGCTCAATGGAATTTTGACCATGGCGCTTTGATCAAGCGAGATCCAAGTGCTCCGACGACCGCATACAACCCAGAGGCGTAACAAACAATACAGCATCACACCTTCAGTTGCGCGCTCTCGCCCCCTCTTTGTCCCCGACCATCGTACTGCGCCCACACAATGCCTTCCGCGTGGCCAATGTCTTCCTTCCTGCGACCCTTCGCGACGACCAGCCCGGCACCTACCAGACAGCTCCTGCGCTTCTCGCAGTCTGCACAATGCGCTCTAAAACCCAGCAACATCTCGAGGAGCAGCGCTCAGGAAGAATCGCCAGTTGCCGCAGCAGCCTCCTCATCCGACGCCGTCGCCTCCTCATCGCAAGCTCAAGTTCCCAAACTACCGTACCACGTACTGCGCACGCCATCCCGAAAGTTACCGGTATACAAGCTTGCCAAAGCCGGCGGCAACCTGCAACAGACCAAGTTGCGCAAGATTGTCGGAGACACCAGGGCATTACGCGATGACCTCAAAGCGTTCCTGAGGGTGGCGGACAAGGACATTGCAATCAACTCTGTGACCGGGCATATCGTAGTAAAGGTCCGTGGCATCCCTTGTACTCTCATGTCTGGGGAAATGGTAGATGGACTGCTAACGTTGCACGTTGATGTAGGGATGGTACAAGCCCCAAATCGAGCGGTTTCTCGAGGAACGGAAGTTCTAGGATAGATTTTCAACGCTTTCCTCCCCGATGTTCACGGCCCGGTTACGGTCACGCCCACGAGGCAGACATTTGTGTGTAATCTGCTGGGTTGAATTGGTCCATTTGTACTTGTTCATAAGAGGCATAGGCAACGGAGTTAGTAAGGCAACATTGCGCGGGACTTTTCCCGCTTCACTTATTGTTTCTCATACAAGGTTGTAAAGGGCTTCATGTTATCCGTACTGTTGAGGGCGATTGTTCCGAGGTCGGGACGCAATTATCTTCAATTCGAGGAACAATCTATTCCAGCGGATATCAAGTAGCAAAAAGACATACAGAGACTACTCAGGTCACGTTCCATGAAACAGCAAAACATATACAACCAAAGGCTCGAATTTCTACAGAAGCCTCGTGCTACCCGCACCGCTGGCCCGCACGAAAACCCATCGCCATGGCTAAACCAAACTAAAAGCAGCAAAACAGATCGAATCGCCCAGACGCCAGGTTTTATAGACATTTGTTAGGGTTAAGGCGGCGCAACTGCTAGTTCAGAGAAAGAAGAGAGCAGAAAATCAACCGAGGTGAAAGAATGGAGCAGCTTCCAGAAAAGAAAGGGGGTTCATTGGGTGTCGAAAAAATGTGTTACACAAACAAGTCGACGGAGTTCGTCGGCTTCGCTCTCTTCGTCGTGACAGGAAAAACACTCGTAGTACTCCATTGCTTTAATGTCGATCCAAACGCTCCCTCATTCATGCCTTTCATGCGTTTTCAGCCATTCCCAAGATTACTCCTATCGTGAATGCTATTGCTCCCGACAAGTAGCCTCCGCCTGCTCGGATCACCCATTCAGTCCTGCGAATGCGCAAAGCTTTTTGAGGACCATGCCATCGACAGTACCTGAAGAAAGCGCTCCGAGTAAAAGCTCTGTCTTCGGTAACGCATCGATGTTGAGTTTTCTTTGCTTGAGGTCCTCTTCGCTCTGACTCCTTTCGCCCAATTTGATAAGCATCGCAAGGGCGCGATGAGTAATGAGCCCATAGCCTTGCGCATCGTGTTCGATAGGTCTTGGCAGGTGTCTGCCACCGGGACCAGTTTGCATGGGTGTCTGGGTTGGACCGGCCGCCATCAGGAACATTGATAGACGCATGAGACTCTTGGCCCATCCATCCTCCGCTTCGAGCCATGACCGCGCAAGGCCAGATTCGTGTCCTGGTACCAAGCTCGCGAGGATGTCAGCGGAGAGCATGCCTTGGGTAAGGTAGGGCTTCCGCGCCTCGACAATCCGCATCTCATTCTGCGCTGGCATGTGGCCCTTAGTCCGTTCCGGTACGACAGATATGGCCAGAGCAAAAGTGCGAGTGAGAAGGTCGTATGGCGGCACTGAGCTACTGTCGGAGTGGAACAGCTGTCTGTAGAAGGAACGATTTGGGTCATCACGGGCAAGGAGCTTCGCTAGACTGTCGATAGCCGGAGGAAGATATCGATGTATTGATGGGTTGTACGGCGTGAATCGGAGAGGCTCGTGAGCGTTAGGTGGCGGGCAGGGAGCAAAGGCAAGAAGGAAATGGAGTATTGTGAGCGCCTCTTCCCGTGATGGCAAGACGACCTTCTCGCACGTGTTCGACAGGAAAGTAATGATATCTTTCATGAAGTCCAAAGTGTTGACGTTCGTCCGCAAGAGCATGATGCGGGTAGCGAGAAGGCGGATCGTGTTGGAAAGGAATCTTATCACCGGCGGAGTCGAAAGTAGTAAGTGGTTGATCTCGAAGAACGACAAGTTCCGCAGGATAGTGGTGACGGCAATGAGGCGATCGGCGGCCCGGTCGAGCTCGTACTCGAGGGAGCCTACTTCCGGAATATCGTGTAAAGATTCCACCTCGGTGCGGCAATTCCGGACCACGTCTTCGTAAGAAGTAAGGTCAAGGATATCGGAGACCTCGGTGGCGCCGTCAGCAAGCGCATCGACTTGCTCCTCAGCACAATCGATCAAAGAATCCATCAAATCCTCGCACTTTTCCAATTCTAGCTGCAGGCGCGGCTCATGGGACAAGCGAACTAGGACGTCCAGTGCGTATCGGACTTCCCCCTTCATCCCGGACTGAAGGCTCATACTGATAGAGCGCAAATCGATAACTCCCATTTCCTCCAAGCTTGGAACTTGGGGCTTCAGTTTTGCTAGCCTCTCACCGACTTCGCCGTGTCCGTCGACGAGTATGCCTCCGTGAGTGTCAAGGAGCGTACGCGTTTTCGGCTTGTACTCGGTGCCAAGTGACAGCTTGGGTTCTATTGAAGGAGCAGTGCCATTGACTGCATGTGCCTCACCGGGCAAAGCCTTGGCAGCGCCATCAATCGACTTTTCTGGGCCCGGTGAAGGCGTTGGAAATGCACCCGGCTGTTGCGGTTGCGGTGGCGTTGCTTCCAATTGCCTGCTCATGCTTTTCCGATGTTGCGCCATTGGGTCTTGTTGCTGGGGCGTGGGCGTCTGGTCTTGCTGTGGTGTTGCCCATCCGTTCGCCGATGGCATCGAATTATTGCGCACCGGCGTTCCCTGCCCCATCGGCGGTTGGGAGTTCCCAGCCATCTGCGCAGCTCGCTGGGCTCTTTGGATGTACTGCTGTTGCTGCGCCTGGAAATCCTGTCCGTTGCTGGGCATTGAGCGCACCGGAGATGCCTGCGGAGGTCCGGTCATGGCACCCATTTGCTGCGATTTCTGCTTTTGTTTGTTGAGCCACGCGGTTTCGTACGCGGCGAGGTTCTGCTCGTAGACCATCTTCAACTCATTTGCCGCTGTGGGAAACTGTTGTGGCGGCCAGCCCAGCATTTGCGCTATCATCGACCAACCGTTCTGCAGCATTGTCACATGGCGCGAGCCTCTGTGTTTCATGATGGTCGCATAAAGCTGCATCAAGTTGACCGGCCGCATGCAGACCAATGGCTGAGGATTGAAGGGCAGGCCTTGTTGCTGCATGAGCAGATTGACATTCTGCACAAACTGTGCCTCTGAAGCTTTGTTCGGATTTGCGCCTGGCATTGGTCCTTGACCTGGACGCATGCCTCCGGCCATAGCCATCGCAGGGTTCATGCCTTGACCTGTTGAGGCAAGCATATTCATGCCTCCAACGTGCTGCTGGCGCGCCGCGGCCATGTTGCTGGCAGCCGCGATTTGCTGTTGTTGCGCCTGAAGGCGCTGTTGGTACAGGCGCTGCGCGTCGTTCTGGCGCGCCTGGAGGTTATGCGACAAGGCCACTGGTTGAACGGGCATGGACGCGCCAAAGCCACCCGTGTTCATGCCCGGAGGCATGGCGAAGTTCTGGTTGAAGCCCTGCGCCGTTGGCGATCCTTGCATCATGTTCATCGCCGCCATCTGGGCCATGGCAGGGTTCTGGGGCGTGTTGACGCGACTAGTCTGATCCGGAGCCGGAGACATGCCCATGCTATTTGGCGGAAACGGGTTCGGGGACATTGTTTGCATGCGATGCTGGTTCTGCGGCGGACGGAATTGCTGGCTCTGCATGGTGGGTGAGGGCGTGGCGTTGGCGGAGCCAGCGTGCTGGAGGTGCTGGTAGGGGTTCGGGGCCTGAAGGCCCTGCTGGCCGGGCGGAAAGGCGCCTTGGGGAAAAGCCATCTGCTGAGGTGTCTGCGATCGCGAAAGGTTCATGGTGCCAGGGGCTGGACGAGGGGAGGCGGTCGCATCCTCGGAGGGGCGCGGTCGCTTCGAGGGTACGATGGGGTTGACCTGGTAGGCCTGGTTGGTGAAGGCGGCGGGAGAGGCATTGCGCACGCTGCCGTTCTGCAGCCTCTGGTGGAGCTGGGGGTTCTGAAAGGAGTTCAGGTCGAAGCCGGACGGGTTGAACATGGACGGGTCGATGACTGGGTTGGCCGGGTCGAGGTAGCCATTGTTTGCGGAGAGGGCGTCGAAGTTCATCGCGTGAACACGTCCATCTAACGCACCTGCAGCACGACTGGCATCAGCACGGGGCCATCAGCGCCATCACGGGCAGCGCCCTGGGCAGGTCATGAGGCGGGCTGGAGGGGAAGAGAGGCGACGCGACGCGACTTGAGGCGGAGCGGGTGTGTTGTGGGTGGTGGGTGGGTGGGTGGTGGTGGGTAGGGCGGTGGGCGCGCGTTTGCACGGCTGGATGCTGGGGGCGAAGGGGGGCGGCGGCCGCGTCCTCTGGCGACGGGCTTGACCTGCCTCTGCCTGGCTTGTCTGGGGGAAGAAGGGGAGAGTCTGGGGAAGCTTAAGTCAGAGAGACTTACTAAGACGACCGAGGGCGCGCAGATGTCCACGTCTCGCTCGATTGGGCCAAAAAGGTTGGTGATTCTCGAGAGCGGGTTGAAAGGCTGCCTGGACCACTGCGACTCCGTGGCTAACTAGCAGGAAAACGGATCCATGCTTAGGTACGCGAGACGCCGCCGCCGCCTCATCGCCGACGCGACAGCACCCCGACGACGACGAGGGCGAAGCAGCAGAGCAGCAGCGCAGCAATGCCCAGCAGGAGAGAGGGTGCAGAGGGTGCAGAGGGTGCCAAAGAACGCTCCACCGCGGGCACACGAGACAGCCAGAGAGCATCACGGCCGGCGGATTGGGACGCGACAGGGATTCGCATGAGCTGCTATCTGCCATCTGCCCTCTGCCCTCTGCCCTCTGCCCTCTGCCCTCTGTCCTCTGTCCTCTGTCCTCTGCCCTCTGCCCTCTGCCCTCGAACGATCCATCCGCCTGTTGGCACAAGTGACACGAGCCCGGCGCCCCTGCTGCTGCTGCGAGAGACGCTGGACATGCTTTGTAGCGACGAATTGTACCCTTCTGTCGAGACTGTCCGTCTTCTTCTGCTGTGTCCATAGCCCCCCCTCTCTCCTACCTTCCATACCTCTCTCCCTCATCACTCCCATCATCCCCCCACCCCCAATAACAAACCCCGAGCCCCAGACTCCCATCATCGCTCGATTAACTTACCGAGACCGACTTTCCCAAGCCGTCATGCGGTGCTGCTGCGGAGAGAAGACGAATGTCAAGGTGTGGGCCCCCGACAAAATGGGCCAAGCACCGACCTGATAAAAGCCTTTGGACCATCCTCGTCCGTCCATCTCCGCAACGAATCTCACCGACCCATGATCAAAAGACGCAAAGACGCAGCCGCTGCCGCTTCTCTGAGGCGCCGTTGGATGGAGCCCGGCGCAGAGCCTGGGTCAGCCACCATCATCGACTACTGTATGTACAGACCACCCTGCCGTTGCTCTCCGCTCCAGCTCCAGCTCGCCTTCAGCCAAGAGTCGGCATCCAACCGCGTCCTACCGCACCCAAGCCACGAGCCAGCCGCCGCGTAAGACGCTGTTGACGGACGCCAATTATATGCGTGAAACATGCTACCTACGTCCTCCGTTCTCGCCATGCCTCAGATGCTGGACCTAGGACGGCTCGCTTCCTGTCTATCACAGGGGAATGCTGCCGACGTCTCACGCTGGCCAGAGCTAGGTGGCACCTCGTCATGTCTCACGACAACTGTGAACCGGTGGACGACTCTCGCGCTTCAGAGTCAATCCCCACGTCAAGGAGTAATAAACCCGGCAGATCGAACTCGCGGCCGTTGGACCATCTCCGCGCTCTGACGCACGATGCAAGGACGGCATGTCGTGACGGGCCAGTTTCCCAAGTATGTGATTTGCCAGCAAGCAGTACCCTTGGCTTCAAATTGCCCACAGACAAATATAAGACGCGGTGGAAAGGTTGTGTTCTGGCTCGCTCCCGTTTCTCGAAGAACTGCTGGACTGGCCTATTTCTATCCTCAACAGCCTGCAGTTGGAGCTGACCATGAGGTCTTCTACAACTGCAACGCGGTGTTGATTCGATTTTGTAGCTAAATATCCCCTGGGCTGGCTTCAACTACTTGCGGCCAGCGTAATAGACTTGCACAGACCTCGCACTTGGGCACCTTGACGACGAGTCTGAGAGCATAAAATCGTGCGGTTATGTACTCGTACTCTGAGCATGAGCCCAACGCTTAAGATTCGGCAACAGATCATCTGGAGCACCCCGCCCGTGAGTGATCACCAAACCATGGCATGACGATCGCCATATCTGTTCGCTGTCCGGATCTTGAAGGCTGTCAACTGCAAGCAAGTGAACCTACCGGATCCCGCTAGTCTGATTTGGGTGTGCAGCCCTAGTCACGTGGGGCCAAGACATCACCGCGGTGTGTCGTGCGTCGTGCCTGAGCAGCTGCGAGAAGCTCAAGCTCGACATTGCCATCCACCGTCGCCCATACACCTCCCATCATCATCACCTCCGTTCTTCTCGCCCGTAATCGCCCGGACCTATACATCGCGATCCCTACGCCAAGCTCTACCACTACGAAGACCATCCAAGATGGCTGATGTTGCCGTCGAGAACCCGGCCAACCAGGTGCCACCTCACAAGAAGCAACTCCCGTCGTCCATACCGAACCTCGACTCATTAGAAGGGTTTGCGACCGAAGGCAACGATGACTACTCGACGTTCAAGAAGCTGCAGAGACAACTTGAGTATGCACAGTCAGAGGAGACGGGATGGCAACGGTGCTGATGTTAGATTAGGTACATCAACTTGCAGGAGGAGTACATCAAGGATGAGCAGCGGTACGAACTCCCCTACAGGCACGGCTGCTATGAGGCTGAGACTGACTGTTCCATAGGAGCCTCAAGAGAGAATTGGTCCGGGCTCAAGAGGAGATAAAGCGCATTCAGAGCGTGCCGCTGGTCATAGGGCAATTCATGGAAGCAATCGATCAGAAGTGGGTGATACCAGCGCATATACTCCATAGCCATATACTGACCGACAAATCTCCAGCACCGGAATCGTACAATCATCCACTGGCTCAAACTACGTCGTCCGCATCCTCTCCACCCTCGACCGCGAACTCCTCAAGCCCTCATCATCCGTCGCCCTTCACAGGCATTCAAATGCCTTGGTGGATATTCTGCCGCCGGAGGCCGACTCCTCGATTGCGATGCTTGGCCAGGACGAGAAGCCGGACATCACATACGCAGACGTGGGTGGTCTGGACATGCAAAAGCAGGAGATCCGCGAGGCTGTCGAGCTTCCCTTGACCCACTTCGATCTATACAAGCAAATCGGTATCGACCCACCACGCGGTGTGTTGCTGTATGGCCCCCCTGGTACCGGAAAGACTATGCTGGTCAAGGCCGTTGCAAACAGCACAACAGCATCCTTCATCCGCGTTGTTGGCTCGGAATTCGTGCAGAAGTATCTCGGAGAAGGTCCCCGCATGGTTCGCGATGTCTTCCGTATGGCTCGCGAGAACTCTCCCTCCATCATCTTCATTGACGAGATCGACGCCATCGCTACCAAACGTTTCGACGCCCAGACCGGCGCCGACAGAGAAGTGCAGCGTATCCTGCTTGAGCTGCTGAACCAGATGGACGGTTTCGACCAGACCAGTAACGTCAAGGTCATCATGGCCACGAATCGTGCCGACACGCTTGATCCCGCCCTGTTGCGTCCCGGTCGTCTGGACCGCAAGATCGAATTCCCGTCTCTGCGTGACAGGCGAGAGCGGCGTCTCATCTTCTCGACCGTCGCATCGAAGATGAGCTTGTCGCCTGAGGTGGACCTCGACTCGCTGATTGTGAGAAACGATCCGCTTTCTGGTGCCATCATCGCGGCGATCATGCAAGAGGCGGGTCTGAGAGCGGTCAGGAAGAACAGGTACAACATCATCCAATCGGATCTCGAGGACGCGTACAGCAGCCAGGTCAAGGGCGCCGAAGAGAAGGACAAGTTTGACTTCTACAAGTAGAGTCACGGAATCCGAGAGCGAAACAACGGGGCATTCGGCGCGGGTGTTGGAGGCTGGTCGGGACATTGCTTTGATGGCTTAGTCTTGTAATATAACGTCCTTTCAAGGCGCATGCCAATAGACTCCCATGACTGCTATGAATTCAGGGTGCTGCTCTGGCGCGAAATACTCCAGACGTGGGTTCATTGCGATAGCATCTATACCACTTCTTTATCACCCATCAAATCCTGCATCACGGGCTTCAACAACCTCGAAAACTGACACCCTACCATTTACAAGCCCACTTGCAGGTCAACTAAGCATCCTCCAGGATACCGGAGCACCTCTGTAAGTATGGCGCGACTGGAAAGGGTAGGTACTGCTATTCACTTATTCTATAGAACACCTACTGCGGGGGCAAAGCGAACGCTTTCTAGCTTGGCTTCCCTCGGCCGTAAAGAATTCAAGTCCTCAAATCAACACAGGCAATGAAATATCTGAGTCATTCCACTATAATTTCAATTCGCCAGGTCCCTGTGTTGGCTGTATGGAGGTTGGTGGGGTTCTTTGCGCGCGCGAAGAGATGAGATTGTACATAGTTGGACAGACTTGCCGCGGTTGATTTGGACTTGACAAAAAAGGAAAAGCGAGAAAAATGAAGACCCGGACTGGCAACTTGAGGCTGGGTATTAGGAAGGAGAGGGAGCGAAGGTTCACTATTTCCGCAACAAAGTCGAAGCCACCCTCGATATGACTGACTGCAATGGGATGCTTCAAGAAGTGTCGATATAGCTATCTATAGGCATCCGTTCCAGTGCCAACTAAGCTAGACTCAATTTTCCAGCCTCATCCACAACCACCACCAAGTCCGATCGTGACTCAGCGGTTAGGCGATAGGTCCGAAGTTGCCGTAGTAGGCGCAAAGAGCCTATGAATGTCAGCCGTTCCAGTCGGAAGTCATTAATTTCGGGAGCACCCACTTTACTAGCCCCATGCATGCAATAATGCGCAACCTGGAGCCCACCTTCCTCGCCAGCATACTTGGCCAACTGATTCAGATCCGACGTCCGAGGCAAGAAAAGCACAATCTCCTTCGAGATCCGCTCATAACACCTATAAAGCTCCCCCAACCCATACGGCTGCATAGTCTTCAAATCAAACACCTCATCATCTCTGTACCCGGGCCCTCCCCACGGCGGACTGGCAAAGATGACGGCATCCCCGCCCAACGGCTTCATGCGCTTCTTCACCTCCTCGAAGCTATCGCCCTTGATCCAGAAGATCTTGGACGAGACGCCGTATACTTCGGCGTTGTGCTTGGCGCACTCGAGGACCTGGGGGTCGGACTCGATGGCGAAGATGCGCTCCCAGCGGTTGGAGAGGGCGAAGGCGATGGTGTTGCCGCCGGCGCCGGCGAAGGCGTCGACGAGGATTTTCTTGGAGGCGGGCGCCGCCGCGGCGACTTGTGCTGCTATTTTGCTGGAAAGGGAGTGAGTGGGTTGTGATGGGCAATGCAATGGTGAGATGAATGAATAAAATGAATAGTCATCGTGGAAAGGGCTGGAATGCACCTACTTGGCGACAGGCTCAGGGGTGACGCCGAACCAGGCGTCGTGGGTGAGCCATACGCCATCATCGTACTTGGAGAAGATTTCGTAGCGTTGATGCCAGTACCTGGCATGGTCAGCTTTTTCGAGGAAATCTATAATGAAAATGCTTCGAGAAATTACTTCACGATATCTTCTGGGCACTCGCTGGCGTCTTCGTAGTGGTACACGTCGTGGAGAAGGGGGTTATCGGGGTCAACGGAAGCGACCATCTTGGATTATACTGTTGAAGCTTTGGAGTTTGAGAGGAGTTGAATTCGAGTTGGATAACGTTATGAAAGGAAAAACGAGTTTAAATGGAAGGAAAGAAAGCGCCAAAGCAGAGCACTGGAGAGTTTGTTGACACGGGTCAAGACCTCACCAACTGAAATTGACGCCTGGATCAGTCGAGAGTAGTGTAGTGGTAGAAAGTGAAGTGAAGTCAAAAGTTGATTGTCCTCACCACCAAACAAGTCGTCGATCAGCGCTACTGTAACTTAAGTGTTAACTTAAGAGTCCTCGTCTCGAGGAGCTATGACCACCAGCGGCTCGCAAAAGCCACGACAACCCCAGGTTCGCGCCACAACAAACACAACCCACCGGAAAACTTGGAGAGCCATGTTCGGTGCGCTGAACAGATTCATCTCCCGCTTGGATGCCGAGCCGCAGGAGCAGCAGTCTGGCGTGGGCGGCGCGTATGGCTTCCAGGTCCTGCGCAACTCCAACTTGGAGCTGCCGCTCGAGCCCTGGTTCGACTTCATAATCGGGATCAATGGCAGGACGATAGTAAACATGCTCCTCCTTCTTGTATGTTCCGTGAAGCTCGTGGCTGATCCTGTCCAGGACAATCCCGACCCGGCGCTCTTCGCGACAGAAGTCCGCAACTGCGCGGGCAACACCATCAGCTTAGGGATATGGTGCGCAAAGGTGCGCTGCTCCGTCCAACCAACCGCCGGGAGCTGTCGTCTGAACTGAAATCTTTCCTATTCAGGGCCAACGTATTCGCGAGATGTACGTGCCGATCCCGGCCGATGCCCCGTCTTTGGGTATCTCGTTGCAGTGGACGCCGCTTTCTGTTGCTGAGGACGTGTGGCACATCCTGGACGTCCAGCCCAACTCGCCCGCTGATCTAGCTGGGCTGCTTCCCTATGGTGACTATGTCATTGGAAGTCCGGAAGGTCTTGTTCGCGGCGAGTCTGGGCTGGGTGAGCTTGTCGAAGACGTAGGTAACCCTCGTTTCGGTATTCCTACAATCAATTCTCTGTCAAATCATTTCACATCTCTCCATCTGCCCACTGTCCTATCCACTCATCTGGATTATATCTCCCATAAACCCACTACTCCGCTCTTTCGATCAACACGATTTCTCATTTCGATCTTCCTACAATCAACTTTCAGTCAAGCCATTTCACATCTCTCCATCTATCTGCTACTCTATACACCGATCTGGGGGCCCCTAGAGCATATCCCCCAGAAATACACTGCTCTCTTCTTCCAATCAACAAAACCACCAAAAACTAACCCCTCCCCCTCCAACCACACCAGTACCTCAACCGCCCCCTCCGTCTCCACGTCTACAACCACGAATACAACGTCACGCGCCCCATAACCATAACCCCCACCCGCACCTGGGGCGGCCAAGGCGCCCTCGGCTGCGTCCTCGGCTTCGGAGCCATCCACCGCCTCCCCCCGCCCCTCGACGAACCACCCCCGAACCCCGGCGACACGCTCTTCGAAGCCGCCCCGGGCTCCGCCAAAGCCTCCTTCGACGCGTCCACCCGCCCGACTGATCTAACATCTGCCGCGGCCTCACCAGCACCAGGGGGCGGCGCGTTCCTGGTGCCGGCGGAGATGGCGGTGCCGATGAGGAGCCCGCCGCTGGGAAGTCCGGGAGCGGGTGGTGCGCCGGCGGGGCACGCCAAGAGGAAACCGAGAGCGCATCATGCCGCAACGCCGGCGTCCGGGGGATTGGATGATTATTTCAAGGAGGGGGAGCAGAAGAGTAGGGAGTTGGATTATGGGGGGTCTGGGTCGAGGACGGGCTCGGTGCCGCCGCCGCCACCGAAGGTAACGGGTCCACCGCCTAAGGGAGGGCCGCCGAAAGCAAGCTCCAATGGGGACGCGGAGAACGTGGGAGAGAAGGGAGAGGAGTGAGAGGAATGAGAAGATGGAGCCAGAGACGAACAATTGCAAAGGCATATCATGAGTCCATGTTCGTCAATCTAGTCTATGCCCTTTTGCCTGTCCCGTCCTAAGCCAGTACCCAAGAAGAAAATGGTCCATGAGGCGTGGACTTTGTCGAGACACTCATTTCCGTTTACGCCACCGTCTATGCAACCGGCCCGAGTAAATGTGTTCGAGAATAAGATGTCAAGGATTGTCATCCGAATTACCGCCCCGTCCATCGAGATGCGAGGAAGTGATGGAGAAACAACGCCGGTAGTATTTCCAAAACATGCCGAACAGAGAATCTAGGGTATAACCAAGCCCACAAATATCGCAATGCCTCAATCCGTCCCCAATCCAGGCTCTAGTGGAGAATGTTTGGGCGCACGGAGATGGCGAAAAAAGCAAAAAAAGGTAGGGGAGACAATGAAAGACCTACTGGATATTCTCATACATACCAGCCAATTGATTCACCTCATCGCATGTCCAACTGGAAAGGCTTGAACTTTCCCCCAATGCTCCCACATTTCGGACATCCCGCCGGCCGCCCCCGACTCTGCTCGGTACTCAACGCATCCACGCACTCCTGACAGAAGCCACTGATGCACTCTGTGCATGCGTAGCTTGCTCGCAATAAGCTCAGACGCTTACATGCCGCGCAATAGATCTGGACGTGTTGGCCGTAAGTGGGTGAGGAGTCGGCGGAAAGGCCTTGAGAAGATATGTGGAAGTTCTGGCCCGATTGGGTGGACTCAATTGAGGACTCGACAGAAGGGAAAGGTTCAAGGCCTGAATGTTCGGGAGGAGGTGGCGTGAGTGTGTTTTGAAGGGGAGAGGCGGTGTAGGAGTGGAACTGGGAGGCTATGTATGGTGGGAGAGAGGCGCGGTTCATGAGATGTGGGGAGGCGGGGATCTAGAAATTGTTACTATGGGGCTACTTGCGTTAGATTGCGCAGGCATTGGAGCTTACGGGTGTCAGATCGCGGCTGTCTTCCTCCGTGGCGGATGCTGCCGCGTCGATGAGGTCTTCCCAGCGCTTGCCGTAAGCTGCAGCAGTTCCAGGCTCCGCTGAGAAGGCCTTCCTGTCGTGGCTCATTCTTCGAGCATGCTCTTTCGATTTCGTCCTCTCGTGTTTGGGTTTGCGCGCATTCTGTGTGACTGAGCTTTTACGAGGTCTAGCTTTGGTAGAGCGCGGTATTGGGGGTAATGTTGATGACCGCCCGGGCGGCGACCGAGCTATCGAAGAGGGCAGAAGCTCTCGTGGAGCCGTCGGGCTTGGATAGTTGTACTCTTCGCCCATGAGCTGGGGATCGACGGCAAAGCGGGCTCTTGGCCTGTTCAGCTTTGTCTCCGCTTCTGAGAGAGCATCCTGGATAGCATTGTGGTCAACGCTTTGCCCGAACTCGGAAGAGAGAAGCGTGGCATGCTCGTGGTCGCGAAAGCGGGTTTCTTCCCGCCAGCAAACCACAGGGGCGAAGATGGAGATTATCTGCCAACAGAGCCGCTGAGCTCGACAGCGCAATTGACTCGGGCGCAAGCTGCAAACAGTCTGCCTGGACCGCAAGTGCTTACCTGCTCTGAATCCCACTCATATTCTGGCCTGTGATTGTGCAATTGGGCCAAAGCTGCGGCAGCGCTAGCAGCGGGCAGCAGAGAGCCTCGGCGCATCTCGTCGGACGATCTCGGAGTTACATCTTCGTTGTAGTAGCCGACGTTCAAGTCGGCTCCGTAGGCTGGTGCGGTCAAAGCCTGAGCATACGGATTTGCGAGGTGGTGGTCGAACGCACCAAGATTGTTGTGTGTCTGGTTTGGTGGCGGCGGCGGGGGAGGACGTTCCGAGGGCGGGGTGTTGACCATCAAGGCGAAGCTCTCCTCGGTGGCGGGCAGCTTGGAGATGTAGTGCTCGGGATGCGCTCGACGAATGTGCTCCTGCATGGAGCGATACCGCTTCTCCTGTTCGCGGGAAGACGCATGTTACTCGCGGCGCTCATCGTGGTCGACGGGAGGAGTGGTGGGTGCAAGCAGAGGCAGAGGCAGAGGCAGAGAGAGAAGAGAGAGAGAGAGAGAGAGGGTGGGAGAGCGAGCAGTGCAGGAGCGAGAAGACTCACGCCGAGGCAGCGCTTCCGACAGCTGGAGCCATCTTGGTTCCTCAGCGGACAGACAACCTCATTGTTACTGTCCGAGACGGAGAAGGAGTTGGTGAGCGAACGGGGCGGCATCGAGGCGCATGCAGCTGGCCGCACTTGGAAGAGCCGGGCGAGCGGGGCAGCTGGAGCTCTTGTGAGGGAGGGCGAAGCTTCAATCGAGGACAGCAGTTTCCTTGGGTCGCGCGGAGGAAGCGGGAGCTGTTCGTGTTGGTGGAGCTGCTTGGAGCTTGGGGAGCTTCGGTGGGTGGTCGGGTAGTGGTCTTTGGAGGTACAGAGTTGGTCTTGGAGGTAGGGATAGCTGCGTCGCAGGGTCGCAGAGCTCTCAAGTCTGGGCTCTGGGCTTTGGACTGCAGAGTTGGAGCAACAAGCGGGGTTGTCGTGAGTAGTCACCTCTCACCTCAGCAGCACCAGTCCAGCCTGGATTTTCTTGCTAGGGAATCCGATCAGAGCTTTTGCCGGGCGAACAGCTTGAGCATTGACACACCACCAGTCCTTTGACTGCCAAAGACCCGCCTTTGATTGGCCGGGAGGGTGAAAAGCTAGACAAGAGCTGCTCACCACCGACTCATCACCGCGACCAAGGACCGAGGACCAGAGGACCGCGGGCGAGCAGCGCGCCGGCCGGACTGGAGACCAAGAAGACAAGAAGACAAGACGACCAAGAAGACAAGAAGACAAGAAGACAAGACGACAAGACGACAAGACGACAAGACGACAAGACGACAAGACGACAAGACGACAAGACGACAAGACGACCAAGAAGACCAAGGAGACAGCGACAACAACACAGAAACCGCTCGTCGTCGCCGCGCACAGCATCATCTTCGGCGGCCCAACCGCCCCTCAGGCAGTCAGGGGGTGTGCGTGTGCGGAGGAGTACAACAGTACAAGTACAGCACCGGTACTGGATCTTCAGTGATGGACGCGGCAATCCCTCCCCAGAGAGGTCTCCATTCTCCATCCCTTCTCCATCCCTTCTCCATCCCTTCTCCATCCGCAGACTGCTGCCGGACGCGCCCTAACGATGCTCGTCCGGTCCGAGGCTGAACGCTGCCCTCGACTGGTGCAAGCCAAGTCCCGCTGTGAGGTCTCAGACTCTCATACTTACCGCTGGTCATATGCCAGCTCGAGCTGGACGGCTGCAAGCCAAGCGGGAAGCAGTGCGGCCCCCGACCGCAGGGAGATGAAGCATCGACAGCGCAACGTCGCCCTCGATCATGTCGCGGTCGGTGCGCTCAACGTCCGTGTTTGTTGCAAGGAAGATCAAATGGACAACAGCTGCTCTTCATCTTCTTGCATACTGGAGCCTTCAACAGCAGGGTTCATTTGCCTATCTGCAGTCAAATGGACAACAGCTGCTCTTTATCTTGCATACTGAAGCCTTCAACAGCAGCGTTCATTTGTCTATCTACAGCGCTTGCTTGCGGCTTGCTCCTAGTACTTCCATTGCGCTATATGATCCTCATCCAAGGGGGTTAGTCGCCTCATGTGCTCATCTAGGGCATTGCGAGTGCAAGCGTAGCTGCTTGGAGACAGTGTAGTCGTAGACAAGCTTCAACATCTCGACACGCGTCCCTCTCCCGCTGTCGCTGGACTCCAACCCGTATGATGAGAACATGGAGATAAAGTCCCTCGTCTCCTATCAAGTTTGGGCTTGGCGAACTAGGCCTCTTGTACGTAGGTAAGGGTACGAGGGAAGGGTTATCTGTATACTCGTGGCGGCGTATTGAGGTTGTGGAAGGATAGCTGTGGCTGTCAGACCCCGGCAGCTTTCTTCTCACGATTTCCTCTGTGCTGCCTTCGGACATCAGACAAGTTGTCGCATGAGAGAGCGCAAGAAGACATGGTCGAGAATTTTCATGTTGAAAAGAGTCTGTGGTCATGTGCAGGGAATAACCCCAAGCTGCCCTTATCCGGCTGCCGAGACCCCAGTCTTTGCTTTTTGATCCGAATACCTACATGCGCAATTTGACGACTACCGTACTATTCGGGTCAAAGCATCATCGACGTGCACCTCATGCATCAGACACTGTTGTAAAGGCTTTCAATATACGCAGACTTTCAACGGCTGGCTTACTCGCATGAGTTTGGCTCGGCAAGAGATACTTCGGAGTCGAATTTCCGCAGGGGCCATCGCTGCAGATGGTCCAACCGCTGAGGCTCATAGTTACTGAGCATCATGGATGCTCCGCGCCTCTCCGCGCTCCGTTTCTTGGTCGTGCTGTTTGATGGTCGTCATCCTGCATTATTGATTGCGCAGCCATGTCGTCGCCCACTGTACTGCAAGTTACAGTAGCTTAGTCAGTTCAGCGATTCGAGCGGTGCAATGCAGCAACATCAGACAGCTCGTCGCCGCGGCTGGATCCATCGCCCTCATCGCTCTATCTCCAACTTACTTCCCGAAAGGGCCAAGGTAGCGGGCGCAGGGCTAACTTAGTAAACAATCGTCGCTTCCGCCATCAATTGGCCAGATTGAGCAGCCGCTTACACTTGCCCTGAGGCGGCTGTGGCTCGTACGATCAGACGGCTCGACCTCCTTCCACACCACGCCCGTCTGTCTGTCTGGGCTGCGCTTTCCATTTCTTCTCTCCTTCCCTCCTCCCTCCCCCTCCCTCCCCCCCGGGCCTCTTGCCCTGCCAATGCACTGCCAGGCTTCTCGCTGCCCGCCATGGCCGCTTGCTTCTTCGCCCTTCCACTTCAGCCGCTCTCTCTCCCTTCCCACCTCCACCTCCACCTCCACCACCACCACTACCACCTCCCTTTCTCCTCCATCCCGCCGCTCCTTTCCCGCCTCATGAAACCCGCTCATCGTCATGGGGCTTACCGTCAAGGCACTCAACGCTGACACCTCCTTTCTGCTCACCTTCACTCCTCCCACGCAGCCGTCTGCCGCATCCGAGACCCATCCCTCCTCTGATTTCACTATCCTCCTCGATCCGTGGCTTTCTGGCCCTGCTCAGATTCTGAGCTCCAAGTTCTCCATCTCCCGCCACAGGGCCGAATCATGCCTTTCCTCCCTGGCTGAGCTGCCCGAGCCGGACTTGATCATCATATCTCAAGACAAGCCAGATCACTGTCACGAGGCCACTCTGCGACAGCTGTCCTCGCACACGTCCTCTTTGATTCTCGCCGCACCTGCCGCCGCTAAGAAGATCCGTCGCTGGCGTCACTTCGACCCAGTGTCTGTGCATACGTTGAGGCCCTACGACAACGATGGGGCACGCATCTTCCGCATCTCAGTCCCGGCATCTTCTCCGAAAGGTGTGGCTGGAGAGGTCACAGTCGCCTACATGCCTGCGAAGCGCGACATCTCTGGCCTCCATAATGCCATTGGTATCACCTATCGCCCCCAAACCAATGAGCCTACCACAATGAACCACTACATCACCCTTCCGCCGACTCCGCCGGACTCGCCGCAAACCAAAGGCAGTTACAGTACCACTGATCACGCCACACCGGGAAACATGAAGCTAGCCGAAGCTTCCATGAACGACAAGAGTCGCCCGCTCACCCCCCCAACCCCACGACCCGCAAGAGAAAAGACGTTGTCAGTCCTGTATTCTCCCCACGGGGTTGCCTACGCCACGGTTGCACCATACGCATCGCAGCACTTGGTGTCTGTGTCCGCACTTCCACTCACGGCGCTGCTCCACTCGTTCGACCGCGTCGACAATCCGTGGTACCTGGGTGGGAACATTGCTGCCGGCATGCCAGGGGGCTTGGATATTGTGCGCTGCCTCATGGCGCGGGCGTGGATTGGTGCCCACGATGGCGACAAAGACAACAAAGGCATCTCAGTTGCGAAGCTTCGCATCAGGAGGTTTGAGATTCGAGAAATCCAGGAGATGATCAAAGCTGCAATTGGAGGCGGCGAGAATGAACGTAATGGAGACGAGAGCGATTCGAGACTCAACAAAATCGGCACCCAGGTTGTGAAGATGGGGGTTGGCGAGGAATACAGAGTGAAGATTGATTGAACGATAATCATTTGGTCGGGGTGCTTTTGCATCTCTTACTTGACATGTTTTCCTTGTTTTAGCGATTGGCGATAACGATATACCACAGCATGGCGTTGGGGACATGAATTTGAAGATTGCGAATGACGGGCAGGGGGAAACAAGGGTTGCTGGAATATGGATGCATGATACTGGATGAGTAGGACAGTGTTTGCATTTGCGTTTAGCCACAGCTTCCATACACTGTCGAGCATCTTGAGAATGGGCGGAATATGAGCACGTTAAGAAATATACCAACAAAGCAAAAAGCTTGAAAACATTGATGTTTCCGAGTGGATGATGATATCTTGTTTAGTGAGTCGGTGACAGCTGGAGCTTGACCCGAGTCCATGGAGGGACGCCCGGCCCAGGCGGCTCTTTCCTCCGACGCGGGCAGATCGTCGGGCAGGCTTCCCCGACCTTGCACCTCGCACACCTCATGCAGCTTTCCTAACTACAACCCATTGCCTAAACCCCACCTCACCACCACGACTCCCACGACGCGCCCAATTCTGCAGTCGCCTGCGCGATACCTTTAATCCTCCCAAGACTGCAGTTAAAGCTCACGCGCGTCAAGCGAGGAAGTCCTTCCGCGAATGCTGGCGGCGCGCACCCGTCGCGCCTCGTTCCACTTGCGGAGGTGAAGCCCTCCCGCCGGTCGCTCCTCCAAACAGCTCACCACAACCCGCACCTCATTCGATTGCATGCCCGTCGGCACCTCCACTATGCCACACGCCGTCGACGAACAGGAGCTCCAGGACGATGCAATCATCAGCGGGCTTCTGAATGCTGATCCAACGGACAATGCCTTCGCGGGAATCTTCTCTGGACCCCAGGAGCCCAGCGCTCCCAAGGCCGATGATGCCGTAGACTACGAAGACATATCGGATGATGATTTGGCCGACGACGAGGAGCTAATCGGAGAAGATGGAGCAAACGGGCATGGAACACTGGATGGGGACGAGGACGTCGACCTTTTCGGCGAAGTACCGGACACTGCCATGGGCGAGGCTGCGCCCCAAGGCAACCTTGATGGCGACGATGGAAATGCCGCAGAACCGGACCTCGATGACCTCTTTGGAGAAGGTCCCTCTTCCCCAACGGATCTCTTCAACGAGCAGCCCCAGACTTCCGACCCTGCGCCTGTGGGAGAGGTGCCGCCTCCGGCCGATACTTCGAACCCGATGACCATCACCAAGACTGAGGAATCGCCGGTGCTTCAGACGCACAGTCCGGAGAGCTTACGAGGCACAAGCTTCAGGGATGTGGATTACGGGAAGGAGGAGGATGATGATGATCCGGAGCTAAGAGAACAACGAGAGCTGTTTGCTCAGGCCGAAAAGGAGCGCGAAGACAGGTTGCGCAACGGCGGGGTGGTCAATGAGCTCCCGCCTGCTCTGCAGACGGACGAGGATGTTTTCAAGGCGATCTGGCCGAACTTCAAGCCAGGAAGTGTATTGCGCTTCGGAGAATTGCTTCCGCACCGGCGCGCCTACTATGTGGCTAAGGCTCCATTAAAGCCTCCGAAGCCCGTCCAGCCAACCAAGGTGAATCTGGACATCGCGCAAGACCAGGAAAAGCTTTTCAAGTTACCGCCCAGCGCCCCGCCAACTGGCAAAGCTCGCCAAACGGGAACGGGTCAACAAGGCGTGGTATCCATCACCGAGGCTGAGAGTGGTGAAAAGAGCACTGACGAGGAGTTCGAGCTGGAAGACTTTGACGATAAGGAGAACTTTGGTGGCGTCACAGGCCACGACATTCAGATTCTCTGCGATGACTGGGACATCAGTTCGCAAGAGGACGTGTCACTCATCGGCCAAGGTCATATCACTATTAGTGATAGCGGTACTTTCTCATTCAAGAATGACTGGAATTCCGGAGCGCCCGCTCGTCCAAACAAGAAGCGTCGGACTCTCGACAGTGGAACCTTGCCTATCTTCCAGGACAAATTGCCTTCGTTCGATGATCCTGAGGCTATGACTGCCAAGCTGGCGAGGAAGGTCAATTTAGATATGAACGATCCAGAGCTTCTGATCGACATTCAGCAACCCGATTCCGCTCAGAAGAAGACACGAAACTTGGGTACAGACTTCCGCCGTGATGTCAGCGGCAGCCTTACGAAGTCTATGTTCAGGAGATACAACATTTCCAACGACGAAGGCTACGACCTGCTCAAACAAAACCACCGAGAGAAGGTCCGCAATGTCACGAACATCAACACTCTGGATCACAGTCTGCCCGCTCTGAAACTGCAGTACCCATTCTACAAAGTCAAGCTCAGCTCCCGGGAAGCTCGGTCCTTCCACAGGCCCTCTTTCAACTTCGTTCCCAACCAACTCGTCAAGTTCAACAAGCCCAATTTCGTGAAGCACAAGAAGCAATTCAAAGGCCAGGATCCCAAGACGCTGTTTGCTACCTCAGCCGACCTTTCGTTGGCAGACAACTCGAACATGACCTTGTTCGAATATTCGGAGGAATACCCCATGATGATGTCGAACTTTGGCATGTGCAACCGTCTCATCAACTATTATCGGCGCAAGGATAACGAGGACAAGACTCGTCCAAAGGGAGATATCGGAGAGCCTGTGGTTCTTTACCCTGAGGACCAGAGCCCTTTCGCCATCTTTGGTAACGTTGAGCCTGGACAGACAGTCCCAACGCTGCACAATTCGATGTATCGGGCACCCGTGTTCAACCACGAAGTGAAGTCCACAGATTTCCTTGTCATCCGTAGCACCACGGGAACGAACGGATCACAGTGGTACTTGCGCAACGTTGAGAATCTCTTCGTTGTTGGTCAACAGTTCCCTTCGACACAAGTCCCTGGTACACACTCCCGGAGAGTCACCGAAGCCGGCAAGAAGCGCTTGAAGATGATCTCCTACCGCATCTACGCTCGGAATGCCGCCAACAAGGCTCGTGGCCCGATGTTGAGTAACGACATGATCAAGGAGCATTTGCCGGGCAGTGACATCGCCCAGAACCGTGGCAAGATGAGAGAGTTCATGGCGTACGACAAAGAGAATCAGTCGTGGAGGCCGAAGCCTGGTGAGACCATCCCGGACGAAGCCGCTATGCGTAACTGGATCAAGCCAGAGGATATCTGCTTGATTGATTCCATGCAGGTCGGACATCGCCATCTGCAGGATGCTGGTTACAACAAGGAGGGAGACGACGGCGATGAAGAAGAGGACGATGAAAAGGAAGGGCAGAGTCTCGAAGTGCAGCTTGCGCCGTGGAACACGACGAAGAATTTCCTTGAGGCTAGCTCGCGCAGAGCCATGCTTGAGCTTCACGGTGAGGGGGACCCGTCTGGACGCGGCGAGGCAATCAGTATGATCAAGACATCGATGAAGGGTGGGTTCAAGCCTGTGGGTGAGAGTGTCAAGGATAAACTCGATGCCAAGAAGATGAAAGATCTTGGGGGCCACAGCTACAATGTTGCCATGCAACAGAAAGCGTACGATGAGGCTATCCAGAAGATCTGGGAGGCGCAGAAGAACAGCTTATCGTCGACCATCGAGCATTCCGACGTCGAGATGGACATTGATGATCCCGAGGAGGCTGGAAATTCGTTCAACCGTGCAAGAACACCCCAGTCGCAGTACGGCACGCCTGCGACGTTCGGTCGCCAGGATGACGATACGATGAGTCACTTCAGCCGTGTTAGTGCCAACAGCCAGAACGCAGGCAAGACGTTGAAGATCCGCAGAACGGCCAAGAACCGCTACGGCGAGATGGAGACGACAGAGGAGATCATTCACGATTCTCGGGTCATTCGTGCTTACACGAGGGCTCGCCGGCAAGAGGAGCTGGAGTCGCTGAATCTGACGGATCTGAAGCCGACTGGTGATTCGAGCCTCGACGCAAGACAGATCAAGCGGTACGACTTGGACGTTGTAATTATGCTGGATGTACGACTGACAAATCCGACAGGCTCCAGGGCGAACTCGAACGTTTGCAACGCAACAGGGAACGCCGCCACGTCCGCGAGAAAGCCAAGGGCACCTTTCAAGGTGGCGATCCGTCTGGTCCCGGTGGCGGCGGTGGAGGCAAGGGCGCCAACACAACTCGCCGTTGCGCCAACTGCGGGCAGGTCGGCCACATCAAGACCAACAAAAAGTACTGTGACTATTGTCATCTTTCTTACACCCCAAACGCCGATGGTTCCTATGCAAAGAGAGGCTGGCGGCCAAAGAAGGTGGCCGTCAAAGACTCTTAGACGCCAGCGAGCCGCAGCAGAGTTTGGCCATGAAGACTGGCTCTGCCTTTCTCATCAGAGTATTTCATGTCCTGTGCGGTTTATTGCAGTCCTCGCTGACCATCGCAACTACGTCTCTAGGCTCTGTCCGATGCTCAATGGTACGATGAAGTCGGAAGGCAGCTTCGACGATTCGGCGTTTGGCGCTTCATCCTCACAGCTTCCACCCCCGACGCCGCAGGCCTCTGGCGCCCCACCCGCATCCTCGCCCTCATAACTTTTCTGGGAATATCGATTTCTCACTTTTCCGTCGAACGATTCGACACGTTACGTGCCTTTGACGCCGGTGTTGTGGGAGTTGGGACGGTCTGCATGGATTGGTGTTTGATGACGGTGTTTCGTTCAGCATGGGGTTGCGGGAGAAATGGGTATGAGTTTCTTCCTCGTCGTCGTGATCCGGGCTGGCGGAACAAGACCAAGGCCGCGAACTCGGCGGGCATTGTTATGGTGTCGTAGCTGCTCAGACATTCTATGAGAGGGCCGCACTCACCCGACCTCCAGCATGCATCCATGAAACTAGTGCGTTTGCAACAGAATATCGAGTGCTCCCTCGTCTCTTCCACCGCTCCGCGTCTGGTCACTACTGACCACTTGACTGCTGCTACGATGGTCCATGAACAGGTTGACCACACAATATATATCATGATACAAAGCAACAGCACACATGCATCCAGCCGGTCTAGCAGCAACGAGGACGACAAGTCCCCGCCATGCACTCAGACCCGCCCAGCAAGAGAACGATCAGCCGCATCGATGGCCGTCCCCCGTCGGCGCCTCGTTTGCCCCTGAGAGCATCATACTTTTCCGGCGCCTGGCGATCACAGCAAAGAGCGCTGCAACCGGCGGGAACTCCTGGCAAAGCTTCCGAACGGGCATTGTCATTGTCGAGTCAGAACGGATGAGACAACTGACGTTGCAAAGTTGAGGCATTTGCCATCACGAGGTGCAGCGGCGAGGGCGATAAGTAATAAGTTAAGCCCATGTGAGCGCGGCTCTAGCGCGACGGTCCGCCTGCCTGCCTGCCTAGCCACACGTACGCAGCTGACAACGATGCGGTACCTGGCCAAGTGCCGGGGGTGAGTGCATGGCAGAGGGCAAGAGGAGGGTTTCGCTAAAGGCCGGGTCCGGACGGGCAAGACATGAGGGCTAAGACAGCGGGGGCTGGACGCAGTGGATGATGGAGGGTCGAGGAGAGTGTCGGTCGAAGAGGATGGAGATGGAGAGAGAGAGAGGAGAGTGTCGGTCGAGGAGGATGGAGATGGAGAGAGAGAGAGAGAGGAGAGAGGAGGGTGTGGCGGTCGAGGAGGAGGGAGCGGCGGGGCGGCAAGCGCGATGGACAGACAGACAGACAGACAGACAGGACAGACAGGGCAGGCACGAGGTGTGTGTTTGCCAGATGGAGGGAGAGCGACGGAATCGCCCAGTACGGAATCCGCGCCCCCCCCCTAAACAAGTTCCGCCCTCCAAAGACCCCCGTAGCTACCCCTCCCCCCACCCCATCTCAAGCCTCCACCCCATCCCTTCTCAAGCCTCGTCCTCGACCCCCTTGGACCTCCATTGGCCTCCTCCTCTTCCTCCTCCTCCTCCTTCTCCTCCTCCCGCCATCCACTTTCACTCCTGCAACCTTTACCGTCCTACAGGGCAGAACGGGCAAAAAGGCAGTTAAGCGGGACTCTCTGCTTGTTGTCGGTCTGTCGGTGGTGGATTGGGTTTAGCGTACAAGTCTGGTTTTGGCTGGAAATTCGGGGATTCGATCAACGATCAACTCGTGCCAGGGCCCCCGTCCGAATATAAGCTCCCAGCGAACCCGCACCCCGCGCGCGTCGACCACCCGTATCGCCCTCGCAACCCAAACAACCCACCCATCCACCCATCCACCCATCCACCCACAACCAAGAACACCACAACTTCCGACCTCTCATTCAGAAGCGCGACAAGACCGCTATCAGACCCATCATCACTCCATCTCCCTACATCACCATGCCTCCCAAGAAGTCCGCCGCCGCCGCCGCCGCCGCCGCTCCCAAGAAGGCCGCTGCCGCCGCCCCGACTCATGGCTCCTACCAAGGTGCGTTTGCTCAACCACCAAGTCGCGCCGCAATCGCGCTGCTTCCATCGTGTTCGCCGGCCATTGCTGATGCTCATCCGCAGATATGATCAAGGAGGCTATCATCAATGTGAGTCCAGCTTCTCCGGCGCATTGTGGTCGCGTTCCCGCGACGCCGTCGCCGTCGTTCACTCCGCTCCGTATCTTCACCCAACGAGCTTCCGAAGCTCTCAACGCATGAGTACAGCTTGCTGACGCGTTAGTCACGCTCTTCAGCTCAAGGAGCGCTCTGGTAGCAGGTTAGTCGCTCTTGTTTTGCGGCCTTGTTGTCCCCCTCGGGCGCACGACGCGGTTTTGCTTTGGCCATCTTGGACTCGACGCTGACAGTTGTATTTCCTGCAGTCGCCAGGCCATCAAGAAGTACGTCCAGGCCAACAACAACATCGGCGAGACCACGGACGCCGTCTTCAACAGCCACATCAACCGCGCCCTTGCCAAGGGTGTCGAGAATGGAACCTTTGACCAGCCCAAGGGTGAGTGGAAGCCTGCGTGGAGTTGAGATACGCGTATCGCCCTTGCACGAGAGCGTACTTGACTCTTCTCTCTATCCGACGGCCCCTTTGTTTACGAGACGCGTTGCTGATCAAAACATAGGCGCCTCTGGCCCCGTGAAGCTCGCCAAGAAGGAGAGCAAGCCCGCGGCGGCCAAGGCCTCTCCCCCGGCCAAGGCTGCTCCCAAGAAGGCCACTGCCACCAAGGTACGCCTGGTTCCATTCCATTCCACTTGTTCAGTTCACTGACACGTCCCAAGAAGGCCCCCGCTCCCAAGAAGACTGCTGCGCCCAAGGAGAAGAAGGAGGAGGCTGCCCCCAAGAAGGAGGCTGCCCCCAAGAAGGCCGCCGCACCGAAGAAGACCACTACCAAGAAGGTCGCCGCCGTCACCAAGCCCAAGGCCAACGCCAGCAGGCCACGCAAGAGCGCCGCACCGGCTGCCGTACGTCTATCCGATCACTGATCTAGCACCCGAGACTAACAACAACAGGCCCCCGCCGTCGAGGAGAAGCCCGCCGTCGTCCTCGGCAAGACTAAGTCTGGCCGCGTTACTAAGTCGACTGCTCCCGCGACTGCTAAGCCCGCCGCGAAGAAGGCTGCCGGCAGGAAGGCGCCCACCAAGCGCACGACGCCCAAGAAGGCGACCCCTAAGAAGGCTGTTGAGGCTTCCACTTAGAGGTTGTCGTCTCGAGCGTCTCTTCTTCACTCCTTTCTCTTCTCTCACGAAACAAGCGTCTCTCTCTCTCCAGGTACAGTCTCTTTTAATGGGCTGGCACGGTCGTCGGCGGGTTGCCGATGGTCGTCGTTGCTGCCGTTACGATTGCTGTTGCTGTGGCGTCCTGGGTCGGTGGGCCGCGACGTTCATCTCCCTCGTCTTCTCTACTCTTGGAGTTATGGAGATGCGAGAGCCGTCTCGCGGGTCGCGCGTCTCTAATAGCCGCGCCCCGGGACACTCCGACCTTTTCTCATCCTCATCATCAACACCTCCCTTTCCATTTCTATCAGTCATGACGGGTCCACGGAATTCTCTATTGCTATTAGTCTGCTTTTGCTTTCGCGTATGGGGGGATTTGCCATGCTAGTCTTGCTGCTATTACCGGGTGGGTTTTCATTACGCAGGGTCTGTGTCTTTGGAGGAGCACAGAGCGGGGTTTCACTAGTTTTCGTACACACGCGGCGTTGTTGGAAGTGAGGGCTGCGGGTGGATGGAGTCGGTCTTTGTCGATTGTTTGATCTCTCTTGAGTATGGGGTTGGGTTGGTTGGTTGGCTTCCCGGAGGCCAGGGTGGGAGAACGGGATGGATTGTGGATACGATTAGCTGGCCAAGTAGAATGCGATGCTGGCTCTTTGGATGAACTGTTTCGAGAGTGTTTGGGTGCGATTTGTGCAGGTCGGGGAAAGTCACGGGTAGGTCACTGCAGTCGCACGATTTCCATCGGAGCCCCGACCAAGGCATCCCCTCACTTGTCAAGGCTGAGGCAGGCGCATTTTCTTTGTACAAAAGCCCAACCAGAGCACCCGCGCACCACGGGCATCTGTCACCGACTCGTGCGGACGGCGCTGGATATCATCAACATGACTCCCTAACCTCCGTCTCACAACCCCAAGACCGCGATGTCTCGGCACTCGAACGCGTGCGAGACCCAGTCCAGTCAAGTCAAGTCGTAGCCAGCCAAGCGCACTCGGCCCTGCTGCAGTACGACCTTCATCAGTCCTTGTCGTCTAGAAGCGAGAGTGCAGCTACGGCCACTGCAGCATCCATCTGCTGTCCGGACGTAGTTTGATGACCCGCAAGGCGATTCAGGGCGCTCGGAAGCGCGCGGAGGGGGCGTGTCTGCGGGGTGGGTGGCTTCTTCGACTGCTCGTCGGCCTCGAGCGGGTCGATTGGGCTGAGGCACACTGTGGCAGATGCGATACTGAAGGGTCGAAGGAGCAGAGGTGCTGCTGCGTGTAGGTTTGGCACTACAGAGGTGCGTGGACAGGTACGGCACCAGGTTCAAGAGGTCGGGTATGTATAGGTGAGTTGTTGGCGGTGGTGGGAGGGCGGCCGTGTGTTCGTATCCAGTTACGCGGCTCAGGCGACGTAACTTACTGCATGTAAATCACCGAAGGGTGGCCGAGTTGGGGCTCGGTGCGTTTACTTTTACACCCACGGCCCGCGTGGGAGGGGCTGGGTCGTGGTGGTGTCGTGGTTGTTGGCGCCGGCTGCGAAACGGCGGGGCGTCGATGATGCTGTTGTTGTGTGTGCGTGGTGCATGTGAAATGTTTGCGTAATCGGGGAGCAGAGGGAGGGCTGCTTCGGGCGACGGGGTGATGGGTGTGAGGGTCACGGTGGAGAGAGGGAGGGGGTGGGGGAGGGGGAAGATCGGATTCGCATAATCGCTGGAGCTGGAGCTGGGTGGTGGAGCTGTGGGCGCAGAGATGGCAGGACGGTACACCAGTGTATAAGTTGGTGTAGTGGGAAGCAAGAAGACAGTGGTGGAGGAGATGGAATGTGAGTGTGAGGCTGTGAGGCTGTGAGGTGAAAGCAGTGCAGAGTCCATGTGTAGAGTGTAGAGTGTAGAGCACTGGCTGCACTGCTTTGTAGGGTCTCGGTTGCCGTGCCTGCCAGCCTGTCTGTCCCTCATCGTCACCAGTGACTGACTAACTTATGCTGTTGACATGCTTCAGCTGCAACACACTAGCCATCCGACTCCCTTTGTGACCTGTTGAACGTGGTTGTTGTTGTAGTCGTTGTCGTCGTTGTCGTCGTCCTCGTCGCCGTCGTCGTGCGGTCGCCATGGACGATGGGCACTGCTCTCTTCGCAATCTCCGGTTTCTCCATGGACCGAACGAAGGGCCTCAGCCACCGTCCAGCGCAGGTTTGTCATGCCTCTTGGCTTTCAGGGCTCCCGTCCACCGTCCACCGTCCACCGTCCACCGGCACACCAGGCACAGCCAGCACTCTCACACACTCACACACTCGCACACTCGCACATACTCACACACACACATCATCCTCACACACCTCCACCACCACCCAACCCCAATTCCACCACCATACCCTCCCCCCCCTCCCCCCCCATAGCAGTCGGTTATCCCTCCTCGCACTCCTCGACCCACCCAACTCTTCCCGCGCACCCGATCCTCCCTGACCCGCTGTCCGTGCCGACCGAGCCAAATCGCCCGCTCTCGATCCTCCCCCCGTTTTCAGCGGCAGCAAGCCCAGCGCAATCGCACATGCCTGTCTGATACACCCCCCCCATCGACATGCCATCCTTCTTGGCCGACTCCAACGACCGCTCCCATTACTCCCAAGCCGGTCCTCTCAAGTCGGCCTCGCATGCCGCCAGCCCGGCCTTAGCCCCGGTCAATGGAGACCTGCCTCGAACAAACGGCGTCTACACCAACGGCGCGTCAACCTCGCTGAACAAGCATACCTACCTCTCCAACGGCCGCTCTTCTTTCTCCTCCACTTCCGACCGCTCCTCGCCCATGATGAACGGCCGCTCTGACTCGCACGCCGTAAACGGGGATGCGCACTACAACACCGCCGCGCCCGACGCCGTCCGCGCCCGACAATCGAGCATCGACACCAACAGACGTAGCCAAGCCGACAGCATGGAGTTTGGTCCTCGAAGTCCGGTCCGAGACGACGGATACTTTGCTTCGCACCAGAACGGCATGCTCGAGGACGCGTGTCTGACCTCGACCGTCAACGTCAAGCTGGGCGAGGATGGCCCAGGAGTCGACGGCGCCGGTGCCTCGCGCTCCTATCAGGCATTCTCGCCTTCTGAACCGGGAGATAATCCAAGGCAGAGCCTGCAGAGCAATCACACGGCGCCGGGCAGCATGCTGCGAGTCCCCGATTCAAAGCATCGGCTGTCTTCACCGCCTGCTTTCGGCCATGATCAGGTAGCGTCTCCGTCAGCGGCTCCCGCTGGTGGTCGTCCGGGAGCTCCTTTGCAGCATCGACACACTCTCGAAGTCCCAAAACCCGCCAGCGCTTCTCGGTCCTCGAGAGAGTATGCCGGCAACGACGAGGTCGTGTCTGCTACTGGCAGGTTCTCGCCCAACACACCAACGCGGCGAAGAGGATCCATGA
Organism: Saccharata proteae CBS 121410; assembly: GCA_010015785.1. Lineage (NCBI taxonomy): Eukaryota > Fungi > Ascomycota > Dothideomycetes > Botryosphaeriales > Saccharataceae > Saccharata > Saccharata proteae. Next base: position 127,686 of record ML978731.1, read on the forward strand.
ACCTTGCCAGGCGCACTAGCCGCTCGATCCAGTCGGAGCTGCATCTGGACGACTTGCAGCCGGACGAGGACGCACTGCGATGGGCCGAGCATATACGGCAGAAGAGAGCGAGCAAGAGAAAGAGGAAGGACGACGAAGACGACGACCGCGTCGTTGTGGGTACAAAGGTTGACCAGAACCACGTCAATTGGGTGACAGCATACAACATGTTGACGGGGATCCGGTTCACTGTGTCGAGAACGAACGCAAAGATGGACAGGGAATTGACCGACTTGGACTTCGAAGCGAAGCACAAGTTCTCGTTTGATATGTAAGTCCGACGGTCGAGCTGACTTGACGAAATGACTTGAACCCGGCGCTAATGTCTGCAGCACTGGAAATGAGTTGACTCCTTCGGCCAAGTACGACTTCAAGTTCAAGGACTACGCGCCCTGGGTGTTCCGTCATCTCCGATCGAACTTCAAACTCGACCCGGCCGATTATCTCATGTCACTCACGAGCAAATACATTCTTTCCGAGCTTGGTTCGCCAGGGAAAAGCGGAAGCTTCTTCTATTTCTCCCGAGATTACAAATACATCATCAAAACCATCCACCACGCCGAGCACAAGTTCCTCCGCAAAATCCTCAAGGAGTACTACAACCACGTCACCGAAAACCCGAACACGCTTCTCTCCCAGTTCTACGGCCTCCATCGTGTCAAGATGCCTTATGGCCGAAAAATTCATTTCGTCGTCATGAACAACCTGTTTCCGCCGCATAGGGATATCCACCGGACGTTCGATCTCAAGGGGTCAACCATCGGTCGGGACTTTAAAGAAGAAGATCTGGAGAAGAACCCGCGTGCTACTCTGAAAGACTTGAACTGGCTGAGAAGGAATTTGCATCTGGAGTTTGGGCCGGAGAAGCGGAGAATGTTTGTTGAGCAGATGGAGCGCGACGTGAAGCTGTTGCAAAGGCTGAAGATTATGGATTACTCACTTCTTGTCGGCATCCACGATCTCGAGCGCGGCAATGAGGAGAATTTGCGAGACAAGACTCTGCAAGTCTTCCAGCCGGGCGGGGAAGAAGAGGCGGCACCCGGCTCCCTTGCTCGAACGCCATCGAAACTCGAGAACGCGAGGAAGGCCAAAGAGCTGCGGCAGGTCATCAAGAACCAGCGGCCCATTCCCATGGACCAAAGCACGAACAAGATGCCGGATGAGGTGCAGGAAGGAAGAAAGTGCTTCTATTTCTACAGCGATGATGGCGGGTTCCAGGCTACGCATGAGAACAATGCGCCTGGAGAGGAGATATACTACTTAGGCATCATTGACTGCCTCACTCACGTAAGGTTTCTCAACGATTTATCAAGTAGCCCCCATTGCTGACAATTCGCAGTATTCGTTTGTCAAACGTTCGGAGCACTTCTTCAAGGGCCTCATGAACACCGAATCTCAAATTTCCGCCATTCCCCCTGAGCGATACGGCGATCGATTCGTCCGCTTCATCAGCGGTATTACGAAGACACGAGAGCGAGCGGAGCAGGAGAAGGCGGAAAAGGTCCTCAACGACCCACAGCTGACGGGTGTCAACCTTCAACAGACGGCCACTAGCGATGTCATCGAGAAGGCTGAGCACGAAGCCGAGAAGACGATCCGCAAAGGCGCATCGGAAGACGACGTGCCAGACCGCGCCATAGCCGCCGTCAGAAGCCCCTCTATAGAGCGCGGCAAAGATACCGGTGGCGCCATTCTCCCCATTGTTGAGGAAGCAGGCGAGTCCTCCAGCGTGGGCGGGCGGAGCGGTCGCAGCCAGGAGCGCGGCAGCCCTCGCCTGCCTCCCACACACCGTGCACAAGATGTAGGCCCGCAGAGACCACCGCCGACACCCCCGAAAGACATATCGGGGGAGGGCGAGAGGCCGCCCACTCCGCCAAAGGACGATGGATATAGAATGACGCCAGCCAACCCGCCCCCGACCCCCCCGAAGGACGGAAAGGGAAGGGACAAGCAGTTGCCCTTGCGGCCGTTGATGGCAGAGGGATTCACAAGAAGCCCAAACACCATAAAGCCCGTGGAGATGGAGACGGTAGCGGCGAGGGTGAGCAGGGTCAACTGAGTTGATCGTCTTCTTCTCAGCCACAACAAACCCGAAAGCTGTCTACATCACCAATAATCCGTGCCCTCACATTTACAGCCATGAAGGCGGCAGAAGAACCGCCTGAGATGTTCTCGTGCGCATGCGCGCTACATTCGTTTCCCCTTTCCCTTTGCCTGGGTATTTCTTGGTCGTCTTGACCGAGCTTCTTGTAGGTTCGGGTTGCATGGGAGTCTTCGGAACGCTTCCATGATGAGTACGCCATGATGCGGCGTTCCCAGCACCGGACATACACCACCACATACACCACCACGTACCCCTCCACTCACCACACCACACCACAAACACACTACCAGTCGGAAGATTTCCTTTGTTGGCTCCCCCTGTCGCCGTCGTTGCCGTCACCACAACCACCACCTCCCCTTTGATCAACCACTAAACCGCTCTTCTTTTCCTCCAACCCCCCCCCCCCCCCCGAAACTTCTATTTCTGTGTCGTTTGCTTGATCGTTTCCTTTGACGCATGATACCACGGCGTTTTAGTGTGTTTCTTCGTCTTTCTATCCGCTGTTGTGTCAATCAGGTCTGGCGATTTTCTTGCACTAGGCAGGAGGGTCTCGAACCGAAAAAATCAAACATTTCACTCAAGGGCTTTCTTCTTTCCCACTCATCTTCTCGGTAGTATCTTCATCACTATCGTTGTTTTGTTCTTTCTTGTCGTGTGTGCAGAATTGGTATCGGTTTGGCGTGCGTGGACTGGGGTCGGGAACTGAAATGCAGGGAAGGGGAGATAAATATTTTGGAATCACGCTTATGGGCTGATTCACTACTACTACTACTTCATCCCCTTCTTCTTTTCCTCTTTGATTCTTCTAGTTTCGCCGTGCGCTTTCTGTACTATAGACCGTCTTGTCCCGCGGAGTTTTGCTGGAGGCAAGCCAACAGAAGGGAGAGAAAAGGCAGCGCATATAGGACACGGTCAGACGATATCGATATTCTTTTGGTTCTAACGAGAAGAGAAAGTCGGGGGGAGGAGAGGCGAATGAACGCTTAGCCGTGTTGTCTGATTGCCTGCCCCCGTGCCTGCTGGTCCCACACGTGGAGGACATGAGAGAAAAGAATCCTATATTCCGAGCCTCTTCCCCCCGTCTACATATTCGGCAAGCCGAGATGAAAGATCAAAGGCGCAACCACAACCAGTAACGCGGCGCCACTGGACAAGCCAGCCCAATCAATCAAGCTCATCATCCCTCAACGCCCAAAGCCCCTTCCACACCTCGTCCATACGACTCCTGACCGCATCGTGGTACATGACATTGGTGACAAAAGTGCGACAGCCCCTAATCTTCGCCGCCGTCTCCATACTAAACCCGTAATCGACATACATGTCCTGCATGTAAACGGCCGCGTAGCACGGCACCTCGTTCCTCGCCAAGACGTCCTCGTCATACAGCCTCGGCCAATCCTCGTCGAGCTGCAGGATGGTGGCGGGGCCGACCAGCTTGCGCAGCTCGGACGACGTGCTCAGGGTGGACGGGAAGACCATCTCGCCCGTGAAGAGGAGCGGGCCGGGGGTGGAGAGGGAGAAGGCGGGCAGGGATTCGAGCGTGCGTTGCGCGGACCAGGAGGAGCTGTTCCCGCGGCCTTGGAGGTAGATTTGCTCGTGCAGGATCGCGTAGATGATGTGGTCGTCGAAGGGGAGGTTGGACTCGATGGCCGAGAGGGTGGGCCGGGTCAGGTGGCCGAAGAGGGCGAGGTCGTTGGAGGCGCGGAGGACGAGTTCTGCGTGGGGTGAGAGGGGGGTCTGTTGGGAGGGGGTGGGGGGAGTGGGGACGTACCGTGGACGCTGTCGATGCCGCCTGTTGTGTGTTTAGCATGTATCTGCTTCAGGAGGTAGAGGCGAGCGGAAGACATACCATGGAACCCGAAATAGATGCCCAACTGCAAGAACCGTCTCGCCGTCAACGACCCCCCCGTCGGCGTACAAACCGTATCATCCCCAAATCTCTGCAGCAGCTCCGCTATCTGCTTCACCCGCGCCACATCCTCCGGATACTTCTGGTAGTAGACCTCGTTCCGCTCCGCCACCTTCTTGAACGTGCGCGCGTACACCTCGTCCGGCCCGTCCACCAGCGGCGGCAAGCCACCAAAGAAAAACGCCTCGCGCAACCCTTCCGGGTGCTGGGACAGGTACGTCGTGATGCAGAAGCCGCCGAAGCTCTGGCCGGTGACGCTCCACTTCTTCTTCTCGTCGGGGAAGTCTGCTGTCAGGGCCAACCTCACAGCCTCGCAGTCCTTGACGATGCTGTCGGCGCGGAAGCTCTTCAAGTAACGAGCCTGGACCTCGTCGTCGCCGCGCAGACCCAGGCTCGATGCCGACAACGGCGTCGACAATCCCGTGCCCCGCTGGTCAAGGAAGATCAGCTGATACCCCCGGTCGAGGATCGAGTGCGTCCAGGGGAAGTCTTGCGGCGACCGGCACCCGAAGCCCGGCCCGCCTTGCAGGTACAGCATCCATGGCAGCTGCTGGGCTTTGGCCTCGTCTTCGGCGGAGGCAGCGGAGACGGGCTTGTCGTGTTTGCGGACGGAGCGGGCGAAGAGGCGGAGGGGTTGGGATGCGGTTGGGTTGGCGTGGTCACGGGGAACTTGAGGGGGGGGCAGGGAGTTCAGTTTGGGAGTTTTGGGGGGAGAAAGGGGAGTCTTGGATGGGTTGTTGGTTGGAAAGGAGGGAAGTTTTGGTTCTATGTGTTTTCCTTTTCTTTTGCTTGGGGGGCAATTCACCTTCGAAGAAATGCTCGGTGATCTTCAGCTTTCCTGCGCATTGGGGGTCAGTCTTTCTTTTTCTTTCTTTCTGCCAGACCCGGTTGGAGGCCGAGTCATGGGATACAAGGTTCTAGGTACCTGGCACGATGTGAGAGCGCTGCTCAATGATCTTGGCGGCGGATGTCATGATGATGGCCGAGTGGAGGTGTTGTTGAGTCGAGCTTGGTGAGCAGCTGGGATGCTTATGGAGGGGTTACAGGGGTCCAGCCCGCTTTCCGCTCCGCCGCTATCGAGATAACTTAGGGGACACGGAGGCGGAGCGGAGCGGGGACAAAATCTCGGCCCGCCACAACTTGAACTCCAAAAATCTCCGCCGGTTCGGCATCTTTAGCGGAAGTCAACCTGCAAACCTGGGCACTGGAGCTTCAGTCAAGTTCGACTTCATCTATAATAGTGACTTGTGCGGCCCCCAGTTTTCACTGCAGGTTTGCAATTTTCGGCTGTAAGTGCTCGAGTTTTCGCTATCTCAATTCCACAGCCACTATCGCAACAAGTCTTTGGTGCACATTGTGTTGATGCTTTGAACATCACTCTCATTCGACATTCGTCAGTCCGTTATACTGCTTCGGCTCACGTCGAGTTTCATCCGGTGCAATCGATTCTTGCGAATGAACCATGACGCTCGGAAAGAATGATCAAATCCTGACTTGAACAGTCAGGCAATTGCAAGCTGTGATATAGCGGCTGTCATATCCACCGAACCATGGTGAAGAAAGATAAGAAGGCCAAGGCGGCCGAGAAAAAAGCCCGTGTCTCCCAGAAACAGGAGAAGAAGGCCGACAAGAAGGGTAAAAAAGACAAGTCACGAGGCAAAGACGAAGACAGCGATGCCGAGGATGTTGATCTCGATGCCGTACTCGCCGAATATGCGCGGAAACAAGAGCAATTTCTCAAAGTCACAGAGGCAGTCAGCGAGCCGCCTTCGCCACGTGGATCGGCAACATTGACCGGATCACCCGCAAATGACAACGAGCTCTTTTTGTTCGGTGGCGAGTACTTCAACGGAGCTTTGGCATCCTTCTTCAACGATCTTTTTGTTTACAACATCAACCGCGACGAGTGGCGTAAAGTCACCTCTCCTAACTCGCCACTGCCGAGAAGTGGACATGCGTGGACCCGCGGTGGCAACGACCGTGGCATATACCTGTTCGGAGGAGAATTCAGCTCTCCAAAACAAGGGACCTTCTATCATTACAACGACTTCTGGCGCCTCGATCCCGGCTCTCGCGAATGGACCCGATTGGAGGGCAAGGGAAAGGGCCCGCCAGCAAGAAGTGGGCACAGAATGACCTATTTCAAGAACTTCATCATCTTATTTGGCGGGTTCCAGGACACGAGCATGACTACGAAATACCTCAATGATCTCTGGATCTACGATACTACAACATTCCAGTGGCACGAGCCTAAGCTGCCGCCGGCTAGTGGAAGACCCGACGCTAGATCTAGTTTCTCTTTCCTCCCAAGCGAGACAGGCGCTGTCATTTATGGTGGGTATTCCCGCATCAAGACGACTGCCACTGGAAAGCCGGTGAAAGGAGGCGGCGGCGGTGTCAGAACGGTTCTTAAGCCAGTCGTTCATCAAGATACATGGCATCTCCGGATAGCACCCGCGGGGTCCGATTCTCCGGCAAACTCCCTGCCAAAGGTGCATTGGGAGCGCCGCAAGAAGCCGGCGAACCCCCCGAACCCTCCACGTGCTGGCGCGACTATGGCGTTCCACAAGGGCAGAGGCATTCAATTTGGTGGTGTGCATGACGTGGAAGAGAGCGAAGAGGGTATTGAAAGCGAATTCTTCAACAACCTATTCGCGTGGAATGTTGAGCGCAACAGATACTTCCCGTTGACGCTGAGAAAACCAAGGGCGCAGGCCAAGAAACCTGTCCAAGAAAGAGGAGGGAGGAGGGGCAGGGGTAAAGCAGATGAAGAGGAGCTGTTGCGCAATCTTGCTGCTTTGGAGATGAAGGGTACGCTTGCGGGGGCTGATGATGACGATATCGCCGCCACGGTTGGAAAAGCCACCCCAGAGGAAGAGGAATTGCCTGAGAGACCCGAAAAGACCGTCATGTTCGAGATGCCGCACCCTCGCTTCAACGCCGCACTGACCGTGCAAGACGATGTGCTCTACATCTTCGGTGGAACTTTTGAGAAGGGCGACCGCGAGTACACTTTCGATGAGATGTGGGCCATCGATCTGGGCAAATTGGACGGCGTCAAGGAGATCTTCAAACGCGAGCTCGACGACTGGCAGGGCAGTGAAGATGAAGAGAGCGACGAGGAGGATGAAGATGACGAAGAAGAGAGTGAAGATGAAGAGGAGAAGACCGAGGCGCCCAGTACACCTGCAACATCGGTGTCTCATGAGTCGTCCGTTCCATCTAAGCCGGCATCTGAGTCTGCGCCATCGATCGCGGACGAATCCGCGACAGGAGAGGAAACCTCTGCTTTGACCGACGGTCTACCCCAACCCAGACCCTTCGAAGCATTGAGAGATTTCTACGCTCGTACCGGGCAGCAGTGGCAAGAGATTGTAATTCACGAACTCAGCTTTGTTTACGGAGGAGAGAATAGGTCTGTCAAGGAGATCAAGAAGATCGCGTTCGATCGCGCCGAAGAGAAGTGGTGGGATTGCCGCGAGGAGATTCGCGCGCTGGAAGACGAGCAGGAACAGGCTGGTATTGGCGACGTCGTCAGTTTGGCAGACAAAGCCGCCGGCGAAGGTACTGGTGGCGCAGGAAGACGACGATGAGCTGCTCTGTTACCGAGAAGTCTTTGACCTGATTCCCACGATAAAACACCATTCGCATGGGAGACTTAGCTTGGACAAAGAAATGTACGGCGGCCAACAATGCTCCTGTTTCCACATTGTCTCTTTTTCCATTCCTCGAACATCATCCTGCCCTGTCCGAGCAAGCCTACGGTGCGAAAAAGTCAATACCTTTCCTCGCCCATCTTGTTCCATGCTTGCGTTGACGTTGCTTGGGCTTTTGTCTGATGTCAGAACCGGCTCATCATTCTTATCAAAGCATGCTGCCACAAAATTATCCTTGGTATCTTCGTGAGTATCGTTCCTATGACGCCTACTAACGTGTTACTCGTGCCTCCTGTCCAGAGGACTTTTCAGAATGGCCTCTACTGTAATCTCTCAGTACATGTGTTTTCTGGCCTTATCCTTGTCTTTCTCCTCCTTTTCTATCAACATCTCGCCCCGCATTGTCCCTATGCACCTTCAGTCTCTTACAGTGAGTGCCATACTCATCGTCTGGTGCAGGAACTGGAATCATGAGTACACACAAATCAAAACGGACTGGTGCCTTGCCAGATCCTGCAGAAAACAGGTAGGTACGTCTTTGTGTCCAGGACAAGTACTCTTGGCGTTATCGTGTTCTCAACAGTGTGGTGTTCCAGTGGCAGTGACAATCTGAACAATGCAAACACAATGGCTTTGTGGCTAAATTTGGAACTGTTCAAGTTCCAAGTTCGAGGACATATGCTATATAGTCACGCCTCAATGACCGAACGCGATGACCTCGAATTCAGGTAGAGCCTTCATACAATATCATATTCCACGGTAAGAATTGACAACAGAATTATATCGAAAGAAAAATGACTACGAAACTACAGCGCCCGCACGGCGCACTGGCCTACACCATTGGCATTGAACTGGAATTCATGTATGCCGACGACCAACGGGTAGAAGACCACGACGACATCACAACCGGGCCCTGGGAGCTCATCATCTCAGCGCTCGAGTCCCACGGCGTAAAATGCAAGACAGACTTCGGTCACCACGCCGACACGCCCAACTACTCAACCTGGACAATCGGCGACGACGGGAGCGTCCATCTCGACGAAGCGGTCGAAGACTATACGCCCCTACTCCCCGGCCCCACGCCCTGGGGTCTCGAACTCCGCAGTCCAAAATGGTCAGTCTGGGACGACGACTGGGCCGGGGAAATCAGAAAGGTAATGCGTATCCTAGATTCGACCTGCAACACCCCCTCATCTCGTCTCCTCCTCAACGAGCGCTGCGGCTTCCACGTCCACCTCGGCGTCTCGGGTCGTCCGCACTCCTTCCGCACAATCAAAAACCTCCTCCAACTAACCACCGGCTTCCAGCGCATCATCGACGAGTTGCACACCGCGACCCGCCTCTCCGAAACCAACAAATACTGCGTCCCTCCCTCACGCCACTTCCTCAAACTCGTCCCCATCCACCCCGACATGCACGAATTCTTCCGAGCCAAGGACGCCGTCGAGGACCATCCGTTGGCGTGGTGTCGGTTTATTGAATCGAGTGTCCACAGTCCGCAACAGCTGGAAAAAGGCCGCTGGACGAACCACGGGAATGCGTATAATTATGAGAATCTGTTCTCGTGCGAGACGCGCCGCGACAAGGCGCCGTTGGGCACGATTGAGTTCCGTCAGCATGCGGGGACGCTGGATGAGGAGGAGATTGTAGCGTGGATGAATGTTGTGGTGGCTATGGTGCATTTTTGCCATGTCGTGGGGGCGAGTTCTTTGCTGATGAACCTGCTGACGAGGCAGATTGAGAACCCGACGTTCGGCGCCTGTGAGCTGTTGAATGCGATTGGGACGCACAGCCGTGTGGTCCAGTACTATGGCTTCAAGCTCGGCGCAGACACGGCGAGGCAGGAACTCATGGAGATCATGGAAAGCGACATCCCTGAAAACTTCGTCCCGCTAGTCCAGAACCTCGAAGAAGCACGGTACATGGTCCGGTGCCGCGAGGCCGTTATGGGAACCATTGCAGGTAAGTTGAGTTGTGGTTTCTATGGCAGTATGCTCGGTCAAGGTCTTGGCTCACGATATGCGCAGTTTGACGAAATTGAGCCGGACGAGGTGGATGTGTCGGATGGTATCAGTTTCCAGATTGTGGAGGCTCATGCTGTTGCTGCGCTCCATGGACAGAGCGTTGAAGAGGTAAGTCGTTCCCTTCTCCGTACCTATTAATCTTGAAAGAACGTAGCACGTTGATACAAAACTAAATATAATTTCCATTTCTATGAGTATATTCTGTTACTTTGACTTGTTTGTATCTTTCCAATTCAATGCGCGCCAAAATCTGTTCGTGCAAGATAACTCACTGATAGAGTTTTGCCTTTGCTGCCATCTAATATCATCATGAATGCAATAACTCGAGGATAACATTCATTGGGCGGTGTTAGGACAGCTTAATAGCCCGATGAGTAACTAGGCGGTCAAGTTTTAGCTAGAACATTGCTGGCAACTATAGACCCGCAACCACCCGTAGCTATAGCGGAAAGGACCAAGCCAGATAAACCTCAGAGGCCCCATCACAAACGAAGCAGTAGCAGCAATTCGAAGCACTTCCAATCACGAAAGCAACCGGACCGAACTCCGCATGCATTTTCGAGACAACCGTACTTATTTTTGTGTATGCATGACCTCAACCTTTGCCAAAAAGAAGGCAACTAAGTCTACTGCAGACGGCACTGTCTCTGAGCACGACCAACGCACCCCGGAGACCGATTTCCTTCGGCCCAGAAGATCGGAATAGAGACGAGAGAAAGAAGAAATTGGAATGAAACCCGCTTTATCATCTATGCCCCGCCGAACCCATACCCCAACCAGCACCGCACACCGCACACACCAGCAAGCAACACCAGCAGGAAATGTGATACGCAGTTGAAAGTTTACTGCGCAACAGGGGCACTGGCGTTCTCCGTTGCACCAGTGGGAGCAACGGGAGCACTGCCGTTGGCAACGCTGCTGTCAACGCCAGAAGAACCAGTCGTACCCTCGGTGTTGATGGCGTCGCCCGCAGCCTTCTTGTTGACCGCCCACTTGGGAGGCTTGGCCCACTCAGCCTCCTGCCACGGGCCCTGATCACTCAGCTGGCAGCCGCCAGCGCACTCACATGAGCCACCGAACTGCTTGGGCAGGTTCTCCTTGGGGACCTGGCTGAGGAGCTCCTTCTCGTATCCGGAGCCAAGAACGTGGATCTTGGAGACGGTGACGGGGTCGAGGAAGCGCTTGACAACACTGAAGACAGTGCTGAAGCCCCAGGGCGCGTTGATGATGTAGAGCTTGCCGAGGCGCTCAGGGTAGTAGTTCTGAGAGATGCCGGAGGCTTGCTGAAGGTAGCCGTAGACGGAGGGCGCCTTGCCGATGCCGACGCCCTTCAGGTCCATGATTGTGCAGCACGTCTCAAGCAGCTTGCCCGACTTGCGCGAGCATGCGGGCAGACGCGGGTCGGCAAGCTTCTCGTATTCGCAGACAAGGTTCTGCAGCATGCGCTCGGCGCTGGTGATCTTGTACATGGCGTTCAGGTCGATCTTGCCAAGCGATTCGATGTAAACGGGACGTCCATCCTGCACTCTTTGTTATCATTACCGCTCCACGCGCTTGGATAGGGGTCATTCTCGGGTTCATACCTTGTCCGTCTTGTGATAGTACTGCGGGTAGTACTCGAAGACCTGGGGCTTCTCCGTGTACTCGAAGTTGGCGACGAGGTGGTCAACACCACCCTCACCACCGAACTCCTTTCGCCATTTCTCGCTGTCAACGAACCTACGCGTGCATTGTCAGACTAATGCAGCTCTTATAGAGGGCTCAGATTGCGACGTACATCTGCTTGGCGGCTTCGACATTAAACTTGCGTGCGCGCAGGAACCGCAGCTAATTGTCTTGTTAGCTATGGGCCGCTCAGGGGAAATTTGGTTGAATGTACTCACCAGAGTCAAGGTGTCGAGGCGCTCAGTGTAGCCAGCACCCTCGAGGATCTGGCGCAGCTGGTGAACCTGGGCATCCTGCTCCTCGGTGGTGTGGCCGGGATGACCACTGAGCGGGGTGGGAGAGATGTACGGGAAATCGTAGTCGTCGTACTTGGGGTCAAGCTTCAGGTCACGCTCGGGAACAGCCATGGTGATGTTGTTGAGGGCAAAGGAGTGGAAGGGTGAGGTGAGGAGGAAGAAAGGATTGGGTTGAGGTGGTGATAGGGAGTGTCTTGAACATGACGGAGGGTCTCAGGTTGCACATTCCCACAACCGCAGCGAGGGGCTAGCACGTGCCATCGGGTCCAATGCCACCGCGTTATGCATGACTCGACCCACCGTGCCACCACTTCACTCTCTACTTATTCTCTGCTCTGTATTCTACACAGAGCCATGTATACATGTCACAATAGTGCATTCGCTCGCACTATCACACATCACTCTGCATAACAAGATGTCTCCGGCAGAATCATCGAACAGCTAGCGGATCCCTGTGCGGGACTATCACATGAACTTCAATGGATGTAAACAACGACCGACCAGAAAACCCTTCACTTCGCAACATGTCACAAGTCCTGAACAGAGCCATGCAGAATCAAAAGCAAGCTTCTATTGAGGCGAAGTTTCGATACGATGTGTCCTCTACAACGCCCCGTTACGGCATGAGAGATGATATGATCGACGTGCCCCATTTCCGGAGTCGACCCGCACCCTCAACACTACAGGCCTTACTAAACGCAGACGATGTGTTTGTTGTGTATAAATTGCAGGCATTCATGAAACAAACTATATACTCTGCAGACATAATTCAAAGTGAACAGGCTATTTGCAAGCGTCTGTACCGCAAGATGAACGAATCGGATGTTGGCCATCTTCTGCTAACCGCCGAAACAGCTTAAGAAGGAGGAGCACCACCGCCACCGCCGCCAGAGCTGCTGTCAGGGTTGGTGTACCCGCCACCAGCGGCGTAGATAGCTGCAGGAGTGACCGTCTGGTTGGAAGTCGGGTCGATGCCGACCGAAATCCAGGAGAAGATTCCGTCACTGACACTGTCACCGAGCAGGACATACTCAACAACAGGATCAATGGTGTCGGCCTCGCTGGACAAGATCGAGTCTTCTGAGTTCATCGTCCAGTCCTGTGTGTTGGTGGAGTAAGGCTCCGTGGCTTCGACCTCGTACAGCAAGTCCTGGTCGAAGAAAAGCTGGCCGACGTGGGCAGCAGTCGTGCCGCCGGAGATGGTGCCGTTAGGCAGAAGTGACCAGGTGCCCGCGGTGTGGGCGACGATGTGAATGTGGTTGGCGCGCGAAGTGTAGTGACCGGGCACAATAGTCACGAATTGAAGGTCGCCGTCCGCGTCGGTAGATTGAATGCCACGCAGGAAGGTCTTGTTGATGTTCTCAGTGTCGTCCGCATTACCGTTGCTGTCGGCAACGATGCCGGAGTAAACACCGGTCGAGTTGCAATGCCAGAAGTCCATGGCAACGCCGGAAAGGGGCTCGCAGGTGTTCGTGTCGATAACTTGGATGTCCATGTACAGCGGTACACCGACTTCATCTTCGGTCACGTCCTGGCGGAAGTACTCTCCAGTCACGTCTTAACGGCTTTGTCAGCTGGTGTTCTCGTGATCTTTCAGTGGGAAGGCTTACAGTAGGGACCCTGAGTTGTTTCCGGAGCAAGAATGCAAGAGTTGTTCCCGCTGAAGAGGACGCTCGAGTCGGTGTTGGGCGTGATGCCAGTCAGGTTGGAGTGATGAGTGGTGTTCAGAACGGTATCGAGGTCGCGCTTGAGAAGAGCCCTCTTGCTGAGCTGATCATGCATGGCCTGACGACGGGCAGTCATCTTCGCCTCGACACCACGCGCCTTCAACTTCTCAGAGCAGTGGTCCAGAGAGCGACGCTCGGCCTTCGCGAAGTAGTTGGCCCTCGCAGCAGCCTCAGCTCTGTGGTCATGGCCGGGGTGGGCAGTGACCTCAACGGCAGCGAGTAGGGAGAGAGCCGCAGCTCCAAGAGTCTTCAACTGGACCATCGTGGAGAACGAGGATCAATGAACGAGATGGTGGAATGAGTTTGAACTGGTGTGAGAGACAGGAGGATGCCACAGCCTTTTATCCCAAAGACTGAGGGGCCTGGGCAACATGCCCGCGGACACATCCTGGTCGTTGAAGGACATGGAGGTTAGGGAAACGGCGATCACGACGTCCGGGGCTGTCGACACGTCATGCTGTAAGGAGAAGAAGTGATTGGAAACTCGGTAGCAGCAATTGGTGTGGATCCGTGTGGAGATGTAGTATCATCTGGGGCAGAGTGTATGCGACTTGCCCATACTGTATTGACAACTGGCAAGGGTAAGCGGCGGCTAGGGACAATTTTTGCCCAAGGACAGAAGCGCAGCCGCGTCATTCAAGGTCTGGGTTTCCGCTATTGGCATGCATTCGTAGGCGGTCTGAGAAGAGAAACGACGCCATCGAGATCGGTGAATTCTAGAAAGATGGCCGAGCATAACGAAACTTGTATGTTGACCCACGGATGATTAAAGCTGGGAGGTGATTGGAGGAAATGCGCGGTGGATATTGTCTCACACCTAGCGGGCCCTGTCGGTTGTCCACATGCCGGGCGTGAGGCTCAGGTACGGTGCGGTAGGACGCGCGGAAGCTAAACCAGAGGAGGTAAAAAGTGGTCGTCATGTCTGCTTGGCGTACTTGGCGTACTTGGCATGCTTCACTTCCGCCGCAGATGCTCTTCAATATCGTTAGCCGGTTCCTGCAGCAGTATCGAGAGAAGTAGCATGTTGACGCATCCGTAGCGAACATACGTTGTTCACCCGGTCGTATAGACTTGACCCTGGGTCGGTCTCCGGCGGGTCCATGGGGTATGCTTGTATGGCTCGCAGGAAGGGGAGACTTCCACGCCGTTATTGCTGACGCTCCATCTTCGAGAACAGGAAGGTCGGAGTCCGCGGCTACCATCTGCAACGCTGTAGACATCTTCATGCAGGACGTGCCCGCAGTCCCCATGATAGCGAGAGACCTCTTCCCAGTTGTAAAGCTTGACGATATTAGGGGGGCTTCTCTGCTGGAGTTAGCACAAGATACTCAGAGGGACAACTCAGTGACAGTCGCACAGCACCCGCCGACGGCAGCTCTGCGGTGTAGCCGTTCTGCCGGTGCTCATGCTCGACTGAGGTTTCAGTGTAGGCCGGAGAAATGTGACCATCGGCCACGTGGTGTTTGCCAAGAATTGGCGGGATGCTGATTCACAAGCCAGCCATTTGAGGAAGGAAGACGAGAGGAGTTCTTGCGTGCATATGGGACAACCCCTGATCGGGTCGCTGATTTTCCATTGAGGCGGGAGGCGGGAGGCGGGAGACGGGAGGCGGGAACAGTGGTGAGTGAAAAACCTTGAACACTGATCACGTTTTTCGGGATATATTGACCATACTTTCCCGCGTGAGCATCAGATTGACTGGAGCCTCAAATCTGAAATGTCGTCCAGGTTCGAAGCAATGCTCTTGTTCTTTCCATTCAGTTCTTGATTGATGTCCGCTGAGAGTTTCTTCCTACGTTTCTGCAATGACCAAAGGAGTCGGACAGCAAGCACCATACAGCCCACTCGTAATCTGTAGTCAGTAGGAAAGAGCCCAACTCGACTCGGAGGAAAGAGCATCCCGACGTTCGAAAAGACTCCATCCATCTAGCTTAGAGCTTTGGTAGTGGTCAAAACTCGGCAGGCTCGGGAGTACCTTGCGGAGCGAACGCCGCACAGCTCGAGGACTTCACGGCGAACCGCACACGAACAGCGACGCGGACTGCTTATGGAGATTGATAGGCGGTAAGGCTGTACGGATACTGTACATATGGATGATTCTGCCTGCGTGCATCAGGTTATCGGATAATTTAGAGCCCATCGACAATGCTGTGCGACGGAGGTGGCTGGCCGCAGCGCGTTCGAGCTGTTCTTCTCGCTGCAGTCAGCCTGACTGCGCCGGACCGCAGGCTGGTGCCAACGTGAGCGACACGGCTCTTCGATCAGCTGGAGTCCATGGTACGAGTTAGGGGATGGAGTCGATGGATGAGTGGTCGAGGGTCACGGTCCGACAACGAAGTCCCAAGGTTGATTGTTTGGCGAGCGGCCTCGCTTGGCGTCACTCACATCTGCGAGCTTCGATTCTTCCTCCCAAGTACAAGCTCCCCAGACAGCACCCAGTGTCCGCCAACCTTCCACGCCAAAACGAGCAGTGCCGCGGTGGATTTCACTATCTAGCGCAGTCTCAGACAACACTCCTTGTTGGCGCTGCGACAGTCCCACAAGCGCTACCTCATCACCATATCGAGCGCCGCCCGGTCCCAGACAAAGAACGCGAAGACTGCCAGCACCACCACGAACTCGCACTGCTCCGACAACTCCGCTGATACCACTGCAAACTACTCCTGTGACTTTAGCTAGTCATGGCCGAACCGACGCAGTTGGCTTGTATGCCCCCCATATCATCATATCAGGCGGTGAACGCTAACGGCGGCATTCAGATCGCACGCTGAAGGGCATTGGTGTTTTCAACGCGGCACCGGTGTATGAGAATTTGCCTGGATTTACTCGGTATGCGACAGGCATTCAAACCTGACCATTACGTAGCCTTGCTGACCCCGAACAGGCCGGAGGGCAACCTCCGTTGCTGCTGCTACTCTCCTGACGGCAAGTTCTTCGCCTGGGCGTCGCCAGAACAGTACGTCCGACTTAAGCATGCTTGGGCCTTCGTGTGTACTAATCGCGGCGTAGGGTTTCGGTAATCGACGCTTCCGTCGGACATGTCATAACCACCTTGCCTGCCGAGAACGTCTACGAGCTTGGATTCTCGCCGTTGGGCACGTACATAATTACCTGGCAGAGACCGTCCAAGGATGAGAACGGCGATGCTGTGAAGAATCTGAAGGTTTGGCGCACGATTGACGATAACGCCGGTGACGAGGGTCAGAGGAACACAGTCGGCGCGTTCGTGCAAAGGCAGCAGACAGGCTGGAACTTGCAATACACCGCTGATGAGCGCTTCTGTGCCCGCGTCGTCACCAACGAGGTCCAGTTTTACGAAAGTGGTGACCTGCGCACTGTATGGAACAAGCTCCGTGTCGAGGGAGTAAGCGATTTCGCGGTCTCTCCGGGGAAGACTCATTCAGTCGCCGTCTTTATCCCTGAACGCAAGGTTGGTCTCTTCTGCATGATTATTGGACCAGGTACTGACATCATAATAAGGGTCAACCTGCTGCGGTCAAGGTCTTTGTTGTCCCTCAATTTGCGTCTCCTGTTTCGCAAAAGACGTTCTTCAAGGGAGACAAGGTTCAGCTCAAATGGAACGATCTTGGTACCAGCGTTATCGTTCTCGCTCAGACCGACGTCGACAAGACCAACAAGAGTTACTATGGAGAGACTAACATGTACATCCTCAGCGCCAACGGTGGCTTCGATGCCAGAATCCAGCTGGACAAGGAAGGTCCAATCCACGATGTGTCCTGGTCTCCGAACTCGAAAGAGTTTGGTGTCGTGTATGGATACATGCCTGCAAAGACCACGATCTTCAACCAGCGCGCTGTGGCTACCCATAGCTTCAACCTTGGACCACGCAACACCATCCTCTTCTCTCCCCACGGCCGATTCGTTCTGGTGGCAGGATTTGGTAATCTAGCTGGCCAAACGGACATCTACGATCTGGAGAAGAACTACGAGAAGATTTGCACCATCGACGCTAGCAACACGTCTCACTGCGAGTGGAGCCCCGATGGCAAGCATATCCTTACGGCGACTACTAGCCCTCGTCTGCGCGTTGACAACGGCATCCGGGTCTGGCACGTCGGAGGTGGTATCATGTACCACGAAGAGATGACTGAGTTGTACCATGTTTGCTGGCGCCCGCAGTCGACGCTCGAGCACCCGCTTGAGAGCCCACTCAACCCCGCGCCCACGCCGCATGAGTCTGCGATTGCATACCTCGGAAAGGTCAAGGCGCCTTCGAAGCCTGCAGGAGCGTACAGACCACCCGGAGCTCGTGGTACTAGCACACCTCTTCACTTCAAGCGTGAGGACGAGGGTGGTGCGGCTTTCATTAATACCGGCATTTCGTCCAACAACGTCGGTACCAATGGCTTCGGTAAGCCTCGTCGTCGTGAGGTGCCTGGTGCCGACCCTACTGAGCATGTCCCGCCTGGGGCTGCGCCTGGTGGAGGCGTGAGCTTGGCCGGCACTGGCGAGGGCGCAGACGGAGAGTTGTCAAAGGCAGCATTGAAGAACAAGAAGAAGCGCGAGGCCAAGAAGGCCAAGGAAGCCGCAGAGAAATCAGGCGGCCTTGTTGCCGGCGGTGAGAAGAACACCACCCGTAGCCCGGATCGCCGCGGCCACGAGAGGAATAGATCGAAGGGCTCCAACGAAGGGCGTACGCCTTCTCAGAACCGTCGCAATGGGAACGAGCCCCGCTCTAAAGCTCCCATCGTGCCACCAGGCCTTGAGAAGCAGGCCCCGGCGCCGATATCCGTCACTCCCCCGGCAGCGGCGCAAGCGCCGGCACCTGATGTGACCGTGACCTCACCAGGTGGACAGGGTCCGCAAGAGAAGAAGATCAGGAGTCTGCTCAAGAAGATGCGTGCCATCGACGACTTGAAGATGAGGCAGGCCGGCGGCGAGAAGCTGGAGGACACGCAGATCAAGAAAATCCAAACGGAGGAGAGCATTAGGAAGGATTTGGACGGGTTGGGCTATGTTGGTTGATTTGAGCACAATCATCCTGCTTTGGCGACCTCGCTACTATCTAGCTGGCTGGCATGTATCGTCCGTGTGACGCCGCGTTTGTGATTGGCATTTCAGCATGCGTGTGGCGTTGGAATCTGCTGGACTACACGGATCTCATGGGCCTGGTGTCATGAGTAGGGCGATGAGGATGACGAAGACGGGTAAGGCAGGTCGTGTAACCCACGCTCGGGCATCTTATCGCTTGCCATCGTGCCGTACCATCTTCCCACGCCGTCAAGCTGGAGAAAATGAGGATCAGATGACAGATGACAATATAAAGACGAACGTCTTGTTGCTCAAACTCAAGATTCACGGTCCACTTCCCAATTACTGATGTGCTCAAACAAATCGTGTGCTCACATTTCAAATGCCTTTTGCTTTGAAATCCCGTCGACGTGTCAATCTTCCAACAGCAGGGCTTGAATATTGATTGATTGGTATGTAGCAACCTAATCCCTGACCACACGCTCACAGCCCCGAAACGGAGCTCACGCATGCCGCGCCCGACCGTCCTCACAGCCAAAAGCCAATGCCCCCGGCTGCTCTGGTATAAGCGACAGAAAAGGGTAGAAATGAAGCGAAGCCGGACCGCAGCTATCCAGACAATCGCGGGCGATCCTCCCGTGAGGGAAGCGTTCCCGCATTGTCGGCGACTGCGGATCTGGGGCGCACTCTGCGAGAGAATGCGCGCGATTTGATGTACCGCGAGGAATACTGAGTGCAAGGATGGACCTCGCCTTGAACTCTACCTGACATCGCGGAAGTTTTGCACCTAGGAGAGGCATATGGAACGGGAGATAATGAGCAGGACAGCGGGAAAGAAATCGGGGACGCCTTTTGGCGGCTTCATAGCCGAGGGTATATTTGTGCCTTGCGCCTAGACATCTTACAAACATCGCTCCAATCCAGGCTTGCAACCAACTCTTATGCTGCGAAACCTACCTTTCTAGTGACAGTACCATTGCCATTACCATTGCCGAGTAGGAGTCGCCCGCTCGAGCTCTGCTCCATGCTATCGATGAGACGATCAACGCCACCAAGGTCAAGTTCTCCGCTGTCAAGTAAGGTCTGGTCAATCCTGCTGGTCTCCAAGTCGTCGATGGGGTTGAGATTAGAGAACAGGCCACCTGTAGCCTGCGTCGGTGTGCTGGATAAGACGATGAAGCGGTGTTCACCAGTTATGAGGAGATCGCGCGGCACACCCATTCGTGCTGCGTGACTCTTCTGTGCGAACTGCTCGACGCCGTTGCAGAGCTCGCCGTAGAGGCTCACGCCCTCGATGGAGATGATTCCCGGACCGGACAGAGATGCGGCCCCACGGTTCCAATAGGCTTGCAGGTTGGGTATGCGGTATATGTTCTCGTTGTACCAGATGATGATCGAGTCCTCCATCCGGCTTCCTGAATGGTTCAGACTGCTTGCAACGGAAATTCCACCTCTTGAGATACCGGTCGGGTTTTCGGGCGATCCATGGAATAAGCTTTCTTCTTTGGTCCGTCTCGTGTTCGGAGTCATCGGTGCTAGGGCCATTGAACGATTGGTGCCCGTCTGCCTAGGAGCAATACTGGAGGAGCTGGCGGTGTTGACGAATCCTCCGATCGCGAATTTGGATGTGCTCTTGTTGGTCGTCTTTCCGGGATTCAAGCCGTCGACGTCCCAGACACCCCATTCGCCATCAGAAAGCAAGGCTATAATGCTACCGCCTTCTGATGCCCACTGGACGTCTAGTACACGTTTCCGTTGCGCTAGTCCTGGCAGGCCAGATGTAGAATCCTTCGACATCTCGTACCTCGTGGCGAATGAAGCGATCCATGCGCCCAGCTTTGTTTCGCTATCCCTTGTACTGTGGGACGATCTTGGCCGAACCTTGGACGGTGCAAGTGGATCGTATACCTTAACTGATCCCTTCATATCAGCTACAAGAAGTTGCAAATGTCGCCTATTTGGATGCTGAGCTGGGCTGAACGTGACCTGGACGGCGGGCGAGGGGAGGTGCTGCGTTTGGTAGGGAAAGATAGGGTCCTTCGAGAGCGACCACTGATTCTCTCCCATGAGAATAGGAATCCGGAATATGTGCAAAAGCCCGGTGAGCTCCACTGAATGAGAGGCAATAACGATGTCCCACTCTCGCAATCCTGTTTGATTCTGAGCAAATGATCGTATCATGCGGGCGTCACCATCGTCGTCAGAATCTTCCATGTCTTCAGTACTTTCGAATGTGCTCGGATCACGAGATGTCCATGCCATAGCTAAGCCGGTAGGTATGCTTTGATGTCCATGTTGACCCTCGATTCTCAGCACTTGAGCACTGCGGATAGCCTTTAAGGCGTCATGGAATGGTGCAAGAGGCAAGGTGATTATGCGCACACTGCAATCAGCGCAAGCTACCGAGAGCACAATCCTCTTAGTGAATATGCCAGGTATGGAATCAGCTGGTCTCAGCGAGGAGACGGGCGGGATGTGTGGGAATGCCAGGTGTAGGACTTCAGCTCCGAGCGGCATGTCAAGATGTTGCACCACGGGCGGATAAGGCGCCGACTCTTCTTCCTCCTCTTCTGTCTCGTATTCAGATTCTTCCTCGGAAGTAGGGGCTGCAGTCTCGACTGGCTCGTCTTCTGTGAGGTCAATCATCACAGCATCGGAAGAAGTCCCGTTGACTTGCTGCTTGCCGTCCCCGGCATGGTTCGACGGCTTAAGTGGGCGCCCTCCCCTCCACAGTATTCTCAGTCCATCGCTGTGTCCGTAGACTACAACTGTCGAGCCGTTTGGCGCTGGGATGGGGTAGATCTTCGCGACATTTGCGCGATGCGGTAGCTCGTAGCTGGCTTCAGTCAGCGGACAGAATCTTGAGAATGGCGGAGAGGCAAACCAGAGCTGCAAGGTCTTTCCTCTGCGCGATGTGCGCGGCTTCATATGCGCGGCCATAAGGATGGGGTTGTGGATGGAGGTTTGGTGGTGGTGCGGAAGGAAGGTGCGGTGGTGAGCGGAGCTTCAAGCTTTCGCCCCGACGCGTCTCCCCGCGATTGACTCGGCTCTCCGATCAACAAACAACCTCCTGCAACATGCCAACAACCCCAAAACGTCCTCGATGTTGCCTCCACCGTCCAGATGGCCTCCATTCGTTCTCTGGGCCTCCATTCGCCCGCCGGTCTTTCGTATCTAGTCGCTGAAGGACTACTGCCTGAGAAACCTTCGCCTGAGCAATACACCTGGGAAACGTACAATGATGATGGAGGCGAAGATGAGGTCCTCGCCACGCAGAAGTGTGTTGTATGGTCGCGCGGTGGTATCGTCCGCAAGGCCTTCAATTTCGAGATTGAGCAAGAGAATGTACTGCAGGCAGTCTTGACCTGGTTTCCCACGGACAAGAGCTCGGCTGCTAGGAAAAAGAACCGGGGATTCGTGCCAGATCATGGTAAAGGCTCGGCCTTCGTCGCTGAAGGCGCTGGTTTCCCAGTAAAAGACAGACAGACTGGTCGGGAGGACACTGTTGAGTCGCCCCAGCAAAAAGCACGCGCATTGGTGGTCTTTCTGAAAACACAGGCGCACGTGTTTTTCCTTGCAGGTTCCAGCCATGTTGTCAATCTACCTTTCGAGGTTGAGAAGGCTTTTCCGGCGCCTCGCGGCTTGCTGATTCAGAGAAAACTGCCTACTCCTAATTTCAATCCTTCGAGTCCGCTCTTACCGCGAGTTCCACAAAACTCCTTCTTGTCTTCTCAAGCTCAGTCTCAACTATCAGCTCCCAGCCAATCTCACTCTCCGTCATATCTCAGGAAAGCTCCAGGTTCTTTTCCAACATCCAGGAAGTCCAAGTCTGGCATCAGCCCGGCGTACCCTGCTTCGCTGTTCGATTTGCTGAGACCGCCTCCAAACAACACGACAGACAGCCTACCACGCCTGTTCTCTTTTACAGACCCATTCTCAGAAATGGGATTAGTTGTTTCGTCACAGTCGTCTCACGATCGGCTGCACTTGCCCGGTAGCAATGCGGCGAAGACAGTCGAAACAGTTGATAAGGCCGAAGAGGTCCTGTATGTAACGCCTCGTAGCGAGATTCCGGAAAGCACTAGTCACCCAGACGAACATCTGATTCTCGTTGTTACTGCCAACTACGAGAAGCGAGCCTATTCTATATGGTACGCTTCTTACATCGACCCCAAACCCGCATCTGCAAAGTCCAAGAACGGGGACAGAGCAGTTTCTGTTAGCAGATCCAAACGTCGCAGTTCCTACAATCCTGCTACAGGGGCGACCACGCCTGCCCTGCGATCTCGCGATGGCTTTAGGGATAGTTTTGGCGGCGCGGGGCGCAGCAAGACCGCAGGCCCTTCTTTTAGGACCAGCCAGACAAGAGAGCCAAGCGGCGAGCAGACCGCCGAGGAAGTTTTCGCGTCGCAGTTGGATCCCGAGACGGATCTTTCAAGGCAACCTTCCAGAGAGTCTCGGAGGGTGAGCTCGCTACTGTCCCGAACCGATTTATCCACCAGTTTCGATAAGTCAGCTTTCCAGGACATGGCGACCCATCGACCGAGTTTCAATGCCAGCTTGGGTCCTCATACTCGCCGAGGTCATTCGCTTGGTAGCCATGCCAAACGATCTAGCTCAGGGATGATGAATAGGAGAACAAGAGAATCCACTCCAGCTAGCCTCGATCTCACAAATTTGAGTGCTGTGACGTTGGATGATACACTTGATGATGACTTAGGAGAGGAAGACGACACATTGGATGATCTGCTAGGTGCCGGGTCAAGAGGAGGCACTGACTTCAGCTTGCAAGAGCCAATCCAAGGTCTCT
The DNA here is from genome assembly GCA_010015785.1 of Saccharata proteae CBS 121410. Classification (NCBI taxonomy): domain Eukaryota; kingdom Fungi; phylum Ascomycota; class Dothideomycetes; order Botryosphaeriales; family Saccharataceae; genus Saccharata; species Saccharata proteae. Next base: position 150,908 of record ML978731.1, read on the forward strand.
GTCGCGAGCTCCTCCTTATCAAATCGTCGGAGATACCTTTCGGAAATTCGGAAAGCATTTTCAATACATCGCTGAGTCCAGCTCCAAAGGTACGTATACCTGTTGACTCCTCTAGTATCGCAAAGCCGAACGACGTCGCTCGTCGTTGCTCTCTCGAGGAAGTGGGACTGACAAACAAATAGGACTCCCCGAAGATTTTCACTCTCGCAAATCCTGCTTCTTTCACGTGCGACGACGGAGATCATGGGCGATTGTATCTGTACATGATGCAGAAATCAAGCGCAGAGCTTGTCGAGCATGAAATCACGGTGTTACGAAGACGACTCGCTACTCCACCTGGGACCGGCAGGCCACATCGAAGTCCTCGAGATCCACCGCATATTCTATTACCAAAGCTCATCGAAAGTCGATACCACCATGGCTTTGTGGACGCGGCCAAAATCTCCGAAGGTTCGATCGAGCGTCTCCTATGTCTGACTAAAGGGAGCTCGAGCGGCTATATGATCACAGTATACGCGGGCTGGTGTCCGCAAGCTCGCTTCAGCGTGGAACCCTGCGACTTCAAAGTCTCTAATCCATACGGTTCGAATGACAATCTGTCTGCTAGTGAATCTGCGGCCCGGAGAAGAACTTTGGAACCTCCGAAGAATTTCATCGGCGTAAGCCACTGCAATACGGATGGCGCATTCAACCTCATTGAACCAAATGGACAGCAGCACAGACAAAGGCTGAAGCTTTGGCCTCAAAAAGAAATCGTTTCCAAAACTCTTCAAGTTTGCCGGTTTAGTCTTCCTCAACCCCAAGGAGATCATATACTAGCGATCTGGTGGGCTATTGCGAACCGACTGCAGGACGAGAAACGCTATGATGTGGAGTGGGCTGCACTCGTTACCGCTATCTTTGCTTATGCCGTAGGCGATTCCAGGCAAAGCATCAGCCGTCTTACCGATGCTACCCACTACACAATCGGTACCCCAAGTCGACTCAGATCTGGCGGTTCATCCCTGACGGAGTCTGCATTCGAGTTGATGTGGCGCACTGAAGCTCAAACACCACTTGCGAAAAGTTGGGACAGCCCTGCGTGGAGCTGGGTGGAGCAGACCCTGGCCAAACCCTCAACACCCAGCCGATCTGTAACACGGTCGCGTCGAGCTGGGCTGCCGACAGTCAGCCCTGGGATCAGGCGAAAGAGTGACCTGATACCGTTCTGTGCCAAAATCGCTCGGGAATTCATGCACGAGCCTCTGGGTAAGCTGTTCAAGGCCGAGTGGAATCAACCCACCATTACCAAAAAGTCAGCCCTGCGGACCATATTCGTTCCTACGATAGCTGCAGCCTTGCATCTCTTTCGGGAAGAAACAAGATTAGACGTACTATCCAACGACTTTTCTACACTTGAAACGGGCGATCTGGCTCCGGTTCTGGCTCAGATTGGCCGTTGGTTTGACTGGGAGCTCTGGAGTTGGAAAGGTGCGAGTTTTTACGGGCTTGATGGCGCAAGTACAAACAAATGGGTCTTCGAGGATGGTGAGTGCTTCCCTGCTCGAACAGTAGTCTCCTCCGCCCCTCTTTTCTTCTCGATTTACCCTTTGGCAACAATCGCTATGCTGACAGACTTTTCAAGCCTCTCTTTCCACACTTGAAAAACCTCTACCCCCATGGGAAAAACCCCCATCCATCTACGAATGGATCGAACAATGTCCTGCGTCACAAGTTTACCTCCGATTCCCGAGTCTCACAGATCTTCAGTCCTCCAACGAAATGCATCAGGCAACACGCAATTCTCAGCGGCTGAAGCAACAATTGGCTGGACTCACGCCTCGCACCATTGCACTTGGTCTTTATTGCGAAAAGATGTGCAACAAGTCCCAACGTTCAAGCCGAAAGGTAGAGACCATGCTCGAATGTGGCATAGACAACCGTATGCTGGAAACAATGCCGGCAGCGATCGTTGCTAGCCTTCGGGAAGCTGTGATTGAATGCCAGGCTAGCCCGCCCACAACGTGGGGACTGGAGCTATTGCGAACAGTGCACAGAGAAGACCTCCACATGCTGCTGAAGCAAGACCAAGTACACTCAACAGGACCGAACTTTCCATCAGTAAGTCGCTGGTCTCGAAACAAAGATTATGCGGACTTATCATTGCAGGCTTCGAATGCTATTGCTACTCGAGATGTGCATAGCATCACCCAATCAGCTGACACTCACGAGTCGGCGACGGGTTCCTCAGAAGCAGACAGACATATGATTACTCGTCTCATATTCAGCGAGGACCGTCGATACATTGAAGCACTCCGGCTACTCGAGCCTCTGAGACCTGCAGTAGCCGAGTGCATACCTGATCCATCTTGGTCAGAAGCAGAGCATCTGGATGCACAGAAGAGTGTCATGCAATGGGTCATGCTGAGGACTTTCGCGTTGCCCACGGGATACTCAATGCTGCAGTTCGACAGTAAGAGACCGCTGGTCACAGAAAGATACCCCCTACACGGTTTCACTACAGACTGCACAATGAAGCCTCTGAACAACACCGTCAGTGCAGACAGAACCACATACACAGAAGAAAAGTTCTGTTGGGCTTTCTTCCACGCTGGTGTCTCGGCTGGTCTCAGCATTGCGAAACGAGCCGAGGGTATCGATACATCTTGGATAGCTTATAACAAGCCGGCTGATCTGAGCAACAAGCACGCTGGGCTACTCTTTGGTCTTGGCTTGAATGGTCATCTCAAAAGCATCGCAAAATGGCTGTCGTTCAAATACCTCACTCCTAAGCACAGTATGACTTCGATCGGTCTACTTCTGGGTCTCTCTGTTTCTTACATGGGGACGATGGATACATTGGTTACGAGACTGTTGTCGGTCCACGTAACCCGCATGTTACCACCCGGTGCTGCCGACCTCAATTTACCCCCTCTAGCGCAGACTACAGGACTCATGGGGATTGGACTGTTGTATCTGAACAGCCAGCACCGTCGGATGACTGAGATCATGATATCAGAGATCGAACACGTGGAGATGGAAGATCCGTCAGGAGCACCAAACAACATTCGCGATGAAGGCTACAGATTGGCTGCAGGGTTCTCCCTCGGTCTCATCAATTTGGGCAAGGGTAACGATCTCAGAGGCCTTCATGACATGCGATTGGTCGAACGACTTCTCTCCGTGGCTGTCGGCACGAAGCCTGTGGATCTTGTCCACATTCTGGATCAAGCGACAGCTGGAGCAACCATAGCGATTGCCCTGGTTTTCATGAAGACGGGCAACAAAGCGGTCGCCAGCAGGATCGACGTGCCAGATACTCTTCCTCAATTCGACTACGTACGGCCAGACATCTTCCTGCTTAGGACTTTAGCCAAACACCTCATCCTATGGGACCAGATTCAAGCCAATTCAAGGTGGATCATCAGGAACTTACCCGCAGAATACACCGCAGACCATCACCTCAGGAGTATAAAGGTTCTTCGCAGTGAGCAGATGCCGTTCTTCAATATCATGGCAGGTTTGCTCTGGAGCATTGGTCTCAAGTATTCTGGGACTGCTAATATACAAGTACGCGACTTCCTCATCTCATATCTTGATCAGTTCATCCGCTTGTGCCATCTCCCCGCACATCGCTACGACGCAAGACTTGCGCGAAACACCGCACGAAACTGCCAAGATCTCGTTGCTCTATCCGTTGCTACCGTCATGGCTGGTACCGGGGATATCGACGTCTTCCGGCGTCTGCGCCTCCTACACGGCCGAGTCAGTCCGGAAGCGACGTATGGTTCACATCTTGCCGCGCACATGGCGCTCGGCGCGCTTTTCCTCGCTGGCGGAAGCTACACATTCAACACGTCCAACCTTGCCATCGCAGCACTGGTGTGCGCCTTCTACCCGCTGTTCCCACAAGACGTTCTCGACAACAAGGCGCATCTGCAGGCTTTCCGGCACTTCTGGGCCCTTGCCGCAGAGCCGCGTTGCGTCATCATCCGAGACGTTGAGACTCATAGAGCAATTCCATTGCCCATAGTTGTGCTGTTCAAGGATGGCACTATGACGAACTACGATGCGCCATGCCTCTTGCCAGAACTCGATACCATCGCCTCTGTGCAGACGAATAGCCCTGAGCATTGGCAGGTCACTCTGGATTTCATCAACAACCCCATTCACCTGTCCTCGTTCCGTCGTACGCAGACGATCCATGTGCGTCGCCGCCCTGCGCACGAGGCGTACAGTAGCACCTTCAGCGCCACCCTAATGGCTCTTAACGACACTCAATCCTCGCAGACCACGCGCGCCATGTGGGACTGGATCTTCGACCTGCCCGTCTTCGCTGATCTAAGCAAGGCTGACATTGGACTCATCTTACCTGCGGAGGCGGCTGGTGCTATACATACGGATATGAATGGGACGGTGGTGGATGATCGGCTTATGGTAAGGAGTGCGGCGAAGAGCTGGGATCGGGATCGGTTGGCGCAGTTGAAGTTGTTGTTTGTGTGGGCTGAGAGGGTGCAGAGTGAGGGGGGAAAGTTGAGATGGTTGGGGAAGGAGGTTGTGGAGGGGTTGAAGAGTGCGGTTATGGAGAGGGGGAGGGCGATCGCTGGGGGTGAGGTACGTTGAAAGTGCAACGCATTGTGGGAGTATACATGTAATCAAACCTGTCCACAGCTCTGCAGAAAGCATTCCAAGTAAGTTATCGCATTATGTCCTCAGTGAATTTGATCATTCTCCCAAGCTATCATCTCCAGCTAGAGTGTGCAGGTCCCGTACGCAAGCTGGTTTCGTCAGCCTTTCAGCACCTGGTGCCACAGCCTGGCGGGGTAGCCACAGGCAGTGAAAAGCTGGCCACTATTGTACGTCTAAGCGACCAAGGCGACTCTCAAATCCAATCAAGCTCACGCGCTGCTGTATGAATATCTGGAAAATAGGAAGAGAGTCACGACGGTCTGGGCTCGGGCTAACAATACTAATGCAGGAGGTCGAAGTGAGCGCGCACAGCAGATGGCTGAGAGCTTGAAGTGCGCCATGCCACGACCAAATTGCCCCGGGTTCGATACTGCAAGCCTCGACAGCGGATGATCAGACTGACGTCGTGCGCCGAGTCGAAGCGCGTAGCGACAGCGCTTCCAGGTGATACAGGGAAGACAATGCCCGCGATGAAGGCAACGAAAAGAAGGATTCGGATGGATGCCCAGTCCGCGCCGCAATAGCGCCCTGCTTGACAATTCCGTCGGAAGAGCCTTTCTTGGCATATGCTTGATGCATGAAGGCTGAGGTGAGCCCAATTGGTTGTGGTTCCCGGAAATCATCCAATCGTCGTCTCTTTAGGCAGCGGAGCGAAGAGATGGGCGAGGAGATAGCAGGACCAACAACACTCCGACCGCCATCGGGGCTGGAAACATGAAAATCAATCAAGTGCGGATACAGCTGACACTACATTAGGGTTAGTCCCGCGCCCCTCGGTATGGCGTTGCACTCGACATGCATGCAGCTTGCGATCACACCCTTCAGCCTGACGCCTTTGGCGAATTTCTACCGCCGGACGAGGTCTTGAGCCGCCAGCCTTGTGAGGCACAGTTTCTATTTAACTCACGTTTCCCATGAGCGCTCTGTAGCCGTCTGCCTCGTCCTTGAAAGTCACATACTGTGCGATAATGGCCCATTATAACCAAGGCCGAAGCAATGCCACGCCACATTACGTGTACGAAGAGTTGAGCAGCTCAACCTCAATCCGGATCCTCAAAATCCAACCAAGTAGCGAGTCAACCGATACGGTTATCTGCGAACTGGACGAAGAAGTCTTCCAGCCGGGAAAGACATCTGCCCTGAAGTATGAAGCTCTCTCATACTGCTGGGGAACGGCACCCGAGAGGAAAGAAATCAAGATCAAAAAGAAGCAGATGCATTATCCTTTCCAAGTATCTCCGAATCTAGAGTCTGCGTTGCGAGCTCTCCGGAAAAGCGTCGAAGAGCGATTTCTCTGGATCGATGCTATTTGCATTAACCAGAACAACATCGACGAAAGAAATCAACAAGTCACAAAGATGGACCTCATCTATGGGAATGCCGAAAACGTGTGCATTTGGCTGGGACCGGGCGACGATCGGAGTAAGTTAGCCATGGACTTCATCAAGAACAATGTTTTGAGATTGTGGGATTTCGACAAACTATGTGAGAACATTGAGAAATCTCAAGAATGGGCTGCATTGATCACCCTCATGAAGCGAGAATGGTTTTCTCGGCGATGGGTGGTCCAAGAGATCGCCTTGTCAAGACGTGGAACGGTACACTGTGGTGACGAAGAGATAGACTGGCAGGCCTTCGCGGACGCTGTTTCGCTTTTCGTTGAAGTTGAGTCGGCAACTCACCGTTTATCTGACGTCATGAAGATGAACGCAGAGTTCCATCACATCCCTAACTTCTTTGGGGATGTGTCATCCCTAGGCGCAGCCCTTCTAGTGGAGGCTACAAGCAACCTGTTCCGAAAAAGCAGTGAGACCGGAAGCAAAGAACCACTGTCCAGCCTGGAATACCTCGTTTCAAGACTGTCCGCTTTCGAATCGACGAGGCCGCACGACACAATCTACGCACTTCTTGCTATTGCGAAAGACACTACGCCGGGAAAGAAGGGCTCCGAGGGCCACGACGAAAATCTGGAGGGCATGCCACGCAATATGAAATATGTGGTAACTCAATGGGGCCGCGAAAAAGCATCAAAGCAGGAGTACAACGTCGACTACAAGTTACCTGCAGAAGATGTTTACAAGGAATTCATTGAATTTGCTATAGGCAAGGCCCCCGGAACAAGGGCACTTGATATCATTTGCAGACCATGGGCTCCGCCAGTGTATGAGGAAGGAGAGCCCACAATCATAGAAGATGCCGGGCTCCTATGGATGTCACCAGCCAGACGTTATGCTCAACGCGTCAGGACGGCGAAACAGCTGCCATCCTGGATACCCAGCATCGAGGGCGCAGCTTTCAAGATGGGCGAGCATCCAACGGCAGGCTGGAAGATGAATCGACGAAATGCAGATGCTCTGGTAGGCCTGGCCGATGGTACTACGGGTCAGAGAAACTATTTCGCGGCAGGCACCCGGAGATTCGACCCAAAGAAACTCCGATTCAAGAAAGGCAAAGGCTTTCATGCTATGTTCGTGGAAGGCTTCATCATTGATAAGATTGCGACGAAGCATGAGAAAGCTGCAGGCGGCGAGATTCCCAAGAACTGGCCGAGGCGTGAGCATTGGGAGCCTGTGGAAAGTGAGCCCCCGGAAGAATTCTGGAGAACCCTCGTGGCCGATAGAGGCCCAAATGGTCGCAATCCGCCAACATTCTACCAGCGAGCATGCAAAGAGGCTATCACAAGAATCGTCAAACACGGCATCAAAACGAAGGAACTAATCGACGAAGGACGATGCACAATCATCTCTCAGTTTCTTCGCAGAGTTCAGGAAGTCGTGTGGGACCGCTGCCTGATGAGAACAGAAGATGGACGCCTTGGTCTGATCCATGAAGAGGCCCAGGAAGGGTTCGAAATCTGTATCCTCTATGGATGTAGCGTACCAGTTGTTCTACAACGGTGTGTAAAACAGCCAGAAGAAATAAGTGTTGAGAAGGATGAAGATAAAAGACAAGATGAATTCCGAAAGAAGCAAAAGGCCGCGAAGCTATACAAGGACGCACTTGTTCGGAAAAAGAAAATAGAGGAGGCCAAGGCTCGTTCGGAAAAGCCCTCTCAGGACAGTCAGCGACGGAGACTCTGGCCGATACTCAATCCGACAGATTTGGAGAAGAAACTCCACATTGCTGGAGTTATTTGCATTGGTCTTATGGTCTGGTACATCACAGACCATTACTTCAGTGCATACTGGCAAGAGATCACGCTTCTTATGGTTAAATCCACCCTTGTCTTCCATGGAGCCTTGTTCCTGGTTGCCGCCAACGTATCAACCCTGTTCGGAAGCAGATTACTTACAAGATTGCTGCAATATCCTAAGCTCTTTACTGTAGCAGAAGCAGTGACCCTCCATATCCTTCTCGAAAACCACATCGCAGCAATGCACCTATTCCGCGATCTAAATCATTCGAACCACCTAAGAGATAACCGACCATCTTCTTCAACTAATCAAGTGGATCGGGTCATCATCGGTGGTTTATTCCTTATCGGCACTGTCCTCCTCTACCATGAAAAGCTGCGGCTGTCTATTCCCAAGTTATGCAGATCACTTATCAGCTTACTCACTCCAGAGGCTTCCCAGATGGGAGAGATCTCATCTGCACCAAACCTGGAGCTACCCTTAACAGAGTACTGGAAATTCGTTGGCGAATGTTATGTGTTCGGCCTGATGAACGGGGAAGCCATCTCCCTTCAAAACGAGAAGAATATCGAGCGGCAAACCTTCGAACTGAGATGAACGTACGGCAGGCCTTAATCTTCACGGACTTGAATGAAATCAAAACAACTGCAAGCTAGTGGTGCGCCCCTAACTTCGACTTTCCGAGCACGCAACTACAAAACTACCTGCAATAACACCACTACAATACACTCCTCTCCCACGCCACAAACGGAAGAAAAGTGACATATCCTGAGTCGCCTAGCTCAACAGCTTCTGCTACACACTACACTATCCGGTCAAATCACACATTCAACAACACTCTCAGCCATGGACGCTGCCGACTTCCAAATTCAAGTTGAAGGACTGAGGGCAGGATCAAGTCCACTTCAAATGGTTCCTTGGAAGTACATTCCCGTCGCCAATCCCGAATTTTACCTCAAGGACTTCGAGGATTTTTCCATGGAGTGCCAGCTATTGCTGGGTTGCCACAACATGAAGCTGAACACAAAAAAGAGGCACAAGCAACCAGAGATCAACATCTTCAAAGGGCCGGTACTCGGAATCACTGTGTCGGTTGACGAAGCCTTGATTAAATCATCTGGCATCGAAGCCGCTCCGGACGTCGTAAGATCGCTCCGCCAGCCAGGATCAGACCTGGCCGTCGAAATCCTCGACGTCAACGTTCACGGAGACCGATGGGTACCGATGCCTGCCAGCGAAAGCGACATCCTCAACCACTTCATAAACGTAGTAGCACTAGACATCATCGAGCTGTTGAATCAACGGGAAAAAGACTTTCGGCTTCTCTGTCTGAACTACCGGGGTCTCAACAGCAGGGACCGCGAATCGGTGCCGACCGTCGAACTGTCCATCAAAGGTTCCGAAAGTTTCGAGTGGCGGCAGAAACTCATCAGCGATATGAACGATATCCCTGGAATACGCCAACCCGGATGGAGGATTCGCCTGAGCGATGTGGTGGGCAGGGATTCAGAGTGTCCGAGCAGTGTACCAGGAAGGGGGTCGGACCCTTGGTGAATTGGCTTTTCATCGGTGGTTTATTCCTCACTAGCACTATTCTCTTTTGGCACAGAGAACCTAAAGACGCAAGGTTTTGTATTCAAACGTATATACGGGTGTCATATTGGTTACTTTTTGGACAGCTTTTGTTTTTTATAGAAATGCAGTTGTCCTCGTTTCGACCAGAGTAAATTCGCTTTGTACTCAATGAATGACCTAAGTCATAGCAATTGGCGCGATACAACAGCAGGGTACCTTGTCGAATGGGAGCTGCCAACCTTGGTAGTAGACGTCCTGCGGTTGCTGTTCTGTTGAGAACAGTGGTTGCTTGGTTGTTGCTGTTTTCAGCCATGGTGACTTCTTCATGCGGCTAGCGCTATTGATACATATACTCGACAGAGATGCTTCTCCTCCTGTACTTACCAATGAATCTTCTTTCTTACGACCACAAGTTGCTACATACCTTCCTAGGGGCGATATCATGTGAGAAATGTCTCCTGAGTCCATCGAAGCAAATCCGCCCACGATGTTTTGCACCAAACCTCCGAGCCTGGGCCAAATAAATCGTTACAGGACACGTTTTAACCTCTTGGTCAAACGATGCTGAACGACATCCACCTCGTCGAAAATAGACTTTCAGGATCGCTTCCACCTTCCAAGAACTGCTCGATACTCACTTCAAGAAAGATGTCAGTCCAAGACTCGGTGCAATAATCAATAATTAAACTCAAAGTCTGATGCAAGATAGCTGGAGATGTAGTTGTAGCATGCTTCAACTATGTAATCGGCAACATACATATCGGTTATCGAACGTCAAGTTGACCTACCCGCTATATTCTCTCGGAGTCGAAGCAAGCCAGAGCCACGTCTTTACCTATTTCGAAGTGCGCTATGATTCAACTCTCAAGTTATTAAATAAGTCTACACAGCAACCATCAAAAGCCGAGTTGATCCCCCCGCTACATTCTCTCAGAGTCGAAGCAAGCCAGAGCCACGTCAACCTATTCCAAAGTACGCCATAGTCCAACCCCAACGTCATCGAAGCCAATCTACACCACAATTCTCGAAACTTGTCTCGATCTACCTCTCACATCCCCCAAACCGTCAAAGCAAACCAGCCCCACAACCTTACCCATCGCGAAGCAACCCACGAACCCGACCCTCAAGTCCTCGAACAAAGTCCAAACAGCTCCCAACGACGAGAACCCACGCCCGACCCACTCGCCCCCCGCCAACAAAGCCGCCGAGGCAAGTCGCACCACCTCCTTCGCCCACCCGCCAGCTCGAAAAGCCCACCCCAAACCCACCTACTCATACATATACCCATTTTCCCACTAATTCATTCACGTACGACCATAGGTCGCAGAATATTGGGCATCCCGTCCGCTCTGCCATACACAAGCTGCGAACCGGCTGATTAGTAGTTAAGTGGGTGACCATTAGCGAATCCCAGCTGTTGTACGTGCTACTCTTTTTGCTTTTTTTTTTCTTCCCGTCGCGTTTTCTTTGGGTCGCCCGGGTTTTCGCAGGGCGTGGAAGTGGAAGGATTAACTACTGTAAGTTACCGGCACGAGTGGCGACGACATACGCACTGCAGGCAGATTATCATATGTCGGGGACGCATACATCCATTCGTCTGCAGCAGCTCAAGCCCTTCCTCCCTCCTCGGCCCGCCTCTTGAAAGACGTTGAGCTTCGCGATTTGCGGTGGACGCGGAACATTTCTCGTCGAGTGCGCAGGACGGCGCACCACATGCACGAGCACACCAAACACCAACCCAAGCACTGACGACTCGAACTCATATGAAACGGAGAGCGCCACAGGCCTCTCTCGGTCGTGGGTACTATTCTCGTTTGTTCGTGACAGGGCGTATCTACATATATACATGAGGCCATCCAGCGATCCAGCCATCCAGCCAGGCGGCTTGTCCTGTCCTATCCGATCCCATCCAGCCCATCCAGCCCATCCAGCCCAAGTGTCCGTGATCCCATCCGGAGTTCGTAGTCGCGTTTCGTGCTTACCTTTCGTTACCTCTCCTGCGTCCGTGAGCCATGATGGCCTTTTCCGCCTGTCTGTCTGCTCGGTGGCTGAGGGGTAGGTGAGGAAATAGGCGTGGTTGGCCGGAGCCAGGCAAGACACCTTCATGCTAGTCGACATCCGCAGCACCCAGCTCGGACATCCTCCTCACGCACCCACCACCCAGCCAGCGCTCCAGCGCTCCAGTGCTATAAATCATCATCGCCAGCCGAACAAAAAAAACCCCACCCAAACGCCATCATGTCTATCATGCATACTTCTCCGGACCTCAAATTTCCCGCGTTTCTGCATCGGCATCAGCATCAACATCAACATCAACATCAAGACGCCGTCGAGTTCGCCTCCATGCCGCCGCAATCGGGGATCGTGACGCCGGATTTGAGGTTTCGGTTCGAGTCCATGAGACCCCATTTGTCCTCCCAGTTCTCGTCGCCGGTGTTGTAAATGACCTTCCAGGGCTCGTCGAAGGTCTCGAACCTGCGAGAAGAGTCAGCTGTGATGCGCATTGCCAATCCAAAGGTGATGGGCCAACTGGGCTCTCTTACCAGAAATACTGCGTCCCGTTGGTCAACGCGTCGCAGACCCAGCCATCCATGAACGTGTTCATCTCGTCGACACCGGCCACGCTCCCCGCCGTGTCGCTCGTGCACTTGACGCCAGTGCCGCAATCGTTCCCGCCGCCGCTGGGCCAACCCGTCTCGCTGATGACTTGCTTCTTGCCCTGCAGGTTCTTCGTGACAACGACGTCGCTGTTCTGCCAGTAAGTCCAGGTCCAACTCGCAGCCTGCTGGGCCGTGACGCCGGCGAAGAAGGGGTGGATGTTGGCCATGACGACATCGACCTCCTTTGCCAGGTCCACGGTCCAGTTTTCGCCAAGGTCGGAGGTCGCGAGGGGAAGGTCGATGTTGCGGGAGGAGAGGTTGGTGCGCACGTCGCCGAGGATGTTGCCTAGTTCGGTGGAGGTCAGGTCTTTGCGGAAGAGGACTTCGTTGCCGACGATGAGACCGGCGAACGAGTCGCCGCCGTGCTTATCGAGGACATCCCACATCTGGGAGAGCTGTCGTTTGTTGGTCGTGTCGTTGTTGCCGAGCCAGGCGCCCATCCAGACTTTTTGGTCTGTGAGGCCGAGACGGTCGATGGAGTGGAGGACCATCTCGGTCTGATTGCAGTCAGTGCCGTAGAGGCGGATGGCGGGGGTTAGCTGGGAGAGGATGGCCATGTCGCGGGTGATGTTGTTTTGTGAGGGCGGGTTGGTGAGACAGTCGGGGTACTGAGCGTTGAGAGGCGTGTAGTCCATTCCTGGAAAGACGCGGTGCAGGTCTGGGTTGTTCAGTAACTTTTGGATCTCTGGCGAGTCCTTGCTCAAGTCGCCTTTGCCGTCATCTTCAGCAGCGGTCTGCGGTTGCGAGTCGCCGGAATTCGAGTTACGGCTGCCGATTATGCCGCCCACGATGGCACCGGCGATGGCACCAACAGCCAGGATGATAATTATGGTGCCCACGATGATCTTCAGCTTTTTGTTTCCAGACTTCTCGCGCGAGAGCCATTCACTCTTCTCGCCCCCAGGGCCATATTCAGCACCTCTGTTATTACCAGGGAGAGGTCCGTAGTTGGCGCTGCCATCACGATGTCCCAGGAACGCTCCAGCTGCTGCTCCCGCACCGGCAGCTCCAGCTACGCCAGCCACGCTCTTCCTTCCAAACAGCCCTGTCTTCCTGTTCTCGCGATTGGCGGGAGCGAGACCATCGTCACCGTCGTCGTCAATGGCGTTCGGGTCGATGTTGCCCAACGCCGCGCGAATCGGGGTCGAGTATTGCTTGTACGGATCGTCTGAGGCGTAGCCATCGTTGCTCGGATGCTGGACAATCGAAGGGCGGCTCTCGAATGGGTTTTCGTTGTAGCTGCGAGACCCATAGGACGACATTTGGTAGACGTGTCCGTCGTCTGCACCGCCATCGTAAGCAAACGGCGATGAATCTCGACTTCCCGAGCTTCTGTCTGGTGGAACGTTTGTGTGAGAGGGAGCCATGGCGTTGACACCTCGCAGCGCTTCCACGCCGCTCTGTCGGTCGTTTGTGTTGGCGACACCAAGAGCTATGCCAGCGATTCCGCCACCTGCAGCACGGCCACCGAGGTTGTCAGTGCCGGGCGTCGTGAAGGAGGGCGTTCGGGGATTCTGCGACACGGCTTGGTAAGATAGGCGGTGCGAGTCTGTGGGAGCGTAGTTTCTCTGGGCTTGGAGCTGGCCGAAGTTACTGCCGGGCTGGGCGGCAGGATGGGAACGATGAGGGGGAGGAGGCGGCGGAGTTGGGTCAAAGTTTCGGATTGAGTCTAACGAAGGCGCACGTGGAGCGTACGGCTGGCCGGGCTCATTGAAGTGAGCTTCGTCGTCGTCGTCAAACGAGTACCGCCGTGAGTTGTAGGAGTACGACATTGCAGGTTCCTGGAATGCTTGTGACGCCCACCGCGTCGCACCGGAAGCGGGTGATGGCGTGTGAGGCTGTCCTTGGCAGCGCTATGTTGGACAGAGGCGCTGGTCTGAATGATGAGATGGAAGGACTGCCGCTGGAGGTCGAACGGGTGTGTTTCTTTGGCAGGAAAGGGATGCTGCTGATAATCAGGCGGACTGTGGTGCTCTGGGTGAAACTGATCGTGTTCGGTTGTGGTGTTCGATGAACCTTGTTTGGCCCAGCAACGGGCGGCGGGCAGAGGCGCATCGTGATTTGCGGGGGATCAGCTGCTAAACATAGACCAAAACCACCACCAAAGCACATGCTGAGAATACTCGGAGGGGGAGGCTGACGAGGAAGAGAATCGATTGGACATCAAAGAGCAAATGGAAGTCGACAAAGGAAAATGATAAAGAGGCAGAAATGCTTTTCTTACGGTACATGGTCAACGCAGGATCGCCCTGGCAAGGCACGGCAGGATGTAAGAAGGGCCCCCATCGCGTCACCTACAGTACGTTACAACATGAAGAGAGGCCGTCTGCCGCTGCAGAAAGCCAAAACGGCCTGCCTTCTCCCCAATCGCCACCACTGCGTCCTTTGTGATGTTTACGAGCGCCATGTCCAGCGAGCCATGGTGGCAGTGCACCGTACTGGAGGCCTCATCAGCGCAGCCAACGGTCGCGAAGGCGTGGTGTAATAAGTCAGCGCAGCAGCATCCGGACTTCTGACCACCGTCAAGGAGGCATCACGCAGGCATCACGCTTCCACAACACGAGAGGGCGATTGCCGCACACTTTATTGCCTGCTCCGTCCGCCGATTCTGCTGGGGCTTCGCGGCCTGTATCCACACGAACACGTAAGCGCCGCGAAAAGGCCATCCATGACTTCCAAGCGATGGGAGTATGCTGCCATTTCGTGACTACACCACACCATACTCGCGAGCCTTTCTCAAACCCACACCCTTCACTACCATGACCTAGTGCGCGAGCCAGACGTTGATATCGCGTTTACGCCGTGTCGGCCATGAACCACGGTTTGCTTGCGGCCCCTTCACCGTCCAGCGCCACCACATCTTCTGTTCCCTTCTTACCGCGCGTCAAACATGTCATCCACCCATCCCTCCATATCCATCCATCCCTCCATCCATCCATCCATCCAGCCAAGAAAAAAGCAAAGACACCTCAGCCACGGCAGCGTTTCCCAGCCGTGCCGGGCGTGCGCGCCTCTGTCAAGCTTCCCGCGTCCAGTCCAGCTTTCTGCGCCATCCTCTCCTTCCCGTGTCTGGATCAGGGATCCCATCTCTTCCGCTGCCGCGTCCGTCTTCTTCGCGATCCGTCGACGTAGACACCCGTACTCTCATCACCATGACGAGCCAGCCCGACCGAACGACCGCAAGCGCAAGGGCGAGGAACGCTTCCCGGGTCGGTTCATGCAGCGGCCACGCGCGCACGCAGGACCGGGCTGGGCTGCTCGGGCTGGCAGAACGTGGACTGAGTGAGTGCATGGTCAAGCATGTGACCGTTGAGAGCCCCCATCCCTCTGTCTGCGCTTTCGTCTTTCGGTCGTTGCTTTTTGCTGGTAGGCTAACTTAACTTGCTGCACGCTTGTCGCGACGTCGGGGCTTGATGTACCGGTACTACCTACCTACCATTCGGTGCCTCGCTCATCAGAGAAACATTTTCTGGTCCTCGTATTTGATCTGTAGTTGAATGGATGGATAGGTATACATAGTAGTGAATTAGGGCGTAACAAGAACTTGTCTCGTGAGAAGGCCGTTTCGAACGACATGTTGTTGTTCCCAGCGTCGTTCTTCCATCGGAATATGTTATTGCAATGCATACCCACACCGGCATCGTGTAGATGATTGCTTGCAATCAGCCCATTCAACACCCATCGCCCCTCAAAGCCCTCCAACACAGCTAGCTTCCCATCACCATCCCATCCTCGCCATGGACCACCAAAGCAAAACCACCTCTCCTCCCCGCCACCCACACCCCAAACCACCCACCTCCCCCCACAACCCCTGTCCCACCACCCCCATCATCCCATCATCCCATCCATCCCATCCACCCCATCCCTCCCAACCCCATGCGCAACACCACCCGCCCCAAAACCACCGGCCCCTCCCGCTCCCATCCCTCCACCATCCACCCACCTCCCCGTTCCTGACCCAACCCACCACCCACCCAGCCACCCACCCAGCCCTACCACAAACCCCACCCACCAAAAACCGTGTCCACACCGCCCCAACAAGGCCCACCCCATCCCACATCCCCTCAAAACATCGACTTGACCTGCCCTACTCCCCTCCCCTCCCCTGCCCTACTACCCTCCCCTCCCCTCCCCGTCCCTCCACAGCCAACCCGCACCTCCCCCACCAGAAGAGCAGGGAGCAAGTCCAAGAGAACGGGCCGGGCAACAGCGACGATTAGGGTCAGGGACGGAAACGAGTCGGGAGTGGGCCCGCAAGCATGATCCCGGCCCTCGATCTCCAGCTGACCGACAAACGATGGGGACGGGAGACGGGATGCCGAAGTACAGAGGACCTGGGCGCCTGTCGACGGCCGGGGAGAGGGAAGGAAGGAAGAAAAAGCGCGCGGCGGTGGGAAGACGGGTGCGATTCACGACGAGGACTTCACCTGCCTGCCTCCGTGTGTCGCGGATGCGAAAATGGCATTTGATAGCTACATACATACGTCGCGGGCGAGGCGCGCGCCGTGCGATACGGGATCCCAGCAAAGAAAACGCTCTCGACGAGCGAGGCCCGAGAGGGGCTGCGTTTTGGCGAACCGGGCTGTGTGTGTCTGACGTGCCGCCCGCGTCGAGCGACGCGCAGAGCCCGGCCGCTAATGCGAGAAAGCCGCGGAGAATGGCAGTCCTTGATCCCTACATGCGTTGCGCGCCTGCCCCTGCTTTCGTTCGTGTTCCCGGTTCTCGTTGATAAAGACAAACGCCTGACATTCGTGGCACCCCGACCCTCTTTGCCTCCCCGTCCCTGAGAGCCATGCGAGCGAGAGCGACTTTGCAATGGGGAAAGTTGAGAGGCGGAAAATGAGAGGGCAAAAGCAAAAAGGAAGACCTGCACGCGCCCTAGTCGTCTATAGAATCCCGTGCACCGAAGGAAATTTGTGACAGCATGAGAGGATGAACATGAACAGCCCGCTCGCCGCATAGCCCAGGTTTCCTTGCGCCAGCTTCCCATGAACAACAGTGTGATGTTGAAAGAAACGTCAACATGAGACGGGTGTATGTAAGGCAGGAGTGTGCCCCTTTAGCAATTCTGAAGCATCAACAAAAGGCCCCGGCATACCGGTCAAGGAAAGAAAAGAGACTCATCATAAAAAGACAACGGAGAATGATCCGGAGAGCAAGAAAGGAAAGGATCCGAAGATCAGAAATAGAACAGTAGCAAGTGGGGAAAGGGGAAGGGTGGGCTCTTGAGCTCGAGCAGAGAGCGCGAACATCAAACAATGACATGGGCAAGGGGACGGAGGGAACCACATTTTCCCCGAGGAGCGTCGGTCGGCTACCCCCAGTTTTAACTGAGGCTCGCTAAATATCTGACGCGGGAAAAGGCTCCGTATGGGGAAATCGCGGCCGTTGATGACGGGGGCGAACGACTCGTGGACTGCGCAGTGTCGGCCACCGTTCCCGTTTGCGCATATCATCGTGAGATTGCGGCGTGAGGGGCCGACACCTATTTAAGGAGAGCCCTCGCGCTTCGCCCTCTTGCTCCTCTCGAGCCACCGCCTCTTCCCGACGCGCGTCTCGAAGTGAGGCGCAACGTCCTGTCCCGCAGCAACCATGGTGCTGCGCATCTTATTGCGATAGGCATCGACTGTTCTCACATTAGCATCGCCGTCTACACTCAACCGACAAGAAGACTTACGGGATCTCTGCAGGAACAGCGTCCGCCCAGAGAACACACGGCTCTGGCTCCAGCTCATGCGGTAGCCCAGATCGTTCAGCGTCACCTCCTTGGTCCTCTTCGTCCTCGTCACCAAAGGCTTAGGCACCTTCGCTTCGGAGCCATCGAGCATCGGAACTTCGACCAAAGTCCTGCCGGTCACGGGTGCAGCGCCTGAACTTCCCTCATCTGCACGATCGTCGTCCGGGTCATCGAAGAATCGAGTTCCTCGGGGGGACGCAGGCGGCGACTGCATCTGAGTTGGGAAATACGAGCGAGGATACACAGAGTTGCTGCGACGGTAGGAATCTGGCATCTCTTCCATCTGGACTTGGTCGAGCATGACACGGACGCGCACGCGAGTGCCGCGTTGGGCATCGTCTACGAGGATGAACTTGCGCCTCTTGGCTTCAGGCAGGTCGCCGAAGAGAGCAATGTTCCGCTCTTCCTCATCCTGCTTGGAAGTAGTAGCGTGAGCAGGAGGCGGACGGGACGGAACATGCTCCATGGCATCATGCGTGGGCGGCATGTTCGAGTTGCCTACGCCTTGGTTGGATGGATAATTCGGATAGAAGTTGTTCGCCGGTCTGCCGTCGTTTGGCGAGCTACTCTGACCGTTCGGCGCCTGGTGATGATGCGTGTGCGCGCCCTCGTTGTAATCATTTCCGGCTGTAGAAAATGCGATTAGCTGACTTATTCCTGTACGTGATCTGCGCCGGGGTATTCTGTGTGTTGCGCGTGCTGTGGCTGAAGGCAAACTGAAGGCAAACGCGCGGGGGAATGGAAGTTACATCAAAGGAGTGGGTAATAATGTACATGCGACGATACAGAACAACAGGATTATTATCATTGCAAGTGCAAGTCCGTTTTCAAAGAGCGCGCGAAATTTATAGCACGCTGATCACATCTGTTGGAACATACCGCTAACATCATCCGGCCCACCAGGTGCTCCTCCCCCGGGATGCTCATGGTGGTGGTGCAGCTGCGGGCCGCCCATGCCCATGTTCGGGGGCCGGGGACCTTGTCCCGCGGCGATGCCAGCCGAATTCGGAACCCCTGCAGGACCTGGTCCACCAGGCCCTGCCATGTGGCTTCCAGTCTGCTGCGCCTGCACTGCTTTCCTGTTACTGATCTTGGCCATCCGTCTTACCCTGCGGCTTCGCAGTCTCGGATCTTGATTGCTGTTCCTCCAGCTGTCAACCGCGCGCTGGATGAGACCGCGCTTGCCACGCAGACACGGGTTCAGTTGAGCCAGCGCCCATCCCACCGTGTTGCACTCGGTCTCGTAGTGAAGTCTGTTTCCCTTGTACTGATCCTTGTGGCAGCACGCGCGAGGGTACACGCAGTTCTCCGTCTTGAACTCCGCGGGGAGCTCGTCCACGTTGACGGATTCCACGTCGCATCGGATCGTGTACTCCATCTTTACGCGATCTCTCGAGTACTCGAACGCGATCCACTGCACGCCGTTCTGATCTTGCCGGACTACCAGAGGCGTTGTCGCAGGAATGGGGCCGGGCGCAGAGTTGGGGTTCGCGTTCGGTCCTCCTGGACCGCCCGGGTGCATGCTGCCCGCGCTTCCTGGCGGACCCGTCGGTGTGCCTTGGGGAGGACCGAGACCGGACGAAGGACGCTGGAGAGGAGTCTGGCTCATCTTCGATCGCGGGCTTCCTGGCATGCCGGGAGTGTGCGGATGCGGCGGTTGATGCGACAACGGCGGAGCTTGTTGATGCGACATCAAGAGCGGGTTCGTTGCTGCCAATGGCGCGTGTTGCTGCTGCGCGTACGGCGACTGTTGCGGCATCTGGTATTGCGGATAGTACATGCCTTGCGGCACCTGAGGCGCCGACTGTCCGTAGATTGGCCTGCCGTGCGGATCATGTTGCGGGGACTGGATTGAGGCTGGGGAATTGGACTGCGGGGTGTGATAAGTTATCGGCGGAAATTGCCTGTTCATGGTTGCGGTGGCCATGTGGATGTCTGGTGTTTCTGTGCCGGTGTTAGCAGTGCGACGCGTCTCGGGTATTTGAATCGATGTTTTGTTTTCACGCGTCGTAATGCTCGTGCTGATCGCGTGGCTGAACGTCTTCTTTTCTCGAAGGCTCCACGGGATGAGAGGAGTGGCGACGCGCGCAGAAAACAACGACGAGGAAACGCGTGAAGAAGAGCAACTGACCAGAAGACGTATAGCTTCCCGAGGCGCTGTTGGTGGAGTAGGGACTTGGGTGAGCGGTCGCGTAGTAAGGAACCTCCTGGGGGTTCTGGCCTGGTTGCACCGGGATGGTGCTGACGTAGGGCGAATGGTGGTGGTGCTGCTGCTGTTGCGGCAGGCTGTGGTTCGAAGGGTGCGGCGACGCGTACTGGCCGGGCGCAGGAGGATGCGGCGGTTGGGGTTGATGAGGCGAGTCGGGATGGTGCTGGTGTTGGACAACACCGGGGCGCGGGTGTTGAAGGTGTTGCGGCGGTGGCAGACCCTGCTGAGTGGGGTGGGGATGATGCTGGAACACGACGTGGTTAGCCACGATGCTGCAGGCCTCAGCAAAAGCGTGCACTTGTGGGCGGTCTGGGTGAGTGAGGAACGAGGAACCCTGGCCGGGGGCTTGCTGATGGGGGGAGAGGGCTGCTTGAGTACCCGAGACGTGTCGAGAGACACGGGCAGTTCGAGGCAGGCGATCACTAGGCGCGGCCGGGGCCTGACGAGGATATTATGAAGGCGGCCGGGAAGCAGGTGGTGATCGGCCTGACGCGTGCTTTGAGAGCGCGATGCGAGGACAGGGTCCGCGGATCAGGACGCAGGCGGCGGGTGCAGTTAAGAAAAAGGGCAGACAGGTAGTGGGTAGGTGTGTGTGTGTGTGTGTGTGAGAGAGAGGGAGAGAGCAGGTAGTAGAGCGTCGGGCAGTGGTTGTGGTGGTGCTATGGCGCGAGCAGGGGAGTGTGTGTGTAGTGTAGTTGGAGGGGGACGAGGTGCGAAGTGCGAGGTGTGAGGTGCGAGGATGGTGAGGTGAAACGGCGCTGGGCCGGGCGCGCAGAGCGGCCGAAGGAGCGCAAAGTCTGGCCGGCAGGGTTTGCTGGGGGGGGGCGGCGGCGGCGGCGGAGG
>ML978731.1:171830-229330 GCA_010015785.1 Saccharata proteae CBS 121410
GTGTGTGTCTGGGTGTCTGGGGGGGGACTTGGCGAGAGGGGCCTACCATGTAGCCTCAGGCGCGCGAAGAAGCTTTGGCTATGCGAGTCGGGCGCGAGCTGTGGGTGCAGGCGCAGGAGGAGGGCTGATGCATGCAAGAGGCAGAGAGCAGACAGAGAGAGGGTAGGGTGGTTGGTGGTAGGGTGGTAGGTGGTAGGTGGTAGGTGGTAGGTGGTAGGTGGTAGGGTGGTGGGATTTGTTGGCGGCTTAGGAGGGGACCAGGCAGGCAGCCAGGCAGGCAGCCAGGCAGGCAGGCAGGCAAGCAAGCAAAAAAAAAAAAAAGACCAAGGACAACGGTCGACGGGACGCGTTCAAGGAGCAGGGAGGCACTCACCAGATCGTCCGCCACCGGCGCCGGCTCTTCCTTATACCCCGGAGGCGAGCGCGGCCTATCCTGCTGCAACGCATGCGACATTGTTATTATTACCAGACGAGCTCCGTCGCTGGAGTCAGTGTCTGCCTGCGTTTGGCGATGGGCAGGCGGAGCAGGCTAACAACGGCCGTCCGTGCAGGCTGCAGTGTTCGGCACTAGCTTCGCAATCTCGACTCCACCAGCGCCTGAAATAAACTCCAAACAGCCTAAGCACGCCGCCTCCAGCCACGGCGCCGCGGGTTGGCCGGCTGCGCTGCGAGGACGGCGGGCCTGCCGGATCGAGCGGTGCAACGGCCAGGCGCTGCTGATGAGGACGACGAGGATGTGGGTGTGGGTGTGGATGTGGATGTGGATGTGGATGATTGATGACTGCGAGACGTGCGTGGGCGCCGCGTGCGCCGGGCCACCTGCCGAGCTGGACACGACCAAAGAGCGCCAGGCGGGTGTGCGAGCGAGCGAGTGAGAGAGAGAGAAAGAGAGAGAGGCCAGCCAGGTGTGGGTGTGGGTGTGGGTGTGGGTGTGGGTGTGGGTGTGGGTGCGGTCAACAAGCCCCCGGCAGCAGGGGGAGGGATTATCGACGAGGACTCCTGCACTGACTGACTTGCGACAAGGCGATCCGATGCGAGGGTGGTGCAGGCCGTGGTCGCTGGCTGGGTGCGCATCGGCAGCGGAGGAGCTGTGAGAGATGGATGATGAGAGGACGACGGCGGGCGAAAAAGAGAGAGCGAGCGAGAAACAGACAGAGAGAGGGAAGCTGGTGGTTGGCTGAGGCTGCGTGGTGCCGGCCTGTCCTTAGTCATTCGCCAGCCCGACTGGGCTTAGCGCACGAGGCCGGCCAGCGTCGTGATGAAACGGTGAGCGCGCACGCAACTCTGTTTCTCGAGAGCCCACGCTTCCACGCTTCCACGCTTCCACGCTTCCACGCTTCCACCCTCGCTCCACGCTCCACGCTCACCCTCCACGCTCACACCCTCCACCCTCCACGCTGTCCAAGGACGCAGTTCCCTGGCAGCCCGGCCGCCGCCGCCCTGACTCGGCCACGAGCCCGCCGCCCTTGGCCGGAGAACGAGATATCTCATCAGACGCAGACGAAAGAAGACACACTGCTTCCGCCCGTCTGTTGTTTCTTCTCTCACACATCAATCACCACACCACAAAATCTACCATGCCCCCCCCCCCTCCGTCCGTCGCCGAGTCAGCCGCTTTGCTCGCCTCTGCCCGTGCCTCCGATCCACCAGCTCAGGCCCGCATCGACGCGCACGGGGCCAGCTTTGCCTTTTGGCACCTGCGAAAAGTCCAAGGCATTGCTGCGATCGCCGCGGGGGGCCATCAGCCACATGCGAGCCGGCCTCGAGCGCTGGAGGAGGCGCTTCCGACATGCCTCCTGCTGCTGTCCTCGCGGTCCTCGCTGTCCTCGCGGTCCTCCCGCTTCATTCAGCAATCAAATATGCCCGCCGGGCAGCGGACAGCGGGCAGCGGGCTTCGGGCAGCGGGCTTCGGGCGGGGCCTCGGCCGCCACGGTTTTGCGTCTCTGCCCCTAGCGCAAAGAGGGGGGCCCGCCGTTGAGCGAGGCCGTGGACGGTCGACGGTCGACGGTGGACGGTGGACGCCTTCTCTGGCGGAACAACGGCGTCGCGCTGCGAGGAAGTACCGAGGGTTGCCGCTCCAATGCTCTCTCTCTGCACGCTAAAAAGAAAAAGCTGCTGTTGCTGTACGTAAGCCTTCGGCCAGCAAGCATCATATGATGGACAGCCTGCCAGCGCACCCCGCCCCCCGACCGAGTCTTGCTGACGATGCTTTTTGCGCGCCGTCGGCTGTCAAGTTTCAGGCCGAGGGCAGCCAGCACATCTGTTGCATCGTGTGCGTGAATCATGCCCTCGAGCCGCTCGAGGCACCGCTGATTCAGCTCTCCGGCCTGCCAGCAATTCATGCGCCCGCGGTCTGGCCAGAAGGGGAAACCATCGCGATCCTGTGGGGAGATTGGCCTGCCATAGCGCAGCATGCTTTTGGGGCCCTTCCTGATTCCTGACGCCGTTGCCGACGCAAAATCATTGCTGCCAGCCCGGCGCTGCCCGCTCGCCCCGTTCCTGGCAATTAACGACACGATAGCCTTCTGTTCGCGAGCCGTTGAAGCTGTCCGCTGCGGCGCTGCCGTCTCACCAAGCCGCCACAGGACCATATGGCTGCTGCTGCATGTTGCACCACCACCACCGCCGACCGCGCCCTTGTCAGGCGGGATGGGTAAGCGAACCACCCATCCTGACCGTGCTATAGCTGTTATACACGACTTTGCTGCAGCTTGCACGCTGCCTATTCAGACGACCGTCAACCAGCATCGCGCCTCCAGATCTGTTCTTGCATCGCGGCTAGCCGACGTCAGATGAGCGTTGCGCCTTGAGCATATGCCCGCCCGTTGGCCTGCTTCAAGTTCGACCGCGCCAGCTCGGCCACCTCCAAAGTATCTTTGAGCGTACGAGTTTCATCCGGCCAGTACGTGGACGTAGCCGTTTCGGTCGGCCCATTATCTCGCGTACTGGCTGGCCCAGCCGACTGGTCGCGATCTATTGACGTGCCATGGAAAATAATCCGTCTATTGTCAATAATGTGGAGGTGGACCGTGATGACGGCAAACAGCAAAGAAGCACAGGACACGCGGATAGCAGCATCATGCAGACAGACCGGATTGCCTCCTCGTTGTGGCAGAGAGAGGTCGTCTGAATCTCAGTTCGATGCAGTTCGCCTTGCTGGACCAAGGACGCTCGGCTGACGCGCACGCCGCCGCGCCGGTCGCGTGCTTCAACATCAACCGCAACTCCGCTGAAACTCGCCATATCTTGCGGTAGCGATGGCGTCGCGCAGAAGCACTCAGCGTGGCAACTGGTTGATCGCTTCGAGTCATGGTCGCACGCGTCCGCGGAAATCCACCACAGAGCAGTGAGGCGGCTTATTGCATCGGCGGCGCAACCCCAGACTGTCGGCTGCCAGCAGCAGCTCTCGAGTGCCCCGTTGGGTAGCAAGTCGACCCGTACGCCAGCATTACGGGCTCAATCACCTGGTCGCTGATAGTCAAGGGAACAACATGATTCGGACCCCTTTTCTCTTTGCAGTAGTAGTAGCACCATTTGCTCAACTCGCCCCCATGGCACATGCGATGGCGGCACGGCGGGTTGATCCCCATCCCGGAGAGCGAATGCATGTGTCGATGACAGCCGCGTCGAGCTCTTCGCCATGCGGCTAGTTCGCCGTTGGCTGAACGGGGGGTGGACAAGGGTGTCATCCACCATGAGGGATTCCGTCTGCACACCACCACCCTCTGGCGCCGGCAGCAATCGCAGATGCAGTCAGCCCTGGGTGCGGAGCATATGGCTGGAGGGTACTCATCACCGCCGTGGCTCGCGCCCTGCCTCCGGGCACTAGAGTAGGACGCGACGGAGTCGTTTGCGAGATACGGCACGGTTGCCTCTACCTACCGTGGTTATCTCCTGTTTCGACCTCATGCCAAACAATCAGCATATGATGAGATAGTTGCTTTTTTTTCTTTTTGCCCTTTTGCCGGCCGCGGCTTCATCCGCCCAGTGGTCTGCTAGCCGGTTGGGCACAAGATCAACAACTCCCGCCAAGACAATATGCGGACGCGGAGCCTGACGGGCGAATTGCCGAAGCAAAAAACGCCCCCCCCCCCCCGTCCGTCGGGTTTCGGTCGTTGCGGCCGTGTCGGGCGGCCCTGCTGCTAAAACGTTATTAGTCAGTCGTCGAGCGCAGTGGGCAGAAGCGCGTTTGAACTCAAAAATTAAGGTTGTCGAGGCGGCGTGTCGCGCACGATGGCCATGGCCAGCGGACAAGGTGGCCAAGCCAACGCCAACAAAAACCCTAGCGGTGATTTTCTCAGGCACTCCTGGCTTCCCGAGATGAACCTCGAGGGTGTGCTGGTCGCTCTCACCCGCAATCTTTGGCTGCGAGAGAGCCTGGCTGCCTTGGGGCAAGTGGAGCCCTGGCACCTGCGAGCCAGCACGCGGGCCGCCCGGGCGTCAGCACCGCTGCTTGAAGATTGTTATGCCGCCGATCCGAGACGAGGCCAGTCAGAAGTCAAGAAGGAACAGGATGCGGGCTGCGGGCTGCGGGCTGCGGATGCGGGTGGGCGCGCCGCAGCAGAGAGCAGCTTGAGGGATACGTACCTGTCGATGCGGAGAGGAGGAGGGCCTGCTTGGAAATGCGACTGACGAGCGAGAGAGAGAGAGAGAGTGTGGCAGCCGAGGCCGGTTCTTCAACGCTCATGCATGTCTAAGCGCTGCTTCCATCGTTCGCGCTGCTATGATTCGTCAACGACAAGGGTTTTGGGCAGACGACTGGGGGGCGCGGAGCAATCGTGTCCATGTCTGTCTGTTGTGACGGGCTGATGACCCTGCCAGCGCTGATTCCCGGCCACGCACGGGGATATGCCTGAAGGGCCGTTTCTGACAGGTCGATGGCGGGGCTTGGCCCCCCAGCGTGGAGTCTCTGCAATGGGCTGATGCGTGCATATGGGATTGCGATTCCGTCATCATGTCAGGCGAGACGTGAAGAAGCAACGCAGAGTGGAGAGGAGCACTCGTAAAGATCAAAGTCTGGACTCTCATCACGACTGACCCTCGGCCGCAACGACAAAACCGAGCGTGATTGACGGCTGGGTGGATTCTCTCCAGCGGCAACAGCGCGAGTTCAGGCGTGCCTTTGTCCTGCGCTCTCTGCTCTCTGCCGCTTCGAGCTTGGTGATGCTGACCGGACGAGCCTGGGAATCTCTGGAGAGTGTTGGACCGGTCTCCAGTCTCGAGTGTCCAGTCTCGAGTGTCCAGTGTCCAGTCTCCAGTGTCCAGTCTCCAGGAGACGGCAGTGCAACCTCGCCCGCTCTTTCCATTGGCAGTCTGGCCCTTCCAAGCTGCGTCCGCGAGAGGTGTGTTCGACACGATCTCCATCACGAGCACCGTGGTCGCCATCAGGCTCCGAGAAGACGCGAAAATCTTGCTGATGAGGTACTGTAGCGCCGCTCGAGCGTTTTAAGCCGAATCTCACCCTGACTTGCTAGCCCAGCGGCGAATCCTGCAAGCCTCCTCTTTCTCGTGACATGAAGTGTTTCTGGGGCGCGGAGTGGTCTTGCTGCGAGCGTGCGAGCTTGATGATCTGGAGTCTCGATCGTTGGAGGGCTGACGTGGCTCGCAAGTCCGAGATATTTTTCAGCGAATCGGCCGCCTGGTCGGCACGTCTTGGTGTGATGATGAGACTGAGCTTCCCTCGTGACCGCCCGTTGCTTTCGCGCGAGCAGGCACTCCCCGCCCGAGACGTCGTCGCGCATCGCGACATGTACAACACCTCATCTCCATGCATTGAACCCGCGCCTCAAGCGCAGGCATCCTCATGCAGTCTGCTGCTCTCCTTTGCTAGTCTGCCTCTCTCTCGCCCGCTCAACATGCATTCATTCGCAGACAATCAATCCGCTCCATCAATGCTTCCTCTCCATGTGCCGCCGCGCCTGACCACCCCCTCAGCCTCGCGTCGCCCCTTTCCATCCATCTGCTTCCTCCTTGGTCGCGCGTCTCACAGTGCTTTTCGCGTCAAGTCTCACTTTACGAGCCGCCAGCCCTATCCGTGGTCGATTCCTGGTCGGCTTCACGCGGCCGCCTGGCCCTCAGTTCCACCTCACTGCGCGTTACACGGCATTTGGGCTCTCGATCTCGCGTGCTACGACAGCCTGCATCTCCGCGCGACCTCCTGTTCGCCTCTGAGGCCAGCCGGGCCAGCCTCCTGAAAACGTCGCGACACATGATTGCAGCACATCCAATGCGCAGTGCGGCCATCCCGCCCCTCCCCGGCCGCACAGAGACAAGCACACGCTGCCGTGCACCGGGACTCATCCCTCCTGCCGCTGTGTTCTAGCAGCCTTCTGGAAGTCTCGCTCGCCCCGGGATTTCTGGCAGCAGTTGAAGCTCAAGGACGCCGCCGTGCGACGAGGCCAGTTGCGACTTTCCAACCCCAGGACCAGAGCCAGCCACAAGACGCGGGCTGGCCCTTCTTCCTTGTCGCGTGACACGCAGAGAGCGCGGCCGGACCAGAGCGCTGGGATGGGCGATTGCAGGCCTCTACCAGTCTTGTTCTTCCTGCTGATGCTGCAGTTCCTGTGCAGGCACCCACAAAGACTACATATTGCCCCCGGCACGGCCGCATTTGGGGGCGAAGAGCCATCATTTGCCCCTTCGCAGAGACCAATTCTCGTCGCGACCGTCTCGGCAGCAGCCATGTATCGCTACCGCTCGCGGCATGACCTCTGTGCATCCGCTCCGCCACCTGTTCCATGACGCGCACCATGTGATGACGGTGCAACTCGAGAGCATCGGATTCATGTTCGAAGTAGTCGGCGAGCAATCGAAGCGGTTTGTGGTTCCGCGAAGAGAACCACGAGAAACGGTGGCGTCTGCCTACTGCTGTGCATGCAGTCGTTTGTCGCCTCTTGGTCTGGTTTCAAATGGCTGGCTGCATGATGTCGCCAACGAATGCTGCACTGTGATATCGGGATCGCTCGTTCAGTTCGGCATTTACAGAGTCAGCCGCAAGAAGTGGACGCTGTCGTCGTCTTTCGTTGCCTGTGCCATGCCGTTGTGATGCCTGCTACTGTTCGGTGCCATCAAGCCAGGTACCCCCACAGGAAAGATGCATTGATCGTTATAACACCATGCTGCGATGATCTAGAGTCGAAGAAGTCGAGACCGATCATATGCAGAATCGCGGCATATCAGGTCCACGTCTCCTCATCTGGCATTGATGCGATCCACATATCGCAGAACACACATCACGAGAGAGCTTCAGAGGCGCTCAATCGCCCTGCGAGCACAATCGTCACCATTACAATGCCAACCCCAGCGGCAGCTTTCTCCAAAACCGTCTTTGCCCACCCTCACGCAATTCTCCCCTCCACTCAGAACAACCGCAGTGCCACCCTCCACTACGAACAACCGCAAGAACACAGCTGGTCATGGGATGCTTGTTTGCGCTGAGCTTACGGCGCACCGCCTTGTCGAACTTGTGCGCCATCAGATCTCGTGTCCGCATCTCCAATGCATCAGTACGAAGTGCTGCTCTTCAAGGGAGCCTGCTGATGAAAATCGGAATCTTGCAGCTTACCCTGTCCGCTTGACCGGTTTCCTAATCGGTAAGTCTGACATGTGAACGTGAAGCGGACTACTGGGGATCAGGTGTTCTCATGATGATATCGATCCTGTTGGACTCGGCCTCGACGCTGATGTCAGTGTCGGAGTTCGCCTTATCAACCGCTTCTCGGTCGACTCTTGTACTGCTACGGTGTCCATGCGGCTTCGACTCTGCGAGACAGAAATTCGGATCATTCAGATATCGAGGACAGTCAGTCGTCTTTGCCGTCCGCATTAGAGCAACAAAGTGAGTCCATCCGCAAAGTCTTGTACTAGATGATACTCTTCTGCAGTTCCTCTAGCCGGCAATGATGCCCATTGACGCATCACTGGTAAAGTGATCATCGCCATCACCTACACACACAGTTCCCATGATTCCAGCCATACTCTAGAAATGTAGTTGCTGTCTTTGGTGGCCGGCTTCCTCACTTTCTGGCAAAAACCCCTCCTCCGTCGTCTCCAAGTCTGTTCTGTTTTCCTTGAATACGCGACTGTCAATAGGACACGGACATATTGGAGTGTAAGTCCGCAGATCTCGACACCACGAGACCACGAGCCAACCCAATCTGCAAAAACGAGGCCGTCGACCATGGCAAGTATAAAAGCCCAGCTCGGCACTCGATTGCCATTGCCTTGGACACTATTACCCGGTATGCTCTGTGAAGCATGGAAGAACCAATGGAATTGCCTGCGGTTGCACCATAAATCCCAGTGTGTTTGTAGAAGCTTCTACCGAAGCGAGAACAACGAATTCTTGACGGTACAGCCCTTGCATCTGTTAGTACCGGTAACGAGCAACATCAGCTGTCTATTTCATCAAGATCCTCCGTCAGCGAAAACAGCATAATTCTTTCATCATTGAGAAACAGACACTATGGAAGTCGTAAACAACAGTACGTTGAAAATCAGCATTTACGAGACTCCGATTCTCGCCACGTCCATCTCACGAACAAAAAGAGGTGCTAAATCTGCCCTTGCGTGGCTAGGAGCCTCTCATCCACGACCAAATCTCCATCATGAGTCCAGCCGCCAGGATACTCGGAGCTCATCCCCCACATTCCCTGCCTCCAACTACCTGTGGAATCACTACTTGGAAAATGAGACAGATCCCCGTACCGGTTTGTAAAAGGCTTGATAGGACAGTACCACCGCTACTTCTACAATGCCAAAGTCTTATAGCAGGCTCTAGGGGTTGTCTCAGATTGCGAAGAAGAATTGCAGATTGTCATAACGACCTTACTGGACTAGAGCGCGGGTTTAGTGTTGCGATGGGGGTGAAAGTGCGGTTTATTGTTATTGGAGGGGTGGAGAGGCTGCTCTTCACTTTTTGGAGACCTGATACATATTACCGCTAACTGTCTCTGAAACTAGTAGAGCACTTGGATCCAATCAACAATCAAAGTCTGATCA
This sequence comes from Saccharata proteae CBS 121410, assembly GCA_010015785.1. Lineage (NCBI taxonomy): Eukaryota > Fungi > Ascomycota > Dothideomycetes > Botryosphaeriales > Saccharataceae > Saccharata > Saccharata proteae. The sequence continues at coordinate 180,831 of ML978731.1, forward strand.
GATCGCCAGACGTGCTGTAGGAAATATGGAACTATCATAACTTGCAACTATCCTTTAATTACAAGCTACAAAACTCCACCACATGCACCTCTCCAAGACGCTAAAGATCTGCACCAAGCAACACGTATCCCACAACAATCACTTCGCCAAGTAAGGGCCAGTCAAAAATGCCGGAGGCGTGGTCTTGAAGAGCCAAAAAAAATCTCGTTCTCGTCCGTCAAGAGCGCGCAGAAGACGTCGATGTGCAAGTAAAGTAGCGCAAAGTGAAGAAAAGCGGATCTATACCGTAGACAGAGCTCGGCGTATGGAATCGTGTCTAGCGATCGGTCTGTGCCGGTATACAATCACCCACTAGGCCACTATTATATTCTCGGAGACCTCTACTCTGATGAAGATTGCCAACTCCTTTGCCGCTTCGAGATGGTGGAGATCTCTACAGAGTAACAGTTCATCGACATTGTTGCGTTACTAAATGCCCCCGATGATAATCCCTACTACCTTCTCGGGATACTAATAATGCGGATCTCTACCCTCAACCCTCTCCACTAAAGCGCGCTTGTTTCTACGCCTACTATTCCGACGCGCAAGTTTAAATCTGATATTTTCAGGGCAATATAATAAAACGTAACCGCGCCAAGTAAAGCGCATAGAAGACGCTATCACTGACTTCAAGTCGATGAGAAAGGGGAGTGTACGAAGGCTAGTATATTTATACCGCTTGAAGGTAGTCGACTGACTAACCTAATACTACGTTACTAAACCCTACTACTCCGATTATAATCCCTACTACTATTATAAGCTACTAATAACACGAATATCTACCCTTATTCCTCTCCACTAAAGCGCGCTTGTTTCCACGCCTACTATTCCGACGAGTAAGCGCTGATAACATAGATCTCCACCCTCGTACCTCCCCACTAAAGCGCCCTAATCTCCGTCCCCATCACTGCTCGGATCACGCCTTCCTAGCCCACAGAAAGATAATCTCACGAAACCGCGTCATATACAAAGCACTAAACGCTCTCCCACGCGCAAAGCAGAAAGAAAAGCAGCAAGAAAACGCAGAAAAGTCCGGCATATCCATACTACTACAAACGGCCTCAGGCACTTAGCCACTTAACCACCTAACCACCCCACTCTCATAACGTTATCATCAAAACCCTCTACTCCTCCTCCTCCTCCTCCTCGCCTCCCCACCTTCACCTCCACCCGATGATGGAAAGCATCACCGATGAGCTACTTACTCACCACCACGTCAACGAGAAAGCTCAATCAGGCTTTTTCGTGAGATTGGAAGATAACGTTAATCGAACGAAACTGCGTCATGAGTGGAGTGTCGAACGCTCTGTTATCCGCGTGCGTGAAGTGGAAGGGGGAAGGAGAGGGAGGGAGGAAAAGGCGTATTTATACTGCAAAAAGGTGGTTAGGTGGTCAGGTGCTTAGCTACTTGACTACTCGACTACTTAACCACCCTACTCGTATATCATCCTCACCCTCCACCCCTCCACCCCCCCTCCTCGCCTCACCACCTCCCCTGAAAAAAATCTCCACTAGCCCCCTCCACCGCGCTGCACCCAGCAAGTCCTTCCACAACCGCTGCCAACGAAAGTTCGAATCGGCCTTTTTGTGACAAGAAAACCGAATGACGAAGAGCGATCCGATCGAAGAGCGATCCGATCACAGAGCCGAAAACGCCGTCCCCGGAAGAAGAGTTAGCGGAGAAGAAGGGCGGCGGGTTAATTGGAAAACCCTCGCCTTGGGGTTCGTGGATGGTGGATGGGCTGGGCTGCCACTCGTGTCGAGCGCGGCCGAAAGAAAGCACATGCCGATTCTTCTTGCCTCTCCTATTACTCATCCCCGCCTTCCCGACCACTAAGCACGCGCACTGGGCAAGTAAGAAGGGAGGACTAACATCGAACCGTAATATTACATCCGCACGTATCCTATCCCATCCTATCCTATCCTATCCTATCCCGACCTACCTACTAACCACTCAGCCACGATTATATACCCCCACCACACCCACTCAGCCCCCATGATGTGTTCGAAAACCGACAAGATTGAAAGCCCCCCCACCCCACCCCAAAAGGAAAGAGAAAGCGAGGGTATTGAACCAAGCACGCCTGTCGCGCAAAGACCAAGAAAAAAAAATAGAAAATTCGAGTAGTCGCAGCACCATGAGCTTTGAATCCGTCCTAACACACCCCAACCCACCCCACCCGACCCGCCCGTAGTATTAAGATGACCCTCGGAAACCGGCGCCAAAGAGAAGAAAGAATTAGTTGGGCGATGGACGGGGACCGCAGACCCGGTCGATTAAGCAAAACACGGCGCAAAAGAAACCGAGACCGTCATGGATAGGAGAGACTTGGAGACAGAAAAGAGACTTCGAACAGACAGTAAGAGAGAAGGAAAGCGGGCATAAAAGCCGTGACAAAAGAACTCGAACCCCACCCCACTCCCACTCCAACCCCCACTCCAACTCAGTCCGTCAACCCAAAAACCTTCCTTAACAACGGAAACTTCTTCTTCTTCCCCGCCTTCCCGATGACCACGTCCCGGCCCGTCTTCGGATCTCTGATCGTGTACGGCCCGGCACTCCCACCCGGGGCCGCCCCCGTGCTCTGCCGTTTCCCCAAAGCAGGCCTCTCCACGCTGCGACCCGGCGCGCCGTCGCTCGTCGTCGGTCTGCCGCCCGTCCCCCGCAGCGTCCTGTCGTCGTCGGGGATCGGGGGCGGAAGCGGCCAGGACTCGGAGGGGGTGCGGGAGGGCGTGCTGCGGCGTTGGAGTTTGCCGCCGCCGGGCGAGGAGGGCGACGTGGGACGGCCATCGACGGTGTTGAGGGAGGGCGCGACGGAGGAAGAGCGCTTTTTGCCGCCGCCGAGGCCGAAAAAGGGCTTTTTCTCTTTGCGGGGGGAGTCGGTGTTGGCCCATTTGCTGTCACGGAGGGAGCCTTTGGCGAGGGCGATGCCGGCGGGGGTGATTTTGCCTTGACCGTTGGTGAGGGGTGCGGATGAGGCGGCTTCGATGTCTTTGGATGAGGGGACGGGGGGAGGTTTGTTGGTTGCGACAGGGGCGCGGGCTTCGCGGTCGCTTGCTTCCTCGTCGGAAAGGTCGGTTGATTCGGCGTCTTCGTCGCCGGCGCGGCGGGGGATGCCGCGGACGGGGCGGAGGCCGGATGGTATGGGGGAGGCTGGCGAGTCGTCTTCGTCGTCGGAGTCTGCGAAGCGGGAACGATATGTTGGACGGCTGTCTTCTTCGTCGCTGGAGTCGTTGAAGCGGGACTTGAAGAGAGGTGTCGATGCCGATTTGACTGGTTTCGCTTTGGCTGGCTTGCTCATGCCGGAGAAACGGGCGTGAGAGACGGGTGGCTTGTTGTCTCGCATCGTGGACTTTGAAAAGCCACCAGTCGATCCCTGGTCGTTGAACATGGGCTTCCGTCTGCCGAACAGCGATCCGTTGGGTGATAGAGATCTGATGCTCAATCTAGAAGACCGAGGCGGTCCCTGTGGAGAAGACGGCCTGGCTGGACCACGTGGAGGCGACGCGTTTCGCATACTCCGTTTCATGCTATACCTCCCGTCTGACGCCGCAGAGCTAGATGCCCGTCGTCGATGACGCCTGAAGCTACTGTCCGAATTGTCCGAATCGTTCGAGGAGGTGCGTGTGAGCGCTGGCGCGGCAGACTGCCTCTGAGGCTGAGGCGGAACAACTTGAGCAGGTAGGCGCTTCGCTGGCGCTTTGATTGCTGCAGGCGCTTTCGGAGCAGCAGCCAACGGAATGTTCTTCTTCTGCAAAGCTCCCTTGGGTTCGCGGTTCTCCATGTTCGCATCGCTGTAGCGCGATGCATCCAAGCCGGTACCGCCGCGCATGGAGGTCCGCATAGACGTCCGCATTCGAGTACCATCCTGCGGTGGCGTTTGCGGTCTTTCTTCACGCATGCTCTTCCTCATTGCCGATTTCTTTGGGACGGCGGGTTGGGCAGGCGGCTGAGACATTGCAGGCGCCGTCGCTTTGGGACGGACGTCAGGCTGTGTCTCCGTCGTCACCACGGCCTTCTTCTTCTTCTTTGGAGCCTTCAGGATTGGTGCAGGAGGATCCAAGAAGCGTTCAGACGTAGGCGAATTAGTAATTGCTTCCTGTTCGATTTGCTTCTTCCGTTGATCGCTGAGGCTGCTCCAGTATGCCTTCGTCTGGCCCCAGTCCTCATTCCCAGCATTCGGCCTGCTAGCGAGCGGGCTGTCCGGAGGGGAAACGCTCCCACGAAGTGGCGATCTGGGAGATACTGCAGGACTTTCCACAATAGCATCTAATGAAGCAAAGCCTCCTTCCATCTCGGAAAGGTCCTCTGCAGCATCGCTGTAGATGCTATCGTTATCACCGTCCGAAGGCTCCTCCTCCACACTCTCGAGAAACATGTCGAGAGTTTGCTGTGGGTGGATGGGGGTTGGGTTAGCATCATGATCCGTATCTGCCTCAATCGAAGGAACTGGTGTCTCGTGGGGTTCTTGTGCTACGTCCGCTGCGTCTGCTGCCTTCGACACATCCCTGGTAGACTCAGGCGAGCTCTGCAAGATTTCATCATCTTCCTGCTCCGACCACGACCCCGGCATCTCAAACGAAAGCTCGTTCTTCTCATCCTCGATACCCGGCGTCGGTGGCTGGAACGAAATCTTAGGAACGTCATTGGTTTCTCTATTGCGGAGCTTGTCCGCAGCTTCCTTCGAGGAGGAGCCGCCAGTAGCAACGGGGAACTCCTGGGTTTTGGCATCCCCATCGTTGGCGCTTTCGTGCTTCGTGTCTCTCTTAATGAAATTGTTGACAGACTCCCTGATTTCGCTGTCCTCGAGGTCCGATTCGGAGTCCGAGTCGTAACCAGAAGTTCCCATGGCAGCAACAGCCGGAGCGTCAGCTTGCATATTCTTGGCTCTTTCCGTCGAGGATCTCGTGTTAAGGTCCTTGGCAAAGATACCGCCAACGTTATGGTCACTCGACGCTTCCATGGGATCTTGAACAGTGCTGACGGAATTCGACAACGACGGAACAGTTTCCGTGACCTTCTCCGCATCATTATCATCCTTGCGCCGCTCCCGACGGATGCTACCGAACAAGGGCAGCGCAGGTCTGGGCTTCATGATCTCTTCCAAATCGTCATCCTCATCCTGCGCAGATTTGGCCTTCCGCCGGGATGATTCGAGGCCAGTCTTAGCAGGCGTAGAAGAGACAGGACTGGCGTCTTCGCCGGCTATACTAGGACTTTCGTCAAAGCTGACGCGCACACTCTTCTTCTTCTTCTTCGTAGGCGTGAACCCATCGATAGACCCTGCGTCCGAGCCATCGCTCACGCCGCCCTTGTTCAGGCTGGCTGCCTGGAGACCGGATGGAGAGTTTCCTCGGACAGACGAAGAAGGAGAATGCTTCAACGCCGACTTGGCTGGAGAGACGGAACGCGGAGGCGGCTGGTGCTTGAAGCCGTTCTGGAAATCTATGGCTACTGCAGCAAAATGCGCTGACCTTGTGGGACTCAAAGACTGATGGCGCTCGTGGGTACGCGCTGAGGCCTGCATAGGCTGGCTGACAGATCGAGTTTGTTCCTGGTTCGAGGCGCTCTGGAACCCTACCGGAATAGCAAGACTGACTGGGCGCGTCGCGCCCGCGGAACCGTTAGACGTGGCGTTGATTTTCTTGCCTGTGTTCGCTGCGGCAACCCGCTCCTCCTGTTCTTCGGCCTCGGGACTCTCCAGAACGGTAGAAGGTTTCTTGCTTACACGGACAGGGCGGGTTTCAAGTTCATCCGAAGACCGACCAGTGACGGGACTTTCAGAAGGACTTCTCGAATTTGTCGTGGACACGTTAGTATTGATCGGCGATGGAGACTTTGCCCTCGCTGGAGACGAAACTCCACCGTTGATCGCCGTGCCTGATGGTTTGACATTCATACTCCCACCAGCCAGGTGACTTCCCTCAACTCCCGGTGCGACCTTCTTTTTCTTCTTCGCGACAGGTTTGTTAGCAGCATCGTGTATAGATTGCTCAATACCGGACGCCTCGCTCGCAGGGAGAGTCGCCGATGTCGACTTGGGCGCAGGCCTAGAATCAGGTCTCGGACTCTGATCCGACGTGATGGGCGTAGTAAACCAGCCACTGTGACTCGTGTGAGAAGTCGGACTCGCAGACCTCAGCGCCGGAGACATGGGGCGAGAGAAATTAATTGACCTTTGGCTATCGCCGCGCTCAATCTCCGGCACGTTCTGGAGAGGCGGTATCCGCGGATACCGGTCTACCAGAGCGTTGCCTCCTCTGTCCACACTGACACCTCTCCCTCCCTGCTTCCTTGGCGGCGGCGAGGACACGCGCGTGGGCTGCGGGTCGACGCTCGCGGAGCGCTTGTGTTTGGTGGGAGTCGGCAGGTTCTGCGGGATGGCCGGGACAGGAGGCGCATTCGCTGGGAGGGGAGACATGTTGCCCGACCTTCCCGGCGACGGCGACCGGAACGACCTCTGCGACATGGAACCGGAGCTCCCTTGCCGGCGCATTGTGGGGGTCGCGATGGCGCTGCTCGCATTCGAGGCGTTTGAGCCCTTTCTTTGCATCCGCTTCGTCTGGATGCTGCTCGGGGGGACGGGGGAGCTCGTGTGCGAGCGCAGCGCCGCGGCGGCTGCGGCGGATGAGAGAGATGCATTGGAGGCGCGGTCTCTGAGGAAGGCCTGGCTGGCGGCGACAGCGGCGGCTGCGTTCACATTGGTATTGTTCGGGGGCTGTTGGCAGGATGGATTGTCAGCGAGTGGTCGCTTGGTCGCGATGCGACGGTGGCGCTGAAGGGAGAGCAGGAAAAAGGCGTGCCATGGCATACCGGGTTGGAGGCCGCGCGCCTTCTCGACGACTTGAACATGTTAGGTGTTGTTGCTGTGGGTGGTGTTCAGAGGCATTACAGAGGGCGAAGTATTCAGGCGTGGGACATATGGGTTGAGCTAGTGAGTGCGCCGGCTTGAGTGGTCTCGATCTAGCTGTCTGATGTCATGGGGGAGGTGGACGGGCTGGAGCGGTAGCGAGCGGTTGACAGCCAACGAGACAGCGACGGTTTGGGAGCACGAGCGGCCAAGTTTGGGCAGCGAACTGCACCGGGATGGCGAGAAGGTTGAGAGGGTGGAGGATGGTGCAGGGTGGAGTTGCAGAGGTCGAGGTCGGAGTCGGGGAACAATGGGATACGTTACGCGCGACGGTGGGCGTGTGCCAGTGATGGATATGATGAACAAAAGGCCCAGAGACCCAGAGAGCAAGCAAGGCCTTCGACTTCTCACAATTGTCTGTCTTGTGAGGTCTTCTGTCAAACACCACCGCCGGCACGATCGGTGCCAGGGAGCCAACGAGCACGGCGCGCCGCTCGACCGTGAGCACTGCCACCGTCTCATCGCAATTTCACCGCGCAGCTCCAACGAACAAACCGTCCACCAAGCGCCGTCGCGACATGGCAACACTGTGGTTGCGTTGAGGATGCCGCGCTCGTCTGCTGGGGAAGAAGCGTGTTCACACCTTCGTAGGGCTGTTGGTTGTGCTGTCGCTGCTCGTCTCCGCACTCTGCCACGTCAAAGCCACAGCCGCCCACCTCCCCCAGACCGAGGGTTAAGGCTGCCCTGATCTTCACCTCTGACAAAACCGCGCGACCTCAGACCTCCGCCGGTTCTGACATGGCACAATAACGTTAAGTATCGCAAGGTGACCCGTGAGAGCGTCTGTGGTTGCAACTGGACTTGTAACTTGAGCTACCATCGCGTGGCTGTGCCCACGATAGTCCGTGTTTGGTCTCACTGGTCTCTCACTGGTCTCACTGGTCTCACTGGTCTCACTGGTCTCACTGGTCTCACTGGTCTCACTGGTCTCAACAACAAATCCACCACGACACTTCTCTGCAGCAACGATGCAAGCGGCTCCGTCGACTCTGCCTCCGCTGCCCTTGCCCGATGGCATCACCGAGACACAAACACCCGTCACAGCATCAGGCCTCTCCTTCCACGTCCTCGAGGCTGGCTACTCGCCCTCGCGCGAGAAGCCGCTTGTGCTGCTGCTGCACGGCTTCCCCGAGATGGCCTACTCGTGGCGCAACATCATGCCTTCACTCGCCGCGGCGGGATACTACGTCGTGGCCGCCGACCAACGCGGCTACGGCCGCACCACCGGCTGGGACACGTCGGCCTACCAGCACCTTGACCTGAGCCAGTTCACCATGACGAGTCTGGTCAGGGACATGTGTGTGCTCGTGGCCGCCCTGGGCTATCACACCGTCAGGTGCGTTGTCGGCCACGATTTCGGCGCTGTTGCGAGCAGCTTGTGTGCTTTGATGAGGCCGGATGTGTTTACGAGCGTGGTTATGATGTCGCACCCCTTTAAGCCGCCGCCGAGTTTGCCTTTCGACACGGCGCATGAGGGGGAGACGTCGTCGTCGAGGCGGTCATTAGTTGGGCGGGACATTCAGAGAGACCTGGCGAGCTTGCCGCAACCCCGCAAGCACTACAAGTGGTACAATAGCACGGCGTCGGCGGCCGAGGACTGGAACAACCCATCTCAAGGCATGCATGAGTACTTGAGAGGATACTTTCATCTCAAGAGCGCTGATTGGAGTGCCAACGAGCCGCGCAAGCTGAAAGAGTGGTCGGCGGAGGAGCTTGCCAACATGCCGGAGTACTATGTTATGCCGTTGAACGCTACAATGCCTGAGGTCGTGGCGTCGAACATGGAGAATGAGGACTCTGAACGCACAAAGAGGTGGCTTCCAGACGAGCAGCTGGACGTTTACGTGAACGAGTGGAAAAGGGTTGGGTTTCAAGGCGGTTTGAATTGGTACAGATGCCAGACTGACCCGGCAAAGTTGAAGGACCTTGATCTCTTTGCTGGGAGGAAGATTGACGTGCCTAGTGTTTTCATCAGTGGGGAGAGCGACTGGGGTAATCATCAGCAACCTGGCGTGCTCGAAAACTTCCCAAAGTCGTGCTCGGATTTTCGGGGCGTCAAGATGATCAAGGGAGCTGGGCATTGGCCGCAGCAGGAGCAGCCGGAGAAGGTTACGGAGGAGATCCTTGGGTTCCTGAGTAGTTTGAAGTAATGGACAAGTTAGATGGTCATGGACAGACAGGATTTGCAACATGCTCATGATTCCATACACACTATATCCCAAGCATTATGCGGTCTTCAAACCCACGACCAGCGCTGCATCTCTCGGGCCTCGTCTCAGCATGATGTCCCGCGCGACTCACTCAGCACGTGATGGCGAGATGGAGCTGCGGGTGGAGCCCAACGGGATCTTCCAGCCGGCGGCGAGTTCGGTGGATCAGTTCGGCATCGACGTACCGTACGCGCCGGTTCAATGACGGGTCGCCGTCGTCTGCATGCGTGTTGCAAAAGCGCTCAGCTGCCGCCTTTTATGGGCTCGCAGCGTTCGCATGAGGTCTCGACTCGCCAGCGACTCGCCAGCGAAGGCCGGGATGGCCAGGTTCGCCAGCCTCGCACCCGCAGCCGCGGACGGTGAGACGACCGGCCACTTCCCAGCCATCTCTAGACGCGGGCCAGCTGGCGGGATGTGCAAAGGCGAGAGGCGAGGCTGGGGGATGAGCTGAAGGTCGCGGTCCGTGTGCGTGGCCCGATCAGCCATCAGTGCGTTTGCATAAATCGACGCATCTCATCGCGAGGGCGGCCAATGGCTACGGACCACGATCAATGGCAGTGGGGAAGCTGGACCAAGGGCGTCGTCAGTCGTCAGAGGAAGTGGAAGCGGTGCGGGCGATGGCAGGCGATGTTGAGAGCTGTGGGAGAGGCTGGAGAGCTGTGGGAGAGGCTGGAGAGCTGTGGGAGAGGCTGGAGCTGTGGGAGAGGCTGGAGCTGTGGGAGAGGCTGGAGGGAGCTGTGAGAGAGGCTGGAGGGAGCTGTGGGAGAGAGTGGAGGGAGCTGTGGGAGAGAGTGGAGGGAGCTGTGGGAGAGAGTGGAGGGAGCTGTGGGAGAGACTGGACTGGAGCTCTCACAAAATCATGTCTCGGAGCTCCAGGAAGCTGCCTCCCTCCTCCCTCCTCCCTCCTCCCTCCCCCCCGTGGATACGAGACTGACTGGCGCTTTCCTCGCTCGGGCAGCTCCTCCCCCAGCAGGCGCCAGCCCCCGGAGCACATGCGGATTCAGGGGCTGGGGCCGCCATTGGCTCTGTTTTGATCGTCGCTAGCGTCCAGCAACCCAAACAACTCCCGTCGACCCACTCTCCGCCTCGCCCGCCTACTTCTTCCCCTCGCCAGACACACACACACCCACACCCACACCCACCCACACACCCAAGCTGTTCCATCAACCCCATCACTCTGCATCAGCCCCTCAGCCCCAAATACACAGCCAATTGCACCTATTCACCACCTTCTGCTCCTCTGCCCACTTAACATCCTGAAGCTGGCCTCATAAGTCACCCCATCTTCTTCTTCTTCTTCTTCCTCTTCCCGTGAGCTACCCTCACTCAAGGAGCCAAGAAGTTCTTTCTTGTCTTCCTTTCGATTCGTTCATCGCAACGGCTCGGGAGGCATTCAAGAAAGAGCGCACCGACTCCAGCCAATCTGGACTTTGACGCCCGAGTCCCGATCCCCTTCAGTGTCTTCCCGTCCTCGTATCGGAGTGACGCTGCCACCACAGAAACCACCCAGGTCAAGGTAGAGGGTGAAGTCAGCCTTCCTGAGCAGACTGAGCGCGTCGGACGGGAAGGTCACCAGGTGCGCTACTCTCAAGAAGGCCCACCGCCATCCGAGGACCGCCGCTACAAGGAGGAAATCCGAGTCTACGAGCGCGACCGTCACCGACCTGCCGGCCGCCGCGAGGAGGAAATCCGCATCTTCGAAGAGCAGCAGCAGCAGCACGGTCGCCAGCTTCGCGAGCGCGTTGAGGTTGACATCGAAAGGCAGCGGTAAGTCGTCCGGGCCCGTTTGCACAGCCAGTGCGCAACGCGTCACATTTTCCATATTCCCCATCCACTCTCCGCCCCCAGCCTGCTCTCGAACTAGGGCATGACCCGCTAGCCCCCTTGTATCTGTTGTCCCAGTGACACCCGGTCACCGACTTTCTTCCACGTTCTCCACCTCGCCTTCCCTGCATTTCCGTTAAGCTAACACCACTCTCCCCCCATAGCTACCAAGAGCCCTTCCAACGCTACGACGAGGCTCAGATCAACGTCCAGGACCGCACCTACGACAAGGAGTTCCGCACCGCCCACGGCCCTGCCACCACCTACGCCGATTCTCAGATCGACGTCACCGAGAGGGAATACCGTCAACGTACTCGTCCCATTGTAGACGAGTCCCGCTACGGCCAAGCTACTCAGGACTTTGCCCAGTCCCGCTACTCTCAGGCCGCTCGAGAGCAGTCTCGCTACGGACAACGTGCTGAAGAGATTGTCGACGCACGCTACTCACAGCCTGACCAAGTTCGAGTAGAGGCTACTCGGACCACCGTCGACCCCCCTCAGAAGTCGAAGCGTGATATGGGATATTACGACGAAGACGGCCACTACCACTCCTTCCGTCAAGGTCTTCACAGAGCTGCCGACCGTATCCTTCACCCTATCCACGGCCACGGCCACAGCCACTCTCACCACCACCACTCCGAGCCCGTTGACCGCGAAGAGGTCATCATCAAGGAGTCCCACACTGCTCCCAGCGTTCCTCGCGTGTCCTCTTCCTCGGCCTACGTGTCCGAAGCACCCCCTCGCCGTTACTACGACAGCCCCCGTGCTTCCACCATGGCTCCTCCCAACACCATCACCATCCCCTGCCACCACATCCGCATTGGTGATCTCCTGATCCTTCAGGGTCGCCCTTGCCAGGTCATTCGCATCACTACCTCGTCCCAGACTGGCCAGCACCGCTACCTCGGTGTTGACCTGTTCACCAAGCAGCTCAATGAGGAGTCGAGCTTCATCTCCAACCCTGCCCCGTCGGTCGTTGTCCAGAACATGCTGGGTCCTGTCTTCAAGCAGTACCGTGTTCTCGACATCCGCGAGGACGGCCGCATCGTCGCCATGACCGAGACCGGCGATGTCAAGCAGGGTCTCCCTGTCCTTGACCAGAGCAGCCTGCTCAAGCGCGTCACCGACTCGTTCGACAACGGCCGTGGCAGCATTCGCGTGCTTGTCATCAGCGACGAGGGTCAGGAGCTCGTTGTCGACTACAAGGTCGTTCACGGCTCGAGGCTGTAGACGTCTGCCAATGGTATGATGCCCTACCCATTTAGCGAATCTCGACTAACCGGAACAAGCAGCGCATCTGCTCTAAAATCGTCACTCATCTAGACGTCTTGCATCCTCGATGCCGGACGCTTCCATGCTGTGTTCATAAATTGCCTTCTTTGCTCGATTTTGCGATTGTTCCGATTTGACGGTAAGATCCCGCTCGTCAAGCTTACACGCGGATCTTCCGTCATCTCGATCATGTTGTTCAAACCCCAAGCACTCATTCACACCACTGCGCGGCGTTCTGGCGGCACTTAAGCACGTCTCTGCTCGTTGGCTTGACGCCATGACGTGGAAACATGAGGCTACGAAAAGCATGACGACTTGGATGATCGCAGCCGCGATGTCGATAGTAATGACCAATCTGATTTATCCGATGCTCTTAGAAGAACTTTCGCACTCGCACCTGTGTACCTGTTTTGGCTGTTGTTGCGAGGTTGTCTCGCCTCACCGACCTTCCGTCACGGACCGACTAACGTTTGGATCTGCCCGTCCTTCCCGTCCAATGCGGGGAAAGCTTCCCCACGGACATCCGCACATCCCGTGGCCCCTGCGTCCAAGCCGTAGTCCACCGATATAAAAACCAAGTCCCTTTCAACCCTCTTGTTTTTCGTATGTGGTTGTTATCTTGCCAGACACTGAACAGTCATCCTTCTTCAAGAGAGAGCGCGATTTGAACAAATTACTTCAAGACCTTGCATCATGTCTGACAGCACCCCCCTACCCCCATCCAACTTTCCCGACATTCCTCCCTTCCCATCAGACGTCCCCACCGCGCCACTCCTGCGCATATCCCTCGCCAAACTCTTGCAGGAAGACGCGGACGAATTGGACCGGCTCTGGCAGGCTTGTTGCGATCTGGGCTTTTTCTACATTGATTTGCGCTCTGACGGTGCCGCAAACGGCCACGAAGGCTCCGCGGGCTCGGCCAACGTTTCCATAAACGGTACGCAGCTACTCAGGGATGCGGATGAGCTGTTTGAAGTGCAGAAGAAGTTCTTTGAGCTGCCGGTTGAAGAGAAACTGAAGTATGATTTCAGCGAGAAGGGGTTGTATCATGGGTGAGTTTCTTCTTCTGTGCGGTGGGATTGGTCAGGTTGGGAGGGTTGGCTGACGGGTTGATGGATAGGTACAAGGGATACGGTGCCACGAACATTGATATCAAAGGAAATAAGGACAGGAATGAGTTCTACAACGTTCGTCCCCACCCCGCCCTCTACCAGCATCACGCCCATCTAAACCACCCGCAGATCTCCAAAGACGACATCATCGGCGTCACGCCTCCCCTCCCCGCCCCCTCAGCCCTAGACCCAGACCGGCCACTCCTCCGTTCCTTCATCAACAACAGCCACGCCCTCACCATCCTCGTCCTCTCCATCCTAAACGACCGGCTCTCCCTCCCGCCCAACACGCTCCCCTCCCTCCACCGCCTCAACGCCGTCGCCGGGGACCAAGTCCGCTTCATCCGCGCGCCGCCCCAACCGCCGGACGACCGAAAGATCACCCTCGGCGAACACACCGACTTCGGCAGCGTGACTGTGCTGTTCAACCGCGTGGGCGGCCTGCAGGTCCGGCTGCCCAAGTACGTGCAACCGATTCTCCCGGCTTCGCACAACGGCGCGGACACGGCGGACCAGGAGAACTGGGCGTACGTCGTGCCCGTCGCCGGCCACGCCATTGTCAATCTCGGCGACGCCATCGTCAAGTTCACGGCCGGGTTGCTGCGCAGCAATATCCACCGCGTGGTCAATCCGCCGGGGGCGCAGGCCGACACGACGCGTTACAGCCTCGTGTATTTCTCGAGGCCGGAGGACGAGGTTGTGCTGAGGACGGTGGGCGGGAGTCGGTTGGTGGAGGAGCAGAAGGAGAGGTTGGGGTTGGAAGAGGGGGAGGGGGAGGGGGTGACGGCGAAGGTGTGGATTAATAGGAGGGCGATGGCGAGGAGGACGGGGAAGGTGGAGGATTATGGCGGGACGGAGGAGTTGGTCATGAAGAGGGATAGCGCGCAAAGAGGTGTTGTGGGTGCTTGATTCTTTTCTCCAACGATTGTGTGTTTGAGCTGGGGAGGTGTTTTGGATGTTGTGGTTCTGTTAGTTCAACCTATCAGAACTGTGGAGGTGTTGCGTAAGTTACTGTAGCAATTGGAACTTTGGTGGAATAACTAGCTGCGTGTCTCTACATTGCAGAGTCACACGAGACGTTTCGAGTCGCACAGCGAGACGCCCGCCCTCGCCAAACGGCCGCGCGCAGACTCGGCGCCTCAAGATGCGCGCGCGACACCCGACGTTCCGAAACCACGGCGTCCAAAAATACAGTCGCAACGCCCATGGCCAATCAACCTCCTCTGACGGCCAACTTCTGCCGTTCACGACCTCCAGACGACTGCAGCGTAGACAGAGAATCCGGCGCCCAGTCGACGAGAACGTCTCTCGTGTTCTCGACAGGAGTAAAGGTACATGGGATTAGTTACATGCGTGGTGGTCAGTCACACGCGCCTGCATTCCGTGCTCCGCGGTGGCACGCAGAGAGGGCTTCGGCTGCCCTCACGGAGACAATGGCCATGTGCCTACTGAACGTATATAGATATCGAGGCGCACGCCGCCGCTTCCTCGCCCCGGCATCTCTTTCTCTGTCCTTCCAGTCCGCTCTGCTCAAAGAACTTCTCCCTTTGTCACGGGGGTGCTGGGTACTAATTCTGCACGCTTCCCATTGTCCGCCATCACCATCCAACCACCGATTCCTTTGTCCGCCTGCATCTTCTCCTCGAACAATGCGATAGAGTCCGACACAGGATAAAGAAACATCATCGAATACTAAAGAACCGATTGTCTCACCGTCCAGCCGAGCTGTTTGGATCCTGTTACTTCTCTCCGACAGACCACGCTTAAGACACACATCCCAGAATCCACGATATCTTGAAAACTGCAACAGAAAAGAGTGAGTCTCCCGTACCTCAAGCCACGCCTCTCGAAGACCACATACCTAAAACTCCAACCACCTAGACCAAAGCACTGACATGGCACTCCCCCTCAAGGCAGCCTCCCTTGGATTCAAAGCCGCCAGATACGGCTACGGCAAATACGAAGACCACAAAGCCAAGAAAGCAAACGAAGCAACTCTCGCCGCCGGCGGCACCAACGAGTACTACCAACCAATCTCCCACCCACCCCGAGGACCAACACCACCACCACCACCACCACCACCACCACCACCGCCTGCACCCCCAGTCCCCTCCTACCCCCAACCAACCTACCACACCCACATCCCCCTCCGCCACACCAACGCCCCACCCACCCCCCCCACCAAACCCGCCACCCTCGACAACATGATAAACCTATTCAGCCGCAAGCGCTCCACCTCCGCCGACGCGCCCAGCGAAAAGCGCGAATGGATCAAACGCACACCAGGCAGCTACACCAAATACGCGCTGCGACTCCTCCAATTCGTCCTCGGCCTCACCGTCGCCGGGCTCTACGGCGTAGACCTGAACGCCGCGCGCCGCGCCCACACCTACGCCGACAGCAAATGGGTCTTCGCCGAAGTCATCGCCGGCCTGTCGTGCGTGACGGCCGCGGCGCTCTGCATCCCCGCGCTTTTCCGCGCCCGCTGGCTGTGGACGTGGGAGTGGATGTTGTTTATTCTGTGGGTCGCGCAGTTTGGCTCTTTTGGGCGCGTTTATCTGGGCGTCGAGACGGGGGGGAGGTCCGGTGTTCAGCGGATGAAGAACGCTGTTTGGGTCGATTTGGCGTGCTTGCTGCTGTGGTTTGGCACTGCGGTTTTGGGGACTGCGGTTTGGTGGTTTGGGAATTTGAGGGCCAGGAAGGTCGTCCCGAGTCAGGTGTGAGGGGAGGGACTGCGGGCAGTTCGACGTGAGATGGCTGGTTTGTGCATAGCGGATTGTTGGCATTGCGTTGTCGTGCTGGGCGGATGAGTATCTTCATACGCGGCTTGGACTCAGTCGGGATTACTCTTTGCGATGATATCATGTTCTTAATTTTAACTGTCTTCATCAAGAAACATATCAGGATAGTGGCATTGGGAGTGGTGAGATTAATCGACATTGGGCCTTTTCTTTGGCTACTTGTGAAATCGGTAAACCGGATTATGTATGACTACAGCGAGTAAGAAACTTGAGCCAGTCAAGGAGAAATTAGCACTCCCACTTGTGCAAGTTAGCCCATTTCTGTCCACACCTATCGTTGCCAGCCCCGGCAGAAACCGAAACTCCATCAAGAACTCACATCAACGCCTGCATGTCCACCTCATCCACCTCGTTTTCCTCTCATCCACCTTCCCTCATTTCTTCCACTTCTTCCTCTTCTTCCCCTCCACCTCCCCCGCAGACCCCACCCTCGCCTTCTCCCTAACCACATCACCGCCCACCAAGCCCCCCACCGCCTTCCCCACACCAAGCGTAATCCCCTTCTCCCCAAACTTCGCTTCGCTGTTGCTACCCCTGCTCATGATGCTGCTGAAGCTGGCACGACCCGGGCTTTTGGCAGGCGGACTGCTATCCGTGCCGGCGACTTCGTCGCTGCTCCACCAGCCCTCTGGCCGACTGGCCGCCGACTTGCCGGACCGGGCCACGGATGAAGGTGCCGTGGGTGATTCATTGGAGAGACGCATCTTCTGGACACGAACGGGTGTGGCGGCGCGCTCGTTGCGCTCGAGCGAGGTGTTGCGCCGGGCTACGTCGGCGTACTGTGTCGGGCTGTCCTCGAGCAGACGCATGCCGCGCTGGGATCCGTCGAAATCGCCCGCGCCGTCGTTGTTGATGTTCTCCGACACCTTGCGCGCGGAGCGCGAATGCGAGGACATGTCTCCGTCCGAGCCGAAGTGCGGTGGCATCGGGTGAGAGTTTGACGGCGTGTGCAGGATCCTGGGAGGGCTGAAGCGCGGACCAGGACTGTTGGCTTGGCCGGCGTATTTCTCGAGGGCGGCGAAGACGTGCGGGAAGACGAGTTCGTCGACGTCGGAGGCCCAGAGGAAGTCAAGGTGTTCGTAGTGAGGGATTTCTTGTGCGGTCGTGTGCTTGGGGAGTTCTTTGAGCATAATCTTGATGTCGACGAGGCTGTCGCTGCCTCCGTAGATGAGGACGGTGGGGGTCTTGATGTTGCGCGTTGGGAATTTGGCGACTTTGTAGTATTTTGCGTCGTTGGAGATGCTGAATGGGGCTTGGACTTCGTCGTCGTACATTTGGAATGTGCCATTACGGATGATCTGGAACCAGTGTACCACACTCTTGGTGCTTGTGAATGAATAGAGATGCGGGTATGCTGCCAGTTTTTGGTGCGCGGAGATGTTGTTCGCTGTCCAGCCGAAAAGGAACGAAAGTGCCATGTCGATGAAGCGGACGAAAATGGGCGGGTATAGAAGAGCTTGCCACATGGTTGTGCTGCTGAGAATGGCGCGCCGTCCAAAGGCGAGGAACAAGACATCTGGAGAAGACTTGACAAAGGAGTCGACGACACCGCTACTAACACCCTTAGGTGACATGGCCGGAGCAAGAGCAACAAACACATCAACCTTGTCGTTGAGTGTCGGATGGATGGAGAGGGCCGCGAAAGCCTGTGCTGTCCCCTGAGAGAAGCCGATGTACGAAAGAGATGGCTGACTGGTCGTTGAGAGAATATAGTCAATTGAGTCGGGAATATCGTGAAAGGCGAATTGATCGATGGAGAAGTTCCAGAACTGCGTCTCTGTAGGAGCTCGTCTCGTGGACTTCTTCGAGTACTTGTTGCCCCGGTTGTTTCCAAGCCAGACGTCGTAGCCGCGATCAACCAGGAGAAAAGGGAGGCATCTCTCCTTTTCAGTCAGGCATACCCAGACCTCGCTATTCATCATCAGACCATGGTGGAGATAGACGACTTTCTTTTTGATGCTGTCCGGTCCGCTGTTGACGCGTCTATCCTCCTCGCCTCTCCGCCAGCCCAGCCGGTGGAGGCCAAGGAGATAGCCATCCCCTGTCTGAACAATGTGCTCCTCTGCATAGTATCCGAACAACTCGCACAGCTCGACAAAATCCGAGGCCTGGGCGATGGAGGTCACGAGACCTTTCTTCTTGTTGCGCGACTTGCGACCCTTCTCGGACGAAAGGTAGTTGAACGAGCTTCGGGAGGCGCGGTAGAAGAAGCCGATGACAGGACCCGGAAGGGCGAGGGTGATTATGCGGATCGTGCCTTCGAGTGCGATGAGGATGAACGAGTAGAACAGGTAGAGGTATTCCCACGGATGCAGGCGGCCGATGAAGGGTACTCGAGGCATGATGGCGGATCGGGACGGGGCGGGGGTGGATGCGTTGTCAAGGTGCGGTCACACAGTGTGCGGCGTTGTGAAGGACGCAGGGCATTGCGTTACGGGGAGAATGTGGGAGAGGATTGAGGACGTCGAATGCCAGAAGACGACATTCGACCTCTTGTTTGCTGTGGTGGTCGAGGAGCGGTTCAATTGCGCCAAGGAATGAAAGCTACTCTCCAAACGTCATTGAGCGGCATGTGAAAGGGCTCTCAGCCGGTGCCTTTGAGGGCGCTGAATGCTGTCCAAAGTGCCGAACACAAGATCATCTCAACAAATTCACGGCCAATAATCGTTCGTCCTACAGTATTTCTCGCGTCTTTCCTATCTCCCGAGTTTGAATTGGGCGTGCTGCATAGCCATCCCAGTCGATGCGGTGTAGAGACAGTATCACGTGACATGATAGGGGCTCCAGGGATCAAACGCCGACAAATTGCCGGGCGGAGCGGGGAAAGACAAGCCGACAACGTCTCTTCCTCTCGTCCCCGCGTCGTCGTCCGCCCACCATCAACAGCACACATCAATGCCTTTTGCCTTGCCGCCTTCTTGAGCGATTGCGCCTTGCGTGGAGCCTCGCACATTCTGACGCTCTCAGGCCCGTTTCTGCCAGCAATTTCGACCTGAGGCCAGCACCTCCCGCCCCGTCTTGCGTCGCCTTCGATACGTTACATGCCTGCGAGGGAGGGCTGCTTGCTCCGGTCAGCCCTCGCTGGTCCCAATTCTTTCTGACAAGTTCTCTCACCCTTCAGCCTTGTACTAAGTTCTCCCAGTCCCCACAACCTACTGCAGCCTTGCATGAGTAATCGAGTCCCGTTGTCTGGTACACCCTCCATTGCAGCTACTCCCTCTCACCGGCGGCCACTCATGCTCCAACCCCGCGCACCTTTTTGCTCTCAAGCCTGCTATTTATACAGAAAAGATGGCCTTGTTGACAATTAGGTGCGCAACAAGGCTGGCAATCAATCATGGGTTAAAAGAACTGTGGCCGCCGGCGCGAGAAAGAGCGGTCAGGGCAACTTCATGCCCGCTGCCACTGTTGTTCCAATCGTCGTTTTACAAGTCACGACCCTTCATCACCACTGATGTGGGCTGCCGACGTCTGCCTGCGGCCGAGCCTCATTCTCTACCCAATCGGTCGTTGCAAACACCATATTCAATCGGTTGTCCGAGTCCCGAGCGTCTCTTGTGGGCGAGCACCGACGCTAGTCATGGCAGGCCTGGAGAACCACATACGCAACTTATCCCGCCGCACCCATCTCACTCTCCTGTATTGAGGCTCTTGACCTGAGCCTCGCATCACATGTCAGTCTTGGTAATAGCGGAACTGCCTTGGCCGCTCATGGCGCCCCGTGCGGCTCTGCGCCTGGCACAGCGGACCTCACATCCCCGTTTCATCCCACGATCCACGCTCGCATGCCTACTTGTTCGACTATCACCTTGTACTTGCACGTCTACAGCACCGAGTCTCGAACGTCGAGTCAGCCACAAGGCATATCCCGTATTGTACCAAGTGTGGCCTTGTGTTCAGTCCTGTCCGTCCTTTAGTCCGATGGCTGTGTTCGTTCTCCACCAATTCCATCTCCAGGAACCACTCTCCTCTGTTTCCTTTTGCTCATACCCTGTTTTTGTGCGCCTGCAGCCTAGGCGTCTTCTTAGCCACAGTGGCTCAGTTTCCAGTCTCTCTACAACGACGTCACTGCCTTCTCTCCCGTCAAAGGCGTATGGTGCCTCGTGGGGCTGCGAGTTGGGCTCGACCGACCCCAGACGAAAGCGCTTGTTGTACACGCGCCTTTACTCGATGCCTTTTGCAGCCCCGCTGCCTGAAAATCTCTATAGCATCGGCCCTTGAGCCAAAATCATCCTTGTCCTTTGGCACTCGCATCTGTCATATCTCGTGGTGGCCCTCCACTCTACGTGCTAATTTCCTTCTAGCGGTCTGTCGTTGCAGGCATCAACGCCCCAGCCACCCCGCCGAGCCTTTCGTCGGGCTTCCAACAACCTTCTAGCTCTTGCCCGGCATCACTCCAGCCTTCACTCCAGCCTACCTGACGTCGGGCGATATCGGGAGTTGGGACCGCTTCGGGGCTCGCCGATGGAGCCTGAGGCCGGTGTATTCGCAAAGACTCACGACCCTTTGGGATCCAGCCTATTGCCCTAGACACCTTCTACACTGCCCTAATCCGTACCTAGCACTCTCACGGGCACGCCGACCAGTCACCAACCAAAACTCAACAGGGTCAACACCCATATGACCGCATTCCGCGAGCTCCACCTCACCACTCACCACGCCCGAGTGCTCTGGAGCCACAGATTTCCAGGCAACGAAAGCTGAGTATGCCTAACAGCCAGAGGGTGTACGCTGATGATGACAACGAAGACGGGCGCGGATGTCCTGCTAGCAAGCCCTGAGTACGCCCTTCCATGCAGGGCGTACTGGTTGGCTGTGCAGAGGACGCAGTGATTCCCGCAGGACTGCGCGCTGCTCGTTGAATATTTAAAACATCCTTTCCTCTCAGTCCCTACATAGAACTACCAAAGATTCATTCCATCGTGGATACTGGCTCACTTCACAGACCACCGACAGAACACCTACAGAACTTCTATTTGCATCCAGTACCTAAATTCGAGATCAGCTACAATGTGTTTCAAGCAGATCACCAACACCGTCAGCATCTCTGGTACCGCCTCCAAGGTGCTCCTCGACCCCACTGCCACCAACTTCTCCCGTCCATCCAACATCCCCAACTCCAACCTCAACGGCGACCTCACCGGCCCTGAGTCCCTCCCGCAACCGTCCGGCCTCTCCATCACACAAGGCGGCGCCTCCGCAGCACCTCAAGACGGAGAGACACTGTGGGCATGCTGCCAGTGCGGTCACGGCCCGTACAATACTTCGCTCTACGTACAGTGCACTTGCTGCGGGCATCCGGGCCCGTGTTATTATTGCAAAGAATGCTGAGCTGCCAACTTGTGCGGCCAGATTGTTACTGGTATGTATTGGAACCGCGAACCTGTGTAGCAGTGAAACTAATCATTCGTCCAACATTACCAGGGACCGTAATTACCGGCAACGAGTACTGGATCGACGGCTGCTTTCTTTTCCTTTGGAGGTCCAGGTCGAAGGCCTGCAATAGGTACTCGACTCAAGTCTCAGTACCTGGTTAGTGGGTTGCCATACATAGCGCTGGAGTGATGGACCTTTCACGGATTTTTTATTAGACAGTATGTCGGGCGCGAAATGGCCGGCTGGGTTCCATCTAGTCATCTCTTCTTCTGTTCCCGCCTTCGTTTTGGTCTTGTCTTTGGATATTTGATTTTTCGCTTGGAGTTCATCACTGCACATTGTTAAATACCCTCTTCAGTCATCCTGCCCTGTATATAGGTTCCCCCGCTATCATATCGTTATTCTCATCTTCTTGATTTGTCTTGCTTGCCGCGTCTTCATCATCTCGCATTGCAAAAAGCAATATAGCCGTCAAAACCTTCTTCTAGTGTTCCTACGTTCCAAATTCTACATCTACACAATCATGCCGTGAGCAGTCTTTTACTGTTTGTAAATTGCATTCCAGTCACGCCCGTGTACTTGCGGCGTGCTTTTTAGTGGTCTCAGTTTTACCCTCACTTTCATGCGCTATCTGCGTAGCTGGCTGCTCTGCGGTGCTTTCACGTCATCCTGCGTCTTGGTATCCAAAACCAGCGCAACGCAAATATCTTCAGACCTCCGCCCCAGAATTAACTGCACCTAAAAACTCTTTACAGCGGCAGTGCAACTTTGGATTCGTCTTCTTCTCCATGGCAACCATATGGGTTCCCCATCGTCCGCGCGAGTCTATCAGGCATTATCAGTGACGGCCTCTCGGTCACATTCAAGTCCATTCGGGGTTCAATTTCGCGGAGTGCGCCCTCAAGGACTCCTACGTGGACGGGGTGAGTGGCAGTCCCTAGGGTCCACAGCGTACAGGACGGCGAGTCCAGGGCCATCCAAGGAGGAAACAAGATAAATTTGAGGAAGCAAGAAATTCACACGTCATAAGTCACAAAACCCATTCCTCGGGCCCAACGCTCTCGCCCTCTGAGCTCGTTGCCATCAAAGTTACCAGATCAGGTCATTCGCCCCGAGCTTTTCGCACGCCTCAGGCTCGCAAGGCAGCAAAACCTCCACGGGACCTCGTGTGACGCCCGGGCACCGGCGATCCACCACACGTCACATGAGGTTGCACGCTCTGATTTGCTTCCCTCGAACTCACCACGAACGGGCCGCGCCACACCTACTACTCACTTGCTTGCCATGCTCCAATACTTGCACCCAGTCCGACGGTCCGTAGGTCCGTAGGCAAGAACTAGGAAAAGGACAATGATGCCTTGAAACACGTATTACCATTTTCAGTCTCTGGTGTCGGCTTCGCCCACGCGCCGGCCACCCGCCCAGGTAATCAAGGGAACTGACTGGGCGAGCAGGCGGGCAACGGGTCGCCCTGCCTGTGGCGCAGGAGAGTGTGAGGTGTGAACAATACTCACCTCAGGCAGGCCGCCCCGACGCGCCAAGATTAGTAGGGCGACTTTCGAGGAATCATGGACACGGAGACAGAGGAAAGAGGGCGCAGGCCGCGCAGCTGGAGGGTGGGTGGGTGTATAAAGACGAGAAGAGAGTCCGGATGAGAGTGGGCACAACCACATCTACTCGAACTCTTGATGTCCAGAGATACCTGTAAAGCCGACTACTGCTACTCTTGAGATTACTTCTGATTTCCATATTTACCTACTTTCTCCGCTTCAAGCATCGCAGCTATCATCTCTTCTACTCTTCCAACCTCGTTTCCCACCACAACTCCCCAAAAACAAGCAAACATGTGCTCCCCCAGCAAGATCCACACCCACGCCGCCTCAAACATGTCTCCTCCTTTCCCCTCCCACCCAACAGGTACGCCTCTCCCCCAAACTCCATCCCCCCCCCAATGCTCACTCCCCGCCAGACATATCAACCCCCCTCTCCCGCCCTACCTCTCCCTCCCACCTCCGCCCCTCGGCACCCGAACACTCCACCACCACCACCACCACCACCTTATTCTCAACCTCAACCCCCCCGTCCCCCCAAGACGGCGGCCGCACCCGCGTCAACTGCTGCCAATGCGGTTTCGGTCCCCACAACGAAGCCATAAATGTCCAGTGCATCAGCTGCCAGCACGTCTTCTGCTACTACTGTGCCGAATACTAAGGCGGGGTAGTCCCGTCCCGTCTTTGACGCTGGGGGGTCTGCGTTATGGTGAGTGGATCTATGATGAGCGGCAGAGGCGAAATGGAGGCGAGATGCAAGAAGGAGCCCGCAAGCGCATGTGCTGACTGTGCTGTGTGTTGTAGGGGATGGTCAATGTCCATCTGCGGAACTTGGCGACGTGGGTATTCGATTTTGGCTGAGGTTGGGCATGTGGCTTGGCTTGGTGTTCGGGGTTGACGTTACTGCATACTTGGCGTCCACGGTACATCTGACTGTCGTTTCTGGGTTCTAAGTAGGGTGTTGGGGTGTCATGGCGCAGGCGTTTTCGGGTCGTTTTGCCTCCTCTTTTGCTTGGTTGGGTTCTAGGGTGTGGGGCGCACGCGTTTTTGGGTTGTTCGGCCTCTTCTTTCGCTTTTTTGGGTTGTTTGACTTGCTCTGCTCTCCTCATCTCTCGTTCACGGCGTCATTGGATGTGGAAATACACTTTTTCGTCCACTTTGCTACGTTGCCGGTTCCGCATCTGCATCTCCGCCGCAGTCGTTTCGTCAGCTCACCTCAACCAGACGAAATCTACTGTCTGTACCACCTCTCCGCGACGTCTGAAATAGAAAGGGAAAGGCAGATGTCGGAACGTGCGCCGCAGTCGTTCCAAGGTACGATCGAGCAGTGTCAGAACTTTAACTGTAGATACTTGACTTGGGCGTTCCGGCGCGGGGTGGCATCGAGAGAGGGGGGCCGAGATGGCTGACGGAGGCTGACGGGGAGGTGAGAGTCGCGTCGGTTCTATAACTATCCCGCTGCAGCTGAGGGCGTTCTGACCTGCGCCACCCCTCTGCACCGCCTGCACCGCCTCAACTTCTTGCATCAGCCACGGCTACCGCCTCGATCGTGGTGTTGCGAGATGCAAGATACTGGGCGCCTGAGGCGGCATCCGCAGACCGCAGTCATGTCCGTCTCGTCCGAGAAATGGCAACGGGGCAAAGTATCTTACAGGTGGTAGTTAACTTAGTAGATGCAGAAAGGTCGATGGAGCGGAGAAGCGTGACTCCCGGTATCATTATTTCCCAGAAAACGCCGCCCATATGCCGCCAACTGGAACCTCGTCATGATTGTTTTTCTTCTTCCTCGTCTGCCTTCGCCGCCTCGCGACCCTCCACTCTTTCATATGGTTCTCCGCGCACCGGAGCACTACCGCTTACGTCCTCCCCCATCTCCCTCTCACCATCGCGACCACCCTCCCCTCCCACTACCTCTCCCCCTCCCCCTCCCCACCACCCTTTCTATCCTCATCCCCACTCGTCCCCTTGACAACATCCATAAGCGGCCGCCCCGCGTAGAGCTGCCTATGCGGATCGTCGGCGCCAGCCTCAATCTCCGTACTCACGCTCACCGGCTTGTTTCCGCGGAATCGTTTTCGCATGTCGACCATGCCGCGCTTGCAGTCGCCGTAGCCCTTTTTCAGCATCTGGCAGCGGGTGGGCAGGGAGTCGGAGAGGGGCGGGCGTAGGCAGTCGGACGGTTTGTGCCGCTCGATCATTATGCAGTCGCTGTTTTGGAGACATTCGGCCAGGGCGGCGCCTGTGTGGGTGGGCGTGGTGGTGAGTTGGCGGGCGTGGACGGAGGGCGCGAGGAGGGCGGGAGGGGCTTACGGATGTCTTTGCAGGAGGAGGGCATGGCTGCGATTGCGAGGCCCGCGACGTGGTGGTTTGTTTGTTTGCTCTGGACGCGGTGTGAGAAGGCGGCGTGGTGATGATGATGTTCTTTCTCCAGGTCCAGAGAGGTTCGGCGTCGGAGGATGCCGAGGTCTGTCTGCCTGCTGCTTTTCCTGCTTCCATGCGGGATCGACCCGCGCGCCCTTGGTCTGCAAGCGCCGACGGGAAGTCGCAGCGCAGCGTCCGTCCGTCGTCCGTCGTCCGTCTCGTCTTGTCGTCGTCGTCGACTTCGACCCACCAGAGTCATGCTCAAACCGCGACCTCTCCCCGTCGGCCCTCTCCACCCCGAGAGTCGCCTCAGTCTCTCGCTTCCCGGTCCGCAGCATCACCCTTCTGCTGCTGCTGCTGCTGCTGCTCAGCGACCATGTCGTCGCCGTCCAGCGACCGCGACCGCCGCGCACAAAAGGTGAATCGCTGGGCCGCCGTTATTGTTCCCCTCATCCTTATCGCCATCGTCGCATGGGCTTCATATATCGTCATTGTCAAGGTGGCCGTGGACCGGTATTTGGCCAAGAGCAGCGGGAGAGACGCGGGTGATGGTGTCGCTGTCATCGTTGTTTACTGCCTTGTTCTCGCCCTCACCGCGCTTTGCTACCTCCGCCTTCTGGTCACCATTTGGTATAACCCGGGATACATGCCACGGCGCGCTGGCTCCGGATCCGGAAACACTACCACCATCGATGGCTCGGGCTTAGGCTCGTCGCCGCTGCTGTCGTCGAAACATGCGCAGGCGACGGGCGGACACAAGCACCAAGGTGGTCTCGTGCCCGACTACCGTAATAGGATCGGCGATGGGACGGTGACGTTCGCCGAGGAGAGGCTCGCGGCCAAGATGAAGAATTTGGATAGCTTCAGGCCGCGGCAGCTGTTTTTGGTGGATGGGGATGGGCTGCCGAGGTGGTGTCTGGAGTGCGCGTGTTGGAAGCCGGATCGGACGCATCATTGTAGTGATTTGGGCAGGTGTGTGAGGCGTTTTGACCATTTCTGTCCTTGGTGAGTTGAAAAGTGCATTTTCTTTGCTGTGATTCTGGGGGTTTTGTGGGAGCGGCGGCTTGTGTGGTCGTGTGCTTGGATGTCTGTTTCATCTTCCCATGGGTTTCATTATGCTCTCCGTCTTATTTTTCACTCCAGCTGTCTGATCTTTGTGTCCGAAAGACCCATCCAATCATTTCCTTCTATCAATCCACCCGTCTAATTCACGGATCGCTAATCACAACCACAGGGTCGGCGGCATCGTCTCCGAAACAACAATGAAGTTCTTCCTCCAATTCACCTTCTACGCCTCCCTCCTCTCGCTCATCGTCCTGGTCGTCACCGCCCTCAGCCTCACCCAGGACAACGGTGACAACGACGCCCAATTAATCGCCGCCGTCGCCGTCGCCGCCGTCTTCTTCGTTTTCGCCATCGGCATCTTCGGAAACACCTTCGCCATGCTCATCACCAACCGCACAACCGTCGAATCCCTCGGCAAAACCCAGTCCTACGCCTTCGCCGTCCTCATCACCCCCGACTGGTACCCCCACGACACCTCGGGCCCGCAAAAACCGTTTCCCTTTGACGTCAAGACGTTTCCTGCCGCCCCGGATGCGCTGTACGGCATCATGAGTACGCGACCGGGCGAGAATCCCTGGGATCTGGGGGCGTGGCGGAATGTGGGGAGTGTGATGGGGAAGGTAAGGGATTGGTGGTTGCCGGTGAGGTATAGTCCGTGCGCCAGGGAGAGAAATGGAGAGGAGAGTGATTATCCGGTCGGGAGGGTGTTGGAGGGGATGAAGAGGGAGGGTTTGACGGCGGTGCAGCATTAATCTTAATCGACTATTCTTCCATGGCTGTTCTCGAGACTGCGATAAGGGAGCGCGTATCACTTGAATACTGACGGAGACAGTACCCATTCACGGCCAGGGAGTTGGCTCCGCCGCCAAAATACACACTGATCAAGCAATCCAGATGCTAGGTCAGTTCGCCAACCCACTCTCCCTCTCCTTCTCCTTCTCCCTCTCCCTCAAATCTCCTACGCCCCACACTCCTCGCCCACCGCAAACTCCGCCCCGTCCTCTCCCCAATCTCCTCAACACAAGTCCCCGGATTGAACTCCCTCACCGTCAACCCCTCGCACGATCGACATCGAAGACAGCCAGATCGGTCCCTTGCGCCTGTGAGGGGTAAACGCGGTTTCCTCCATCCTAGGCGAGCTGTGCGCGGAGGTGTGGAGCTTGGTGGTGAGGACTCGGGTGTGCGCGGGCGCCTATAGCATTGATTGTTTCGCCGCTGGGTCGCGGAGATGCCAAGCTTACTGCCGCTTCGCCCGCGCACCGATCACGGGAACAGACAGAAGAGACGTGGAATGTGGAAGTGAGGGAAGCGAAACGTGGAAGTGAGAAACAAAGTGAAAGTGATGATGAAAGGGCGCAGTAAAGGAGCGACAAGCAGGAAAACACCAGAAAGAGAAAGGAAGCCGAGGAAAGAAAACGAGATGCGGTGCTCGAACACACGGCATCACAAACCTCGCCCAACTCCCCATGACGCTACTGGCTCGCCTCCAGCGCCCAAGCACGCACATGTCAAGATAACCTCCCCTGGTCTGCGCAAATGACGAGTCGGACCCGAGTGTCGAGGATATTGGCATAGGCGTAACGGCATCCTTTCCTGCGTTTTTCAATCCGTGTCAACCGAGTCTTTCCTCGGCGAGTCCATCATGCCCGTCATCCCGTTCTTGCTTTGCAGCAGCACGTGGATGGCTAAGTGGGACGCGTATGCGGCGTTGAGGCTGCATTGAATGCCGTTGCGGAATTCTGCTCGTTGGGAGTGTTTATTCTGTTCTCGGATCTTGGTCGTCTAAAACACCTTTGGAGCGAGCTCAAAAGCGCTTGGGCAGGGAGACATAACGTTAGGTAGCTTCAGACTCCATAGCTCCATGAGTTGTGGTGTTAGTCTCGTCTGTCGTTGGCCTCTAACCATCTTCACTTAGCCCCATCTACACGAGCCGCAGCCTCCCAAACCTAAACCATAGTCTAGATCGCCCGGCAACAGCAGCCGATGGAAAAGCCAAAGAATCCTGGTGTCGGATCTCTTTTAAGGTGCTTGGAGTCGTAATAAGCTTTCCTTCCCGTCGGATGGCAGCGTCGGCCCCGTCCGATGTTGCCGCGATGCCGACCCCGCGACTGCCCCACGTACGAGTAATCGCTAGGATTACACACTGATCTGCCATTTCAGGCTATTTGTTTGTGGACGCGCAATTGTACGGGCATACGTCATCTTGTCGACTGCAAGCTCGTGACGCCTGTTTATGTGCGCTGCCAGACCCTATCAAAGTCAAGGCGCTCCTTTGGCTGTTCACTTCACTCCCTTAACAAGAGCCATCCAAGAAGAGCCTAAGCTCCAAATCCCATCTAACTCCCCTTTCACAGCCATCCCTCTCACACTTTCCATACAACCATCTTCCCTCTCCCAAAAATGACACTCCCCTCGGCCACATCTCTAGCCACCCTCTTCCCCGCCGACCCCCGCGGCCCAGAATACAGCATCGCCTTCCCCTACGCGGGCGCCACCCTCCTCGCCTTGGCGGCAGAAAAGCAGATATCCACCCTCTGGGAGTCCATCGTCGAAGCCATCGGGAAAGACAAAGACGAAGCGCTGCTCACGGCCGCAAGACGGGTGCGCGAAGCCATGCTGAAGGCATCTCCGCTAGTAGGATTTCCGAGGGTGAGTGACAACTCATCTGACATAGCTACACTACAATCCAACCCCACCACCCGACACCACTTCATGTTTTTCCCCTTTCTTTTTCTTTTTGGTAACCCATCCCACCACTCACACGTCCAACACCCCCCAGTCCATAAACGGCCTCTCCACCCTCCACGCCACCATAACCTCCCGCACCCCCACCATCGCCCCCACCCTCGCCTCCGACCACTCGCTCCGCTCCCCCGTCCCCAAAGAAACCCGCATCGCCCGCGGCAAAGCCTTCTTCGCCAAGATCTACGCCCAGCACGCCGACCGCGTCCTCCACAGCATGAACGTCTCCTCCGGCGGCGACTTGGGGGAGTTCGCCATCACGTGCATCTACGGCGATCTGATCGCCGAGGAGAGCATCTTGGATGCGAAGGAGAGTGCGGGGTTGGAGTTTGTTTGCTGTTTGGCGGGGATGGCGGGGCCGCAGGCCAAAGGGTCAGTGCATGCCATGCCACTTGTGGTTGTTTTCTCGTCGTCTTTTTCTTCTTTTCTCTCTTTTCTTTTTCTTTTTCTTCTCTTTCGTGGGGTTTGTGACTGGGGGTTGGTGGTGCAGAGCTGACGAGTGCTAGGCATATGTATGGAGCGAGGAATCTGGGGAATTCGGGAAAGGAGATTGTGGCGTCGGTGGAGTTGGTGAAGACGATTGCGGATGGGTTGGGTGCGAGATTCGATGTGGAGGGGATGGAGTTTGTTGAGAAGGCTAAGGGATGGTAGAAGGGGTTGGGGTGGGTGAGACGTTGAAGGTGCGTTTGATGGGGATGTCAGGTTAAGGAGTTGGAGATGGCTGATACAGTACCCTTAGTACATGCTTTGATCCTTTAGAGAAGATAGATGACTGAGCAGATATCATGCAGCGAAATACGCTATTCACACCTGCCCAACACAATTTCCTAGTATCTTAGAGTTGGCTCAGACTAAAGAACATGCTCGCTGTCTTCTAGGGTAGCTCCGAATATGACACGAGTCCGATGGAAGATACATATAGAGCCCACGACCTCCCATTCTCAACCCTCTTACAGAAAGAAAGAAAAAAAGCCCGCACATATATGCAGGAGCCCCGAATGTATGATTTAATTGATCAGTGGTTTAAACTATGCTTCTTCCGTTGATAGAGTCAATTCCCTGGTTCCCCCCGTTATGTCATGATGTCTGATATGAAATGGGCTAAGCAAATGTTCGCCATCCCCTTCCTCCTATGCTTTCCGACAGTACTCATGTTCCGTTAATGATAAAGGGCATCACGAGCACATTTAACATTTAGACTCAAGCTCCCTCAGCCGACTTGTAGTACCGAGTCAGAACCGAATTTGAACAGGTACATGCCCGTGTACATACAGCCCCTCTGCTCCCTATCCTTCTTTTTTTATAACTACGCATAGAAGTCTTTGAGCAGACAACATCTACAGAAAGATCTAACAGCGCTTTTACTTCTACTTGAAGAGACCTTCCGGTTCCAGTGCTAATCCAGAGTAGCCAATCAGTCAAAAAATAACAATTTTCAGCGCCTTCATAGTCCCTATCATCGACGATAGCTGCGAGTGTAGGCCATCAAGATTATCAATACTAGTGTTAGAAACCGCTACTCCCTCCCCTCTCCTTAAAGTTCTTAACTCGAGATCTTAGCTGCTGGTGATGGGGTATATTGTAGTTAGATGGTTACTATACATACGACTAGCCTTTATGGAAAAGGGAAAAGTCTGGGTGGGTAGGTAGGTAGATCGGTAGGTAGAGCTGGAAAGGGATAGTAGAAGAGGGGTAGTAGGAGAGAGAGGCTAAAGAGGGAAGCCGAATAAGGCTAGAGAGCGCGGCTAAAGAGGGAGGCTGGAGAAGGCGGCTAGAAGGGGGATAGTAGGCAGGGATGTAAAGTGTATACGTGTAGGAATATAGTAGCGATATTGACACCGATACCTCTTTCTCTCTGTCGTCCATCTTCCTCTTAACGCTTAACTCTCCCCTCGCCCTTCTCCCCTCTCAAACCCACGCATCAAACCCCACGAGAAACACAGCGACGAACCTTCCCAATAGGACCACCCTTAACCCACGCGTCCTCTCAACGTACGGCTACAACGACTGCGTTAGAACCTCCGTCATAACGATCTTCAGCACCGGTACGCCTTTAAAAGATACCCAGGATGCAGGGATCCAGTTGGTAACTGAGTGGAGGGTAGGCAGCACTGCTACTAATCACGAACGCAACCATATCAACATTGTCGAAAATGTCATGATCGTTACTCATGCCGACTACCGTACAGCATAACGCGTTAAACCACCCCACCCCTCCCCCTGCCCTCCCCTCGCATGCCCTCAACCAGTCAAGCCATGTCAATACTCACGGTAAGGTATCAAACAAGAAGAAACCCCGTCATCAATCTGACCTCTTATCCCGCAGCTAATAAGTCCCCGACCCAGTAGTCCCATGCGCCGCGCTACCGACGACACCATCGCCAGCCGGGTCGTAAGGAGCGCCAGTCGTGCCATGGGTGCCGGTCGCTCCATGCGCAGTACCCGTTTGCTGACCACCATGACCAGACATGACATCCCTGCTGCCGTACTTGCCCGTGTCCATCGGCAGACCGGACTGGGGATCAATCACGACGCCGCTGTCGCGGTTGCCGAGGCCGGAGCTAGTGGTGCTGTCGTGGAGGCTGGGAGGAGTTAGCGGATCGTTGTGGGTGAATAGCAGAGCTGGGAAGAGACTTACTGCTGAGTGGACGTAGCGTCGGGGTATCCAGACTGCGCACCAGTACCAGCGCCAGCGTACCCAGCAGGTGGGTCCTTGTGCAACTTGTTATGATGATGCTTCCCCAACTCCTCCTCCGTGCTCGTCGGATAAGCGCCCGGATTGACACCCTCACCAACACTCTTGTGTCCTTCATCAGCACTGCTCTTCCGATCGCCCCTGTGCAACAACGAGCTAATCAGCCCACCACCAGAGTGTTTCTTGTCCTCCTTCTTCTGCTCCTTCTCGACTTCTTTCTCGTGCTTCTTCTCCGCTTTCTCCGCCTCCTTCTCATGCTTCTCCATCTCCTTCTCGTGCTTCTTCTCGGTCTTGGAGCGTTCCTTTTCGAGTTTCTCGTTATCGTGCTTGTTGTAATCGATGCCGGTCGCTGTGCCTGCACCGCCGCCGACGGTGGATCCGGGATGGTTGTAGTGGTCGCCGGCAGAGGTGCCGCCCGAAGGATCGACGCGTGGGTCGATGCCCTTGGAGGCGTAGGGGTTGTCGTTGTGGTGCTTGGCTGCTTCGTATGCACCTGCTGCGCCCGCACCGGCACCTCCGGCAAGAGCAGCGTCGCGGCCATAGTGGTGCTGGTTTTCGAGCTTGGACGCATCAGAATCGACGCGGGGGTCGGCTCTGTTGAGAGAGTCGGACTGATGAGGGCCAAGGGTGGTGTGGCCCTTCATCTTTTCGGGCTCTGGGAGAACTCGAGGGTCGGCCACGTTCGCCATGTTGCTCTGATGCGGGCCAGTGGTCATGCTTGCTGGGTCCGTTGCGGTTGACTGCGCCTCGTGGCTCTTCATCTTCTGCGCATCGGGGAGGACTCTTGGGTCAGCAATGTTGGCAAGGTTGCTGCTGTGCGGCCCGACAGTCTTTGAAGCAGGGTCTGATGGCGTCGAGCCCTTGTTGTGGACTTCGTAAAGGCCACCCGCCGCTGCCGTTGCACCTCCGGCCATAGCAGCATCACGACCGTAGTGGTGCTGGGAAGATGGGTCGGAACTGCCATCGTAGCCAGCAGTCTTCCCATGACCAGTGCCGCCGATGCTGGGATCAAGCATGTTGGCCGTCTGGGTAGCGTGAGGACCGGAACCTCCGTGAGACCCAGACGTGTTTGGGCCATGAAATTGGTGTCCATGACCGGCATGATCATGGCCGGGCTCATGACCGATTTGACCAGGGAGCGCAGTGGCGGCACCAGCAGCGCCGGCAAGTCCTTCGCGCCCATCATTGAGGCCATGGTGCTGGCTCTGAGTGCCGAGAGTCGAATCATGAGTGCCATGGTGCTGACCATGCGTAGTCTGGCTTCCCGAAAGGGGGAAAGAACGCTCGGTGCCGCTACCAATGACATTGGCAGTGCCGGGCTCATCGCGACGGACTGGTGATGCCGAATCAGCGAGACTCTTCGAGTGAGGTTTCTCCCCAATCACGCCGTCCTTGACACTGGCGATGGTGGCACCGTCGTCGGCGAGAGGTGTTGATTTACCTGAGTGATGGGCGCCAGCAGCGGCTCCGGCACCCGCACCGGTGAGACCTGCGGTGGCAGCGGTGCCGTGAGTGCCGTGGGGTTCATTCACACGAGAGTGAGATGTGGGTTCGACCGTTCCCGTGGTGCCGTAGCGAACGTCGTCGTACTTGTGGCCGCCGGGGTTGAGGATCTGCCTCGCAATACCATCATCTTTCTCGGCGGCAGGATGCGAGTGAATGGTACCAGCGGTGCGGTCTGGGAGGTCGGTGGTGTGACCAGTTGTAGCCGTGCCTCCAGGACCGTAACGAGTCTCGTCATACTTGTCATTGCCAGGGTTGCTGAGATGATGTCAGTGAATTGCTATACCCAATGCGGGGGACCTTCATGAGGTCTTGATCGGCGTCTTGCAACTTACACCCTTGGGTTCAGGTCGGACGTCTGCGAGTGAGAGCCACCGACAATAGGCTCACGGTGTTCTTTCGTAGAGCCAAAGTGGCTTCCCTGGCCGGAGAGAGTGCCAGTGTTGGAAGCGCCAGTGTTGCTGGTGCTGGTGTTGCCATGGGTGGTGCTGTGGGAGGTGGGGTCGGCGGTCGACTGGTCGTTTCCATAGAGCTGATCGTCGTCCTTCTTGTGGCCGGGGGAGCTGCAGCTTTGTCAGTGGGTGGACAGGAAATGAGAACGCCTGGTGCAGGCAGCTCTGGTAATGAAGCGGGTTGGTGACTGACAGGATGTTCTTCAACTTCTCCATATTGCTTGTTCTGTGAGGTGTTGATTGGGTGAAGGTGGTTGTGTTAGTGGTGGAGAGGTGGACGATTGCTTATTCTGTAGGGAGTTGATGTGGGTGTTGGTGGTTGTGTTGGTGATAGAGAGGTGGGCTCCCTGGTGGATAGGTTTTTGCTTTGTAGTGCGGATCAGGGTGGTGGTGATCTCATGGGGGCGCCGTGCCTTGTTGTCTTTGTACGCTAGCACGGAGAACTTGTATGGCGGGGCAAGCAAGCCTCCAGGAGCAGCAGTCACGGCGCGCTGCATCACCCTACAGCCCAGTCGCGGCTGCCGTGTGCGGGAGCAGCAAGCAGGGCAGGGGCGACGGCCAAACTGGGCAAACTGGGCAATCAGCGCAAATCATCTGCGCAGGGCAGCCGCCCATCCAGCCAATCAGTGCCCCGCAGAGCAGGAATCAGCAGCCGATGATGCAATGGCGGTTGATTTTCCATCGATCGCCGCTGCCGTGAGTGAGTTTCCCCGCAATCGTGGCTGAGGAACCACAGTACCGCATAGCCACAGCGGACGCCACACCCCGCCAAAGACGTCACCTGATCGGGACCATGGAGACTGCAAGATGACGCACGTGATGCTGCAGCTATGCCCGGTTCCACCACCACAGCTGCACAGCCATGATAGACGCCACAGCAGACGCCGCACCGTCAGAGACGTCACCTGACTTGAACAACGGAGACTGCAAGATAGCGACGCACGTGATGCTGCACGTTAGTCCTTTCTCTCGCTCTCTTGCACAGCCACAGAAGACACCACATCATACGCCACACCCCGTCAGAGACGTCACCTGACCTGAGCCACGGAGACTGTAAGATGCCAACGCACGTGATGCCGCAAGTCGGCCCTCTCCGGGCGCGTCGCCTTACGCTTAATGTCTCGTCGCTTGGACTGCTGCTGCGATGCCACGATGCTACCACTACAGCTGCATAGCCACAACAACGCCACAGCAGACGCCACACCATCAGACACGTCACCTGATCTGAACCACGGAGACTGCAAGATGCCGACGCACGTGATGCTGCGAGTCGGTCTTCTCCGGGCGAGTCACCTCACGCTCAATGTCTCGCTCTCGCTCTCATCAGTTGCTGCTTGGACTGCAGCTGCGATGCCACGATGCCACCACCACAACATGACCACCTTCCCTGTCCGTGCCCCTTCGTCCAAGCCTGGATCCCCCCGCAATCATCCCAACGCCCTCCAACCGACCACCCACCATCACCCTCCACCACGCCAGACGAGTCGAGACGGGCCCAAGCCACTAGTTACGAGTAGCCTCCGCCCACCTCATCCCGCCATGCCCGACCTCCTCCTCCTCCTCCTTCTCCGCCCGACTCCTCCCAAGTCCCAAGCCCACAACACCACCAAACAGACCAACACGGAACTCCGCCCCTCGGTCCAGTCTCGGCAACCGCCCGCCTGAGCATTGACGGCCCAAAGACCCCAGAGCCAGCTGAAACCTCCCTTCATCCTCCTCCACACCACCCCCGACTGCCACGACTGTCGCCAAATCCGCCTGCTTCCGTTGCGCCTCGGCCGCCTCTCCAAGCCCTCACGCCCTCCCGTCTCATCCACCATGGCCTTCCGCGAGCGCGTGAAGCGCGTCCTCGGCCGCGGCTCCTCGTCCAACTCGTCCACCTCGTCGCTCTCCAAGCAGTCGACCCACAACCGCCGCGACAGCAACGTCTACCAGCCCGGCGAGAAGATGCCCCCGATGAAGTACCGCAGACCCGTACAGAAGGAACACAAGGAGAAGCTGGAGTCGTTCCAGTTCGCCCAGTCCTGGCGCCGCAAGAGCGAGCAGAGCCAGTACTCGCCCATGGGCAGCCGCATCCCGAGTCGCATGGGCAGCATGAAGAGTCGAAAGAGCACCCACGCCTCGCGCTCCCAGGTCGTCGAGGGCGCCGACGACGACACCGACGTCGCCAACGGTGAGTTGCCGTCCCGTCCATCACCAACGCGGATTTGAAAACACTTGCTCCGTTTTTCTGGTTCTGACGACGCTCCTATACATAGTCGGCTTGTCGCCCCAGAGAACCAACGAAGACTCAAGATACCGCCCCATTGACTCGGCACATGCTCGTCAGTCAAAACCGGCTGCGGATTCACGGCCCGAAACTTCTTCGACCGGAGATGGCGCTAGTAACGGATCTACGGGACAACAAAACTTTACACAGCAAGACCTCAACCTTGCGTTGAAGCGCTCGAGGATAGAGGTCCCGCCGTCGTAGCCGTAGGCTGCGCCCAAGATGATTGTCAATGCGCACGTTGCGCCTCCATATCGCTTTATGCTGGTCACAGCCGCAATCTATCAAAACGACCATCTGTTAAATATTTCTAGGGACAGACGGATTACCTCGATGTCGTCTGTCCGATTTCTGTCGCGATGCTTGGTTTATACGCACGCAATTTTTCCATTCACGATCATCGGTTCTCAGACCAGATCATACCGTTTTGGTTTTTATATCTCGTTTTAGTTCTCGAACCATCTCACTGTCATCTCGAAAAGCCGAATCCGCGCTATTCATATCACATACTTGCATTGGGTCGGGTCCAGTGGCGTCGTCAAAGGCGTTGGTCACCTTTTCGGAACGGTGTTTTGGATCTTCGGTTTCAATTTGGTTTCGACCGTCTGTCGCTCGGTTCCCACATTCTGGGTATGCATATTCTTAGGGCGCGGACATACTGCTATCATTTTAGGTACGGAAAGGGTCAC
Source organism: Saccharata proteae CBS 121410 (assembly GCA_010015785.1). NCBI lineage: Eukaryota > Fungi > Ascomycota > Dothideomycetes > Botryosphaeriales > Saccharataceae > Saccharata > Saccharata proteae. The sequence continues at coordinate 217,702 of ML978731.1, forward strand.
TGAACCACCACCAGCAATCACAAAAACTGCTGTCGTTTTGGCTGTATCAGACATATCCATCACGCGATCCCAATCTCCTTCCATTTGTTTTCTCGATGCTATGGCCCTGCTGGTAAGGCGGTGATGTTGGACATGGTCAATGTCGTACAGACAAATAAAAACTCCGAGTCCTCGCACCCCACAGGTTTCGATTTTCGCCAAGATTACACGAAACCGAAACATCCTACATGAACTATCCAGAAGACGAGACAAAAAAAGCAACACTCGCCCTCACTCGCTTTTGCATGCTGAAGTGCCACTCCCACCGACTTCCAAAACCCTTGTATCCTCGATCTCTCACTCGCCACATAATCTCCACGGGCAATCGCGCTATCGAGATCTGTGATTCTGGTTCACGATCACGATGACGAAGTCAGGGTTTTGCTTTTTCTGGAGTCGGCGCGCTGGCACTTACACGACAGCAGCAGGAGCAGGAGCAGCAGCCACCAGCGCATCACCGCCACCAGCCAAACCGGCCAACCAGGTCCCTGGTTTGCTGTTGGTCCGGGACACAAGGAGCCCGCCGTTCTGACGCTCTCAAGTCTGAGTGGCACGAGTTTACGCTGTGCAGTAATTGAGAGCAAGAGCAGGAGGGGATGATAAGCGAGGAAGAGAAAAGTTGAGACATGCCCGAGTTTGGTTTTCTACCTGTTTTTTTCTTCTTTTTTTTCCCCTTCACTTTCCACTTCTTGACTCGTCTCCCAGTTCACATGAGAACAACGGACCCGATGTGCTATTACGACCAGCAAGACATCTGTTCTCCAGCACCATGACGGCGTTTGATGTCTCAGTCTTGCTTTTCGTTCCCCCCTGTCCTAAGCACCAGCAACCCAACCCAAACACATCCCAGGGCACCCACCACGCCACCATCACCAGCAGCAGCACCCCTCCTCTTTCCCGGTTACCTAATATTCCTCCGTCGCCGCTCCCCCGTCCTCGCGCTCGGGAAAATCTAAAACGCGCAGTCTGTACGTATAGTACAGTAATCTTTCGCTAAAAGCTTCGGTTGTTAGGTGCGAAGTACCGGTTTCCTACCGCTTCTGGATAGGGATTATGACTAAGGGAATAAGAGGGGATACTTACTACCCTGTAATAAGAGTAGTAGCACCCCTCCTCTTTCCCGGACGCCTTACCTTCCTCCATCTCCGCTCTCCTAGTCCTCGGGCTCGGGGAAAAGCCAGGACGCATAGTCTGCTATACGTGTAGTAGTCTTTCGCTAAAAGCTCCGGTTGTTAGGTGCGAAGTACCGGTTTCCTACCGCTTCTGGATAGGGATTATGACTAAGGGAATAAGAGGGATACTTACTACCCTGTAATAAGAGTAGTAGCACCCCTCCTCTTTCCCGGACGCCTTATATTTCTCCGTCTTCGCTCTCCCAGTCCTCGGGCTTGGGGAAAAGCCAGGACGCATAGTCTACTACGTGTAGTAGTCTTTCGCTAAAAGCTCCGGTTGTTAGGTGCGAAGTACCGGTTTCCTACCGCTTCTGGATAGGGATTATGACTAAGGGAATAAGAGGGATACTTACTACCCTGTAATAAGAGTAGTAGCACCCCTCCTCTTTCCCGGGCGCCTTACCTTCCTCCATCTCCGCTCTCCTAGTCCTCGGGCTCGGGGAAAAGCTAGGACGCATAGTCTACTATACGTATAGTAGTCTTTCGCTAAAAGCTCCGGCTATTAGGTACGAAGCGCCGGTTTCCCTGTCGCTTCTGGATGGTGACTATGACTAAGGAAATAAGAGGGGGCGGAGGAGGCGCGAGATGGGCGAACGTTGTAACGTTAAGTCTTTGAGTCTTTGAGCGGGGTTTTAGTCGCAGGGATGCGTGTAGCGGCTTAGGGGAGAGGACGGATAAATAGAGGGGGGGGATTAAAAGGATAAGGGGAGTAGGAGAGGTGGATAGGAAAAGGGAGGGAGGGAAAGGGAAAAGATGGAAAGGATGGCGAGGATGATGGATGATGAGGAAGATAGGGAAAAAGGAGAAGAAAAAAATCATTGTTACTGTGGTAATAGTAGGGGGGCCTGTAGCTAGCTTATGGGATACGCATGACTTATGTACCCTCGGGAAATCGATTGTGACGTCTCCGTAAATGTCGTATTGGGATACTAACATGATGGCGGGTTAATGTGGTATGCGGATATCAGTACCTATGGATGTGAATGCTTATCTAGGAGGAAGATGTAGGGGTCGTTGTGTGTGATTTTGTCCTACTCGAGTTTGTTTTTCGAACTTATTTCGAGAGTTCACTAGTTAGATACGGAGCCCTTATTCATCTTACTCTTTCTTCTTTGATCTTACCTCTTTGATGTAATTGTGCGAAATCCACTTCGCTGATCTGCTTTTAGGAACTCGGTATCGGGATTCAATGTCGGATTCACTGTTATATTTCAATGTCAGAGTTTGCTATCGGAATTACTGTCGGTATTTACGGCGTAATTCGATTTCCAAATCTACGTTCTCGATTCGCGTTGTAGGGGTCGTTATATATGATTTCGTCCTATCGAGTTTGTTTTTTGAACTTATTTCGAGAAGTTCACTGGTCAGTTGCAGAACCCTTATTCATCTTACTCTTTCTTGTTTGATCCAACCTTTTCGATGTAATTGTGCGAAATCCACTTCGCTGATCTACTTTTAGGAACTCGGTATCGGGATTCAATGTCGGATTCACTGTTATATTTCAATGTCAGAGTTTGCTGTCGGAATTACTGTCGGTATTTACGGTCCAATTTCACTTTCCAAATCTACGTTCTGGATTCGCGTTTGGATTCGCTGTCGGTCAAATCTACTATTACTTTGCTGTCGATTCGCTTTTAATTCGTTATCTATTTTTTGTCAATTCGCTGTTAGTTTACTGTCAATTCGCTATCAATTCGCTGTCAATTCGCTTAATTTACTGTCAATTCACTGTCAATTCACTGTCAATTCACTGTCAATTCACTGTCAATTCACTGTCAATTCACTGTCAATTCACTGTCAAATTACTATCAAATTACTATCAAATTCACTGTAGAACTTACTGTAAAATTTACTATAAAAGTCACTATCAAATTCATGTCGGATCCCTTCGCATGTCGAATTTTCATACTAAACCTAACCCTCTCCCTAAAACATTAGAGGTATAGCACCCGGGCCCACCGAGGTCTCCACCCAGGCCTCCCGTCAAACAGAGAGCCGTAACGTCTAGCTTTACGTGCACGCATACGCAAAGTGGCTCGAATTAGGCTGGAGAACGCATAGCTACTAGTAGGTAACACGCGAAGGGATTTGCTACTAAACTTACTATTAATTCGCCGTTAATTCGCTATTACTTCACTGTTACTTCACTATTAGATATAATATTAAATTCACTGTAAAACTTACTATAAGATTCCCTATTAAAGCTACTATTAACCTTATATTAGATTTACTACTAAACTTACTATTAAGTTTACTATTAAATCTACTTTTTAATTCACTTATAGTCTTATTAACCTTGTAACTAAATTTACCTTTAGTATTAATAATACTAATAGATCTATTATAAGATTACCGCATTGAATTCACTACTAAATCCCCCTAGTATTAAACAGTAGTAATGTAGAGCTTATAGTAGTGTCTATAAGATAGATATATACAAGTAAAATAGATAATAAGCTAGACAAGTAATAAGATAGAATAAGCTAGATACGTAAAATGTAGTAAGTCTACCGTTAAATCCACTATATCGAACTCGGTTATGAAACTAAGCCGTTAAACTTACCTTCTAGACTCCCCTAATAATCCTTTTCCTCCTATGTTTCCCGTAACACGATTCCCCTATCTAGTAAACTTCCTCTTATATAGCTTTAGCCCCTTCTATTCCTTACTACAATAACGCGCTTCTAGAAAACGTAGATATCCTCTATACCGCGCATACGATCTATATCAAATAACCTCGAATTCCGCTAGATAGAGGACGTACTTATCCCCGTACTTAGTACCCTACTATTACGTGTTTAGCTCCTACTTGCCCTTGCTTATTATTTACTATTTATGTATAGGACTAACCTCTCCTTTACCTTTACTTTATAGATATTTGTCCTATGGACTATCCTCTCTTTTATAGGCTAGCTGGTTTGTTCGTGGATGGCCTGCAGTCCTGACTACATAGGTAGCCCGCCGTAGCTAGAGACTCTAGCCTTGTTATCTATCTACTTATTATCTTGTCTTTGGGCACTGTCGTGAGTCTATTACTGCTAAGTTACCGCGTGACACCTACCTACTCCACCAAACTCAGCAAGTCCAAAGACTCCGCAACCACATCCCGTATTCCGCTGTCGTTAGTAGGCAAGTGGATAGGTGGATACGGTGGCCTAGTCCACAGCCTACACTCCCCGTCGGAGCGCCCGCGAGTCCCCCTCTTCGCTCGCCATTCCGAGTCGTGGCTGTCGGGCCGCGCGCACGGTCTGTGGATGGCGTGGATGGCATGGATGGCATGCCTTCGCGTGTCGGATTTGTGGCGTGGCATGGCATGACATGTATAGCGTGGCGAGGAAGGCATAGCTTGGATAGCGTGGCGTGGATAGCATGGCCTGTTTGGATAGCATGGCCTGTTTGGATAACGTTAGCATAGCGTGGATGGCATGGCGTGGCGTGGACAGTAATCCAGACGCAGCGAACCGGGCGTACACGCGTCCACGGGAGCCAGAGATTTCGGACGCGATAGCCGGAGGAGAGCGGTGGGATCGGGGGGTTCTGTTCTGTTCGGCGAGTCGAGTCGAGCCAAGCCAAGCCGAGTCGAGCTGCGGAAATAACGTTATTTGCTTGCTGGCAGTACGATACCTTAACAGTGGGACGGCGTACGTAGTCTCGGACTCGAGAGCGGCATGCGGACGAGGTAAGTTGACTTGACGTTAGGAGGGGGCCCGTCGAGAATTTCCGCTGGGCGGGACGGGGCGGGGAGGAAGCGGAGGATTTGCGGTGGATGATGCTGCGCTGGTTGTTACTCAGTCCCCTCGACGGTGGCGGGGGTTGGCGGTGCTTGCCGTGCTGATCGAGCGCTGGCTGCGGTACGGCTCGTGGGGGATGCGTCGTCTATGATGCCAGCCTTGCCGCACATGGCAGCGTCGCCGTGGCTGTGCTGTGCGGTTTGGGTCGTGGTTGGGGGTGGTCGTCGCGCCTTCGTGCCTCTCGTGCCTCTCGTGCCTTCGCGCCTCTCGTGCCTCTCGTGCCTTCGCGCCTCACCCCTGCCGACGATCTGCTCGAGCATGTGGCTCGCCGTCGTTGATCAGCCGGCGCCTCTCCAGGGCCTTGACCGGCCAGGGAAGTCATCCCGTTGTGGCGGCCATGGGGTATTCTTCTGGGGGATGTGCTTCCCGCGGCAGAGGAGCGTACTCGCCGTTTCTGGAGCCATCGCCGGCGGCCGTCCCTGGGTCCGACGTCTTTGCGTGCCGACGAGGCCGTCTCCCGGCCGTGGCGTCGACGGCTTCTTCGGCTTGAGCCAAGTGGGCGAGCTCGGCGTCCCCGACGCGTCTTCGGCCCGTACTTGACGTGCTTGGGCGAGGTGGGGAATCTGATAACCTCAGCCGTGGCCGTGGTTGGTGTCCGTGGTTGGTGTCCCCGGGGAGGCGTCGCGGGAGCCGCGTCTGGCGAGAGACGGCAGCAGCGTCTGGACGGGAGGCGATGGATGTAATCTAAGGTGGGCCGGCTCTGTCTGTCTGGCGTTGCTGGCCGGGCCGCATCTAGCATGGCTGGGCTGGCAGTTGTGTAGGGCTTGAGCGACGAGGCCTGGTTCGATGGAGCGCGTGCTGGTGCGGCCTGGGTCTGGCGTACCGCGTGTCCGATTGCCTGATGCGTGTCAATTAGAGTTGTTGAAGGCCTAATTCGCCGTTCTCGGATGCGCAGGCGGCCCGTTTCCTGGTGTTGACGGGGCCAGAGCCGCGATGCCATCGAGTCTACCTGGCTCGGCTCCGCGGGGAGTCGCGGTCCAAGGATCCGTGATTGTATCGGCAAGGCGCGGGAATAAGTTACGATCGGGTGGCTGCTCGCGAGTCATGGCTCACGATGTTGGTCATGGTGTTGGAGTGCTGCCAGTGCCCAAGTTAGTTCGCGGTTGGGGCTGACGAGGCAGCCGCTGCTGGGCCGGCCGCCGTCAGTCGTCGCGGCGGCACTTTGCGCGCAGACGTGAGTCTGTGGTCATTGATCCCACTACTCGGCCAGTGTTCAGCTGATGGATCCAGCATTCAGTGAGACTGGCAGTGACGGCGCCCCCTTGCGATGGCGCGCACATCACAATCATCCAGTTGCTCCGTCGTCGTTGTGATAGGGCCGTCCGCGTCCTCCTGCATGTCTCGGCCGTTTATCGGATTCCGATTGTTCATGTCAGGCAGCCCAATCTGGACGGGAATGTCGAGTCCGAACCAAGTCAGTTCGCATCTGGACAGAACGGCAGGTTACTCCGACATGGCTTGGACGACGACGACGAAAGAGAGAGAGAGAGAGAGGGCATGAAGGCAGCAGTGCGGTGCGACGGCGGCTCTCGCTCTCAATGGCCCTGTATTCTTTTTCCAGGCCGGTGGGATACACGGTGGGCAGGCGATAGCGCTACGAGGCACAGTCTCGTATGGTCACTGGCCGGTCGGGACGCACGGCGGCTCTGATTCGAGCAGTGTCAAAGAACTATGTTGGACGCATGATGTGCCGATGGATCATGGACTGATCATGGCTCGGATCCGTCTTGGGGAACGTGGTTGGGTCAATCCAGGCCAATGCCAGGAAGTGGGCACTTGACATGTTCGGTGGGCTAGAGGAGGGAGTGGGAGAGGAGGAGTGACAGATGGCAACAGTGAGACTCTCTGGGCTCTGGGCAAGCAAGAGTCTGCACTGTCGCTGCGATGATCGGCCGAGCAGCGCCTTGTGCAACTCTCCCGAGTGTTTCATGGTGTTGGCTTGGGAAGAGCAAGGCACCCCGGCTCTGACCAGTGCCATGCACCTGACAACAAGCTCAAATTAAGTACCAAGATGGAGGACACGGAAGACAAAGCGGACGGCATCTTGGCGCCCAGAGTGGAGGCAGTGGCAGTGGGAAATGCAAGTCACACAGAGACGAGCTTGAGTCGGGAGGGTGAGAGTGTAGGATATGAGGTCGACGCGTGAGGCGCGCGCGTCTGGCACAAGAGGCAAAGATTGAATCATCTGAATGCCGGGGCTCGGCTGGCATGAATGGCGCCATCCATCACTCTCGGCTCTTTTCTGGCTGTCTTCATCAAAGTCGAGCGTCGGCTGGATTTTAGCTTTCCGTCAACTGCGGAGGAGCGTTGACAGCTGCGGCTATCCGTCGGCAGGCCGGGGTGGCCGCCAAAGCCGCATGCAGGGGCCCAGGAGGATGCAGGAGAAGCAACGAGTGTCGAGTGGGCATGGGCGAGTGGCTAGCATATCACCTCACTCGGATTCCAGTTCAGCCTGCAATGTGTGTGTGAGATCGCGGTGTGCGTCTGTGGTCGCCCAACCTTTTGCACCATCGACGGCTGGCGGGCAGCGGGCAGCGGGCAGCGGGCAGGCGGGCAGGCAGGACGTCGATGCTGCGATGCATTCCGGGCCCGGCGGACTGGCGGCGTGAGACGATGCAAAACACTCTTGGTCGAGTTGCTGCCGAAGGTTCCGATGCGCGAGATGCGAGATGCGCGATGCGCGATGCGAGACGAGGTGACTACGGGCAGAGTGCAGTGGCAGCAGTGGCCGCAGTGGCCGCAGTGGTGGATTGGCCGGCACTGAAGGCGAAGTGATGAAAGGCTGGCTGGCTGGCTGGCTGGCTCGCTGGCTGATGAGAAGGCGCCGCTGGTTCTCGGTCGAGGCGCTCGGATCGAGACGGGGCCAGAGCTGCCTGCCTGCCCCTGCTGCATACTGTATGTTGTACCACCGACCTGCCTCCCAAATCCGGCCAGGGCAATCGACACTGCCGATGAGCTGGGAAGGCGCGTCCCACTGGCGGCCACTGCCATTGGCGGCCATTGTCACTGCGACTGCGACTGCCACTGCCAAAAGACTGAGAGAGAGAGAGAGAGAGCTAGCAGCAGGCACAGCACGGCGGAATGATTCCAGCTGGGCCAGCGGGACCTCAGTCCTCAGTCCTCAGTCAGTGGGAGGAACAGCAGAGGAAAGGCAGAGAGACAGCAGATGGACTCGATATGCCTGCCTGCCTCACTCCATCTCGCTCGTCTCATCTCGCTCATCTCGGTCGTCTCGTCATCTCGGCCAGGTCGGTCATCTCGGTCGGTCAAGCCATCCATGATCCATCTCGTCACCCACCAGATCATGACATGCTGCCCCATGCTGCCACTGCCATCCTGCCACTGCCATCCGGCCACTGCCATCCTGACCATCCACCCGCCGCGCCGGTAGCCAATCGTAGAATTTCCGCCCTCTCTCTCGGATTTGGCCGGTTGAGCTGGAGGCCGGTTCGGGCAAGGGCTGGTCTCGACAGTGGCCGATGGCTCCATAATAGTCCATAGTCCATAGTCCATAGTCTTGTAGTCTGCCTCTCTCTCTCTCTCTTGCTCTCTTGCTCTCTTGCTCTCCTCAGGCTGCAGCATGTGGCGCACGACATGGCTTGGCACCGTTTGACAGTGGACCGTCAGTCGAGCCTGCCATTCCAGGCCTGATCTGCGTTCCGGATCCTGCAAGCGCGCCGGACCTGCCAGACAGCGCCGCAGAGGAATGGGAGTGGGTGATGCTGGTGGTGCTGCTGCTGGTGGTGCTGCTGCTGATACTGTGCTCTGTCGCTGCTGCTGCTGATACCGTGCTCTCTCTGTCGCTGCTGCTGCTGATACCGTGCTCTGTCGCTGCCACTTCCTTCCCCCCTGAGCTGTCTCGTGTGGGGTGCAGAGAGAAGAGCGTTGGATACGGTACCCACTGCCAGACTGCATATGCACTGCTCCCTGACCTGAACCTTATCGACCCTACCCTCCGCTCAAGCACACCATCCCATCCACCTCTCCAACACTCGTCGGCTAAGAAACCGTTGGAGCCATGGGAAAAAAAAGGCCATCGGGGAGGGGGGAGGTGGCGTTGGCTTGCTTCCATGGTAGGGTATCATTCCGCGGCCAGGCGCTCGTGAGCTTGACGTTGCAATCGCCCGTCTGCCCACCCACCCACCCACCCACACACACACATACACACACTCTCTCTCTCTCTCTCTCGCGCGCTCTCTCAGCTCCACCACTGACCACTGGCACTTGTTCGCCCGGCGTCGCGGGAGCGCCCAGCTGATGATCTGCAAAGTGGGTGGAGCCCTCTCATAAGAAACGAGTCTTGTCCCCCACCACCACCACAAGAGGTTCTTTGGTGAGAGCTGAGGTACGTCGGATCCCTCTGCTGCCTCTGCTGCCTCTGCTGCTCCTTCCTCTGCTGCCTCTGCTGCTCCTTCCTCGACTGCCGCTGCTGCTCCTTCCTCGACTGCCTCTGCCTCGCTCTTACCCTCCTCTCCTGCACCTTCCCTGCCTGCCTCTCCGCCTCTCCGCCTCTCCTGCACCTTCCCTGACTGCCTCCGTGGCTTCTTCAAAGAGTCGCGGTTCCTGCACCGGCACCTGCACCTGCCGCACCTGCACCTGCACCTGCACCTGCACCTGCGCCCTCCCCTTGCAGCTTACGTACAATCCGCCTCTTCGTTGGGAGATTGGCCGTCTGATCTTGCTCTGCGCCACCCCGACATCCAACCCTCCACCAACCCTCCACCAACCCTCCACCAGCCCTCCACCAGCCCGGCCTGTCGGGTATTCCTGTCAAAGGGCAGCCTGATCTCAGTTGAAGATTATCTCATCCAGTCGCGACATTTGGCCACCATTCCAACGCCCTACCTCAGTCGCGTACACAACCGCGCGCTAACTTTAACAATGTACCACCCAGGTCAGTCCTTCTTCGTGACTTCAACGCTTGTTAACGGCGTGCCGGCCGCTCTGCCGCTCCTCACCCTACTCCCCACCCCCATCTTCAAAAGCACATGTCGAACCCCTTCTTCCACACTCCGACTCCGTACATCCTCAACTCTCCTGTCCTTACTTCTCCACCCTCTTCCCATCCCTTCCACCGTTCCCTACGCCTGCCCACCACAAGCGGCTCTAAAGACCCTGACTGCAACCCACCTCTTCATACTCGACATTCCCTTCACCCTCCCTTTCCACTCGAGTCCGTCATTCCTCGTCGCTGTCTCAGCAAGCCTCGAGCCACTCGCTGACCCCAGCCCCAGCTTCTCTTTCTCGGCGTCCTTCCGTGGTGTCCAAGGGTCCCATGACGACGTCTTGCAAGCAGGAAACGATGGACTGTTCTCAGCCCACGACCTCTGCCTATCCAAGCTCGGGCTATCCCACTCCTTGCTCTTCCGCATACGACAGCCGTAGGGGCTCGATAGCCTCGATGCAGTCTGCTTCTTCCTACGCGCAGAGCTATTCCAGCGCCGGCTCTTCGTTCTGCTCGACCCAGATGCCGCCAACCCCGCACACGTCTCGAGAGACTCTTTCCGACGACTGGATGCTGACCCAAGGCGGCGTGCCACTCGAGACGGCCACCTCCCAGGACGGAGTTCAACATGAAAGCGACGACTTTGCTTCCGAGACCTGGTCGAATATGCCCGTCTACGGAAGCAAGATGCCGACCCAGAGGCGACGCCTGGACTCGGGCTTCGTCTTCATGGAGCCGAATGAGTTCAACAACGCCATGAGGATTCCCGGTTCGGAGCCTGATGGCATGATGCCAGCCTCGGGCGACTTCCGGTCAGCCTTCGACGCCAGTCTTGGACCTCAACCCGTCGTGAGAGCACTCCAGCCACCGGCAGAGATCTACCCATCACCCGACATCTGGTCTCTCCAAGCCAACCCAAGCTCTGCATACCCACTCAACGCCATGACTTCGGGCGCGTACGAACAACTGGCGCACGCCGCCGGCGTTAACATGAACCATGACTGGTCTCATTCATCCGACGGTCACTTTGGTCTTCCTGTCCTGGGCGGCCCAACATCCACTCTGGCACCCGTCGAGACCTTTGTGGATGCCAACGAACGCACCTTCCCGGAGATGCACTCTGACAGCTTCGACGACAGCATGGGCTCCTTTGATGGATACACAACGCCTTCGACAAGCCCTTGCTCATTAAGGTACGCCAACGGCGAAGATGGCTATTTTCCGAGGGTCAAGGAAGAGAGGGTCAAGGAAGAACACGACCCTGACTTCCTGGACCGCAAGAGAGCCATGTTCTCCACTCCAATCCGGAGGGGGAGCAGAAGAGACAAGCGTGACCGCGGCATGTCCAAGCGCAAGCTCCGCGTCCCAAACCCCCTCGACACCTACTACACCCACACCGACGACGGCTGCCAGGTGGAGGTCCAGTACCAGGCCGGCATCCAAGTCGACCAAAAGACCGGCCGATACACGTCGCTGACAGGAGAGACGAAGAAGCAGAGGTGTCGTTTCGACGGGTGCATCAAGACGTTTGCCCGACCGGAGCACCTCAAACGCCACGAGAACACACACAGCAAGGAGAAGCCGTTTGCATGCGCGGTCCCCAAATGCGATCGGGCCTTCAGCCGTAACGACAACCGCAAGGCCCACTACGAGACTCATCTGAAGATGGAGATGTCCGGAAA